>CM043705.1:55189083-55769083 GCA_023935145.1 Bretschneidera sinensis | reverse complement strand
TTTTGACTCCGGGATTCCCCACGAGAATTTTCAAGTTCGCGGGTTGAGAAGGCAGATTTCTCAGTTGTCGCTTTTACAGTACCAAGCATTACGCATTTGCGAGTTTCTTCTCTTCGAACTTCAGCAAAAATGTCCTCAATATTTGGCAGTGGCTTAGAGCCAAGTAGACACCCACGTACATACTTCATCCACGTCCTTGTTAAGACCCGAAAGGAAATCATAGATCATTTCCTTGTTCACCATCTTTTGATGATTCTCAATGCATCTTGAACACAACCAATGACCATTATTAAATAGGTCTACTTCCTGCCATAATTTTGTATGAGCATTGAAATAGGTCGTAACATCCATCTTGGCTTGAGTTAGATTTCGAGCCTTGTTTCGTAGTTCAAATAGTTGAGATGAGTTTTCAAGATCAGAATATTGTCTCTTGGCTGCCTCCCACATGTGTTTAGCAGTTGTGTAGCACATAAAGCTTTCACTAATCTTCTCATCCATGGAGTTGATTAACCAGGCTATTACCATTGAATTCTGAGCATCCCAAGTCTGGAAAGATAAATCTGACTCTTCAGGTTTCTTGGCAGACCCATCAAGATAGTCATACCTGTCTTTCCCTCGAATAACCATCTCCACAGATCGCGACCATGGCAGGTAATTTTTTCTACTGAGTTTATGAGAGGTGATTTGGAGAGAGCAATTATCTTAGTAAGGGACACGAACTGTGGCAACCGTCATTGGGATCAGCTGCAAGGGGACCGAGGTCTCCAAGCCGTCATTCCCTTTGGTGCCGGTCATGGCCGTTCCCTAGGGAAACGTTGGAGGTCTGCCTACCATAAAAACTAGAGAGTGGCGACACTGAGATTATATGCGGAAGAGTGCTACAGTGCTACAGCTCTGAATCATTGATAGTGTAGATGGAGAAGAAAAAAAAATATTAGAGAGGAGAGAGACGAGGATGCGGTTAACAGAAAGCATCGTAACCTAGCTCTGATACCATGAAGAAATATTGAATAGAAAAATTATCCTTTGATACTTTATTCTATGAAAGGCAAAGGGCTTATATAGAGAAACTTGACAACAAATCTATTAATGATTCTCTATAATTAAAGAAACTAACAATTCCTTAATTTAAGGAATAAATCACAGAATTAAAACTAGAGAGATAATAGGAAACAATCTTCCTTATCCATTTATTTAAAAATAACCTAATAAGAAACAAATCGCTAGAAAACAGGAAACAAGAAACGAGAAATTTGACAACAAGAGCGAATATCAAAAATGAAAATAGACTAACTAGATATTTTAAAATATGAGAGCAAGGTACTATACTCATGATTTTATGCATGTATACTCTTGTCAATATTGGCGACAATTTACAGTCTTAAGTTACAAATGCCCACAAAGTGGGGAAAAAAATTAATGAATTTGAATATGAGATGCATATAGCTTTTCATATGAATATTATACGTACTTGTATCATTAGAGCTATCCTCTGAAAGTAAATCTCTGACCATGATGCTTCGTATCCTGTACAAGTTGGTTCTTGCCTCAATGACACCTTGTTTGCCATTAGCCAAAATGAAAGCCAGATGACTTGAAGGAACTGCTAGAAAGTGTTGGCAGCTTGAGAACTGCAACAACACCAGCAGCAAGGGCAGAAAAGGAAGCCAAAACAAAGGCAGGTATATTTCCTCCACCGAATAGAGCATCCCATGGACCCGCACCAAGGGACACAATCATCTAACAAGACCAGCAGTAAAACATGAAATCAGCTTTAACTGAAGAAAGACTTCAGAGAAGAAATGAGTAGAAAATGTTGTCACCAGCTACTCAAGAGAAAGAATAGAAAGATCTACTTTTAACGGGTGGCAGCACAACATAATAAGCATCATATATGAGATAGCCTAGAATTATGTTTTGCATAAAAACGGCAATGTGTTCTTATAGATATAAATAAAGGATAAAAGTAAAAAAAAATGTTTATTTATGCACGGAACTACTGGAATGGGATGGAGCTAAGAATAATTAAATAGACTAGTCCTTGTAGATATTAAGTACCAAAAAATTTGGGAAAATGGATGCAGAATTACCATTAGTTTTATTATAAGCCCCCCAAAGTTAATAAACTCAACTCTTTGTTATTGCCATGTTTACTAAAAGTGCGATAGAGCACTTTATAAAAGGGCACAACCCTAGTACACCAGAAAATTAACATGAAAAATAAGAGATACAAAAAATCCAGTGGAAGATCAACAAGATGAAAAATTCATTCAACTGTCTGAAGACTATCATTTCATTTGTCTGAAGACTATCATTTCATTTCTCCCAACAAACTTGAACTGATGTAAAGTTGAAGCATATCTAACTAAACTGCTTAATTATTATAAGAGAATGAAAAAAAAATTAATAGGATTGTTCAAATAAAAGCAATGCTTCGACTCAAACTGGGAAAACGTTAAACAAGCTTGGAAAATCTAAGGTGAAAAAGAAAAAGAAAAAATGCAAAGAAAATGTTCATCCACCTGTGGAACAACAATTGCAAGATTCAGAACTCCTATAGCCAATCCTGCATAGCATAGAGACCCATCACAATCAATTTGCCATACTTTGTAACCATGTGAAATAGAAACAGTAGTTAGATAAGAATATGCTGTACAAACCTTGACCACCACCTGAATCAGCAGTCACCTCTGCCGTGATAGAAAAGGGAACACTATAGGTAATCTGCACAACGAAAACAATTAAAAGTGTGCAAGCACAAACTCTACAAGGACAGAAATTGAGCAATATAGAGATTTATTGCAAGAATACTGATACATACAGCAAGAGGAAAGCCCAGAAGAGAGAATACAACCAACGAAGCGATCCTGATTGCTCCGATCCCTCCAATTACATTCTCAATCCCTTTGGAATACTTATTAACAGATATCAAACTAATGATAGCTGTGCATGCCATGCAGACAAACACAATAAAATTGCTTGTAGCCCATACAAGTCTCGAACCCATCCGCTGACACATCGGTTCAATAAAGAATGAACTAATACCAAGAACAACCTATGCCAAAAAGGAAAAGAGAATTAGCAAATTATTGGGAAAAAAAGAATGATTTAAAATTTCTCATTACCCTAATGTTTTATTGAACCAACACCGACAGATCTAGATAAAGTCAATATTAATGGTCAAATTGATTCTTACTGAATTCAATAGCAAACCGAATGCACCTTCTCGGACACCTTGATCATATAGTTTCACTTCAATAGAATTTCCTTTCGGATCTCCGTGATAAACTTCTCTTCCCATCCAATCTGTATCAAAAAGAAAGAATGGGAACCAGGACAACTGCGTACAAGATCATGATTACAATTAAAACAAGAAAAGAAAAAATCAAAATAGAGAAGTTCATAGTAGCAACCAACACAAATTATTGACAGAAGCTATAAATGAACAGTACTAAGTCAAAGGTACCACAGCATTGTTGAAACAAATTGTTGATGCATAATAATTATGCACTTACCCAGCTAAGAGCCATAACTATTAGCACTGATTGCATAGCAGGTGGTAAATGCCTTAAACTGGTCAAAAAATTGACTAATACAGCTCCAGGCCCATCATTGAAACCCTCACTATGATCCTCAATTTTTGAGTTGACATGCTTGAGATTTATATCCTGTTCATAGCCACCCTCGGCATTGTTCCCGTTGGCACTGGCAAACACTTGCATAGCAGGTTTTGATTTTGAAAGATGACCATTTTGTTGGTGATTGTCCAACAAAGGAGCAGAATCTGATAAACTTTTGGGCTGATTTGCAGTTAGTGGAATCTCCTCAGCAAAATATATAGTCAAAAGAGTACATAGTGTGAGGAATACCTGGAAAGACAAGAATACATAGTGTGAGGAATGCCTGGAAAGACACCAACCAAATTTGTATAGACAAACAAAATAGCAAGAAAAACACTCCCAGCTATAAAAACTGCAATTAACAGAACTTATTGCAAAATGGAACAAATGTAAAACCATCGGAAATGTAACAAAGAGGTGATTCTAAAGAAAATCAGAAGACAGGTCTAGACATAAGTGTTTTTTCTTAATCAGACTTGACCTTACAAGTACAGGTAACACATGAACATATAAGATATGATTCTTCATTTCTTATCCAAGACATTAAACAGAATTATCATTTCCTGAGTATCTCAACAGAAATATATGGGCATACAACAAGGAACCTTATATATATATATATATATATATATATATATATATAATTGACAGGATAAAATCTAAAAGTAGCCAATGGTGGTAAATAGAAAGAACGTGTTTTCATATCAATTACCTCCAACAAACAGAAGCATGGACTAATCATGTTTATTTCTACAAATAATTAAGCATTGAAATGTCACAATGATGAATATCTAGTCAAGCCATGCCACTGACAACTGAATGTACAAAAACAACAATCAATGAAGTCTTTCACTATAAAACCACTAACAATACATGCAAGTACAGAAGTATAAAACTTCTATGCATACTACTTACCACCGCGATAAGAAATGCTGCTTTAAGATTTCCACAGGCTTCACAGCAAGCTCCGGTCATCAGGATAGGAAACCATCTATTCAGAAACAATTAGCAGATAAATCAACCAACGCAAAATCTAACCATTTCCTCTAGTCTTCAGGAAAGAAAACCATATTTAAAAAGTTCTACCTGTGCCAATTTCCACTAGCACCAGCAGAAAATCCTAGGATGTTTCCAACAGCCATCCATGAGCAAAATATTGCATTTGCTGAATTGCGTTGATCAGGACCTAAGAAATAGTCAATGCATTTATCATGTATTGCACTAACATGTATGGAGTATTTAAAACGTGTAATTAAGAGAAATAAGCACCCATTTCAGAATGTAACTAGTTTTAGAAAAGCCCAAATGGACAATTTTGAGCTGGGAGGGAGAGCTCACCTGATAGATCAGCTAGAAGAGCTCGAGCTGGACCCTGTAAAAAGTATAAGCTTCATAATTGCTCAGACCAGTGGTTAACAGCATTGCTTCCATGTAGCACTAACAGAATGGAACAGAATCATTTACCTGCACTGTGTTGTTTGCAAGATCCAGCATCCAGAAGCCAATGACAAAAACAAAAGCTGCCCTGGTTCGAGTACCTCTGAATGTGCTGCATTTTCATATACAACTAGATTAATTTAAATTCAAATTTGTATAATGAAAGGAAATGAAGAGACGGAAACAGGTACCTGCAGTGCTCCTTTGTATCTCCTAATAAATATCCAATGTCTGCAGAAAACCCGATTATTATCACCTAAAATGCAGGACTTAGTTTAGGTGATACTAAACACAGTATACACAGCAGATTTCAAAAATAAATATATGGTTCATCAATGCTTACAGCAAGTGAGATCATGATGGACCCTGCAAGAATAAATGGCCGTCTTCTTCCATATTTTGAAGAACATTTATCACTCCAGATACCAACACAAGGTTGGACCTAAAATCCAACATGCAAATAAGTCAGGTAAATTTAAATATAAATCAAACAGATAATACATGAGACAGACATATAAAGCCTATCGTCACTTATATTATTATTTGCATTCAGAATTATATTTCACTATCACATCCATAACCAATAAACAAGCCATTAAAGACAAAAGCAAAGAGGTAATGGTGAGTCAGGCATGATCAACATCATTAACCATTTTATTACTTCTCTTGAAATGCCCACTAAAGAAACTAGGGAAAGCTACAAAACCTCCTAGATTTTGTATTGAAATTACATTGACCTCCTAATTTCTTATTAACACTTTCCTTGTTGACATGATATAAAAAATGACTTTAAAAATTTTTGCACTGTAGGAAGTAAGTGTAAATAAATAGATAAAGTTTAGCAAAAGCCAATAAAGTGTATAGTATAAAAATTCGAGAGAGGTTATTTTTCATAGAAACTCAAGATCATATTCGTTGTTTACCTTTTAAACTAGATTAAAAATAACTCCACCATACTAGACGAAACCTGTCTCATAGAGAAATTATTTCCCTATCCATTAAAAATAATGCATACTCTTATACAGTTAGATACCAAAGGTGAGTTTGTGGCAAAGTTGTTGAATGCACTTTGGTAATCATTTAGTTGCTCCATTGGAGACGCAAATCACAGGTACCCGATTAATTGGAATTTTGTTTCAAAATAATAACAATGCAGTAAGGTTATCAGTAATGAAACTATGTTATCATGTTTCAAATCTCCAAAACACTCCAATGAACAAATAGTTTACAAATTACAAATAAATCCAGATTGCAATTTGGAAGGAAAGAGTAAAACAAAAAAAAAAAAGAGCGATGCCAGTAATTCATGCACGGTGTAATGAGTCGAACAGGCAATTTTGTATTCCCTTAGTACTTGCCAAAAATCCTATAGTAAATACCCAACTCAGCTATGGCAAAATAGCATGCAACAGATACCAAATGTGCTTTGACAAAGCAAAACACCTTGTTCAAAATAAAGATGCAGAATCAGATAAATTTAAACATTATTAAAAACTATAAGAAAAGTTGCAGACAGGTCTTGAAATGCAGATTTGGTAAGGAGTAAGTGACTGGATTGGTAACGGAAAATGTTATAAGAGTGGGGCGGGAAGTTACAACAAAAGTTTTGACAAAATGAAATCATGTTTTAAGATGCAATACAATGTTTTAAGCCTTTAGGAGTGTGTTGCCAATGACCCCACCCCGCCCCCACAAAAAGCTTGACATACATGTAACTCAGCCCCCGAGCAAATAAAATTAAAAGAAAATTCAGTAGGGTTATCAGATTATATCGGTTTCCATAATTGTTCCAATAAAATTTGATGAAGTATGATACCAGGTCACATATCAAAAAAGCACTCAATATACACTTGTATACAACACCAGCAAATTATCTTAACTTTTAGAATTTGAAAATAAACAATTCCGACAACATACCACAAGGCCTGTAATTGGACCACATAGCCAAATGAATGAGGAAAAGGCATGTCCTATACCAAGTGTCTGCATCAATCAGTCAACCACAGAATAGTTACATATCTGGTCATGGCAAATATTGAAAGAACAATAAAAAGTAAATGGTAACATGAAACAGTAGCATCAAATTAAATCAACAGGACAATTTTTTTTTTATCTAGAATCATGGAACAAATGGGCAATATCATTAGGAAAATATAATTAAAGAGACTACATATTGCAACATGAATATCCAAAATTCAATGAGACTGGTATGCAAAAAACACCATAATCTACTTAGACAAGTACTCTTTACATTGTCCTTTGCAAAAAAATATCAACTGTGTGTATTTATATTAACCAAACAAGATTCTCAATTCTGAATGTTGTGATTTTCAAAACATATTACAAATGATATGTCTAATTACAGAAGTTGTTATGAAAAAGCTTCTAGTAGAGATTGATACTAAATAGTGAGGGTACTTGGAGAACTACTCCCTCTCAAGTACTCTAGATGCAGTAGCTAACGGTTACTTTCATGGTGACAACAGAGGGGGCTTCTACCCCTTTGGCTAGGTAAATGTCCACCAATCACGCATCAACTACAAAAATTGGGGTGCATTTAAATGGTTCATATCATATATTTTTCCATGTCACTCACTCTTGTAAATATCCTAGATTTTTTGTTAAGCTACTGATAACAACATAGAGGATTTCTACCTATATGAGGAGGTAAATGCGCATCGTGTACAAACCACAGAGACTGCTAAACTTTATGTCATAAATGATTGAAATCATATACAAAGAACATCAAACAAATCACGTTTGGCCCCAACTAAACCTATTAAATCGAATTTTCATGTTCAATGATGACTCCAAATATGACCAACTATTTTTTCTTTAAAAAAAAAAAGCAATATCTATAACTATGATAATTTCAGTAGTATAACCAAACTTTCACTAAATTTAAGCTCCCTCTATCAAACAATTATCCAATTTCTTCAATTAAGTTGCATAGCCATAAGCATAACCATCACAAGTATCAATTATGCACAACAAATACATTAAATCAAAATTGAAAACGAGAGAGGTACCGATATACACAATGAATGAAAGAAAGAAAGATGGAGAAACCAAAAGAGACCTGAATGTAAGGAGTTAGAAGAGAAAGTTGCAAGGCCCAGCCAAACTGAACGCCAGCGGCGATGGTGCAACTGAGAATCAGAGTCGTCAAGCTACACTGCTTCGATCTGATTTCAGTATCCATTGAGTTTCCATTTGGAAACGGAGGAGGAGAAGAAGAAGACGAAGACGCCGGTGAATTAAGATCGACCCGGTTGTGAGGCTCATCAACCGCCACCATTTCCACTTCCGTATCCTTCTTCAGGTTCCTGTACGGAATTCTAATCGACACTGAGTCACTCTTTCCCGCCATGACTCGGCCTATCCCGACTCAGTTCCGCCAATTGTAAATTTGTAATTATATATCTGAGTATGATCTTAATTGCCTTCTCATCAAATTTGAAAATCAAATTGTATGGTTTTGGTTATAGATCTGATTCTAGGTTCAGAGAGAGAGGGAGGGAGTGAATGTGTGTGTAAGATTCGCAGAGAATTAACCAGGTCAAATTTGGGCGGGCGTGAAGGATTCGTCTGGTGATGAGACACGGACAATCCTGTTACTTTGGTACGATGCAGCAGGATCAAGTGTACTGTTTCGGTGTGTGTATATACCATTGATGGATATCAGGTACAGTATGTTTATATCGTGGGTCGAAAAAAGAAACCCACGTTGCATCAGCGCCGTTGATGTTACGAAAACGAAAATTGGATCAGGACGGTTGAATGGTGAAAAGTAATACTTGTACTAGCAAGGAAAAGCGTGAAGCTCACGGACAACGGAACATTGGAGTCGATTTTACGCGTATATAAGCTTTAGATCGTGCATTTCAACAAAACAAAGAAGCATCAACTATCAAGAACACGTGCCCAAATTTTCAAATGTCTCTACTTTGAAAATTATTTTGATAATAAGTAAATAATTGGGTAAAAGTTTTAAAATTTTTATATTTACAATAATAAAATTAATAATCACGATTTATTAACAATGAAGCATACAGAACTATGGAATTAAAAACAAGCCATACTTTATACCATTTGACATTTAAGGTCAATGATCATATAAGTTAACAACCCTCTCAGCCCCATGATTTGGTGATTTAGTTTTGACGGTTAATCTATTCGTTTAAAACCTGTTTAATCGGTTTTGATTAGTTTTAAACAGTTTCGGTTAATTTTTTTATGAGTTTTGACGGTTTCGGTTAGTTTTTGGGTAATACCATTCGATTACCCGTTAAACCCGATTATATATATATATATATATATATATATATATACACACACACACAAGACAATAGTAAACTTTACAAGTTTCGAACAATGACCTCTTATTAAAAATATTTAAGTCTCACCATTGATCTAACTTAATCTTTTGTTTAAATCTTTAGAAAATATATATTTGTCTTTTAACTTATTACATTTCATTCTCCTAATAATTAAAAGACAAACCTACCCTTTTAACCCTAATATCCTACTATATAAGACTTATAATCCAGAATCTGTTATTTACAAAATCATAGCACGCCGTAGCAGTAGCAACCGCTGCACACTGCAGCAATAGCAGCCGCTGCACGCTGCAACAACATATTGGGCAAGTTCAGACCCTCAAGCAAGGTCTTGCAAAATTGCAAGTTGATAGTTAACAGATTCCTTTTCTAAGGGCATGTATTGATGGCTTGCACCAAGAGCTTTTGCATGCTCGATCTGTGCTTCAATTTCATTTATTTTAATTTTCTATCTTCTAATTTCTTGCTTAAAGTGCTATTTACCATTAGCTTGAATGCGATTTTTTTATTATATCAGAACATCCAAATCAATACTAAAATAAAAACTTTGTTTTGTAGAGCTGCTATTGATTACGAGAAGAAAGCAAATTTTGAGTTGATGGAGCAGAGACAGGGAATGGAGTTGTTATTCATGGATGTTATTGATGGCAATTGTTTTGATGATTTATAATTTCAGAAAATAATTCTTAGTACTATTGGTTCTGTATAGTCACTAAGTCTCCACCATCTTTTGTTTTTTTAGAGGATTTACAGAAATTACTTTCAGTTTTATGGGTTGAAGTTTGATAGAAATGTTCTTATAGATTTTGAAAATTTTGGGTTTTCGAACTTCAAACCTATAGTGTTTGATCCAAAAAAAAAATGAAAGTCTCATCTTTTTCTTCAGTTTGTAAAAGGGCCAAGTATGGTGGGCTTGCACAGCAACATGCCTAGAATCAGGCTTTATAAAAAAATCATTGTTACGGTTTTGGTTTTTTTCGGGTAACCGCATCCGATAACCTATAAATAAACGGTTAAGGTTATTTAATGGTTAGTTAAACAGTTAGAGGTTACGAGTTCGGGTTTTAAAATGAAATTTAAACAGTTAGTTGGTTAGTTTCAAGGTTTCGATTATGGTTATGTCAAATTTCCCGTTTAACCTACCCATTGCCATCCCTATACATAATCATTGTGGTTTCTTATTTTTTGTTTTCTTATCTAGGTATTTGCTTCATTGACCGGTTCATCTTTGCCCAAAATTTTGATCGGTTCGGTTCAGTCTTTTTTTATTGGTTTTTGTCTCTAGCAGACAGATTCCTAAGGTTTTTCGACGTGTTCTTTCTGATTTTAAGGTATATTTTCTCAAATTATGCTCCCATTATTCACTTATTTTTATTATAGTATTATGACCACCTCTATTGCTCATTTTTTTCGAAATCAGAAGACTTATCACTATTGTCAGAAGTATGGACATTTTATTGCAGATTGTCTAAATAAGGCTTGTTGGTATTGTCATCAGAATGATCATTTTCTTGCAGATTATCCAATTTGATTGCTGATAGGTAATTTTTCTCAAGGTTCTCAGTTTAGACCAGGTATACAGTCTACCTTCAACTTTGGATCTCGGTACACCACTGCTACTGCCTCTAAAGGTTCTCAGAATGGTTCCTCAAAACCCACATTTTTCGACCAATCATCTTGAATCTCTCTTAAAACAAGTTCTCTCTAACTCCATTACCCTTTCTACTGCTATGTCTACCACCTCAGGAACATCCCCTTGGTATTTTGATTATGCATGTTATAATCACATGACTATTGATTCTTCTCTTTCTCTTTGAAAATATGTGATTCTTCTGCCCATGTCATTTATACTGCTAATGGGTCTTCTATATATGTCAGTCACAGTGGTCACATTTCTATGCCCACATTGTTCTTATCTAACACCTTTTTAATTCCTACGCTTTTTTTTGAATCTTATTTCTGTTTAACAACTCTATGACATAGGACTTCATGTTCTTTTTTTAGGTCAAACTTGTGTTGTACATGATCCTCAAATAGGACAGACTTTTGGTACTGGCCATAAAGTAGGACGCCTATTCGAGCTCGTCAATATTCATATTCCAACTCGTATTTTCGCTTTCGCTTCGATATCAGATATTTCTCACTGAGTCTTTGGCATTCATGTTTAGGTTATGCTTTTGTTAGTCAATTATATCAGTTACTTTCTACTAGTTCTTTAGGTTCTATTAAGGATGATCATTTTGATTGCTTGCTATGTCAACTTGCAAAACAAATTGCTTTACTTTTTACTAATAGTACTTCAATTTTATCTGCACCTTTTGATTTAATTCATTATGATGTTTGGGGTCCTTTTCCTAATGCCACTATGGGGGGATCAAAATACTTTGTCATTTTTGTTGATGATTTTTCTCGCTACACCTGGTTGTATCTTATGTGCACCCACTCTGAATTATCATAGATTTATCAAAATTTTGATGTTATGGTTAAGACTCAATTTTCTTGTTCCATTAAAAAATTTTGTGTTGACAATGCTATGCAATATTTAGAATATGGTTTTCTTGCTTTTCTCCAAAGCCAAGGTACTCTTCATCATCACTCATATCCTGAAACTTCTCAACAAAACTGGTGTGCTGAACGCAAACATAGGCATATCCTTGAAATTGTCCGTGCCTTAGTCATTTATTCCTCTTGTCCTGAGTGTTTTTAAACGGAATTCGTTCTTACTGCTGTCTACACCATTAATCGTATTCCTTCTTCTATCATTCAACATCAATCTCTATATGAACATATGTATGGTACTCCTCCAAACTATTTCTTTCTTAAAGTATTTGGTTGTGCCTGTTTTGTTCTTCTTCAACCCCATGAATGCACCAAGTTAGAATATCGTGCTAGACTTTGTTGTTTTCTAAGCTATGACATTGAACATAAAGGTTACAGATGTTGGAATCCTATATCTAATTGACTTTGTGCTTCTCGTCATGTTGTTTTTGGGAACACAAGATGTTTTATTCCTTATCCTCTTTTTCATCTTCTCACATTAGCTATGTTTTATTTTTCTCTGATTCTTCTGTTGACTTATTTCCTGATGATAATGTTTCTGACAATGTAATTGAGCTCCCACAAGTTTTTTCTAACACTACTATGGCTAAGTTTGTAGAGTTTGCTCATTCTGATGGTTCTAGTATAGCTCTTCCCGAGTTTTCGAACTCGACTGTTCGCTGTCTTTCTTTCCTGGATAAGTAAACCACCTACTTATCGTCGTGATTATCATTATTTTTCTATCATTTCCTCTTTATATGAACCTTAATCCTATCAGGAAGCTAGTTTTGATCCTCTTTGGCAGTAAGCAATGAATGATGAGCTTTAGACAATTGCTAAAACTCATACCTGGGACTTGGTTGATCTACCCTCTGGTAAAATTGCAATTGGCTGTAAGTGGATCTATAAAATCGAAACTCGTTCTGATGGGTTTGTGGAACGGTATAAAGTTCGTCTTATTGCTAAAGGTTATGCTCAAGAATATGTTATTGACTATGAAGAAACATTTGTTCTTGTCGCCGGTCTTAAATTTGTTCATAGTTTGCTTGCTATTATGGTAGTATAGAAATGAAATCTATTTCAAATAGACGTCAAAAATACCTTTCTCAATGTTGATCTTGATGAAGAAGTTTATATGAAACAAGCTCCATGAGCTTGGTTTGCAAAATTTAGCTCCACCGTCAAATGGTTTAATTTCTTTTCAAGCCCCGATGACACAACCATTTTTCTTAAGAAAACTGAACGAGTTACATTTTTCTCTTTTTGTATGTTGATAATATGGTCATGATAGCTGATGATATATAGAGTATTTCTGAGCTCAAAACCTTTCTTAGTCAGAAGTTTGAAATAAAGGATTTGGGTTCTCTTAGCTACTTTTTGGGTCTTGAAGTATCCTCTGATTCCATGGGTTATTATTTATCTCAAGCTAAATATGCTTCTGATCTTTTCACTCAAACTGGTTTGACAGATAATAAGGTTGTCTCTACTCGTCTTGAGAGCATTGTCAAGTTCACTTCTACTGATGGTCAACCTCTTAGTGATCTTACACTTTATCGTAAGTTGGTTGGGAGGTTGGTTTATCTCAATGTGACTCATCCTGATCTTGTTCATATTGTTAGTCAGTTTATGTCTACACCTCATACCACTCATTTTACTGTTGTTCTTCGCATCCTTTGGTATGTCAAAGGTACTTTGTTTCATGGCTTGCATTTCTCCTCACAATATTCTCTTAAGTTACATGCTTTATTCTGATGCTAATTGGGTTAGGGATCCTACTGATCGACGGTCTACCATTGGTTTATGTTTCTTTTGGGTGACTTACTTATTTCTTGGCTCAACAAGAAACAAACTCTTACTTCTAGATCCAGTACAGAATCAGAATTTCGAGCCAATATTGATATTGCTGTTGAACTTCTCTGGCATCGTTCGTTACTCCAGGATATGGGTGTTACACATTCTACTGCTAATATTATTTATTGTGATAATCGGAGTGTAATACCCGTCTTCTTAAGGTAAGGGTAAAGAATTAATTTGATAAATATTATATGGAATTAAAATAATATATACATGGAAGCTTTACTGTTAATAAAAAAATAGACAGTGTGTGTGGTTACAAAGAAGGACAAAAAAAGACAACACCTGGATGTCCAGGTGTTGTCACACAATCATGCATTATGCATGAGTGACAACAAGAAAAAAGATGAAAACGGTTGCAATGAGGGGGAGGGGGGTGTGCGCGCGCGCGCGCGCGCACACACACACACACACATATATATATATATATAGTTTTCTTTTATTTTGATTTTCTTACCAAATCCTTTTTGGTTTCTTTCTTTCTTTCTTTAATTCAAATTACTCTCTTTCTTTAAACACCTGGGGACTCAAAGAAAGGTTGAAAGATTGAAATTTTGAAGAAATTTACAGGAGAATTTTAAAGAGATTCGAGGGAAGTTTTAAGAAAAACAAAAGGTATTAATGTGAATTTTTTTTTTGAAATTATGTATACATGAAATTACCCGGAATTTGATGTAGAAATTTAAAGGGTATGAATTCTGGAAGAATTAAAGAATAAATTAGAAGTGTTAATATAAATATTATGTCAGGTGTTGACGATCAGCAATCAGGTGAAATTGCTGAAAGGAGTAAGAAAGGCAAAGAGGTGATCCACGGGTAGCTTTAGGTGCTATGTGGTGAGTTAGATTTAATTTTAGTAATCGAGATAAATATGAAATATAAAGTGACGATATTTGAATTAATTATTGAACTACAATGATTGGATGATATACGAAAGTTGATTGATTAATATTATATGAATAATTAATATGTTCACAATTTAGTATATAAGAAGTAATATTAATGAAATAATGAGTTGATAAAATATATAATGAAATGATAAATGAAATTATCGACAATCTATGATTGATAATTTGATATGATATATGAGGAGATAATTTAATGAATATGATAAAAATAATAATTTTGAGAAATTGAATACTTGAATAAATGCTTGTTTTATTTATTGCTCATATGAATATTTCATATTATTGTTCATATGCATGAAATAAAGAACCGGGAAGGTAGCCGGTCTAAATGAAAATAAAAGAACTGTGACAACTGGTATATACTGAAAATAAAAGACCCGAGAAGGCATCTGGTCTAAATGAAAATAAAAGAACTATTAAGGGAACCGGTCTAAATGAAAATAAAAGAATCGGGAAGGCAGTCGGTCTAAGCTAAAACATGTCGACATGTGGGAAACGTTCCCAAATGATAATATAAAAGGATTTGATAATTTAAATTCATGCATTGCATTTGTTTTAAAATATTGATTATTATCGCTTGAGATGCTAAAGTGTTATTCTTGATTGTGAATTTATTGATAGATGAATGAGTCTCACAGAGAGACATATATGATGAGAAAGAAATATAAAAGTATGATATGATAAAAATTATCTGAGTGATTGATTATATTTTGTGAACCTCATAACGAGATAATTATGAGGCTGAATGGATAGTCTCAAGATGATTAAATATATGAGAAGAAAGATTGATATATTTTATGATTAACTTAAAAAGAGATTGATAAATGATGAGGATGATGATATGAGTAGTGATAATAGAATGCTATTATCGAATTATATGAGATATAGATGAATGAATATTGGAAGACTATTTGAACAATTGAATTATAAGATGTGACTGGAAGTATACAAATTGAATACTTCTAGTAAATTTAATTCACTGAGCTTGTGAAGCTCACTCCTCATTGTTAAATAATTTCAGGTAGCAAGCATGACAGATAGATTGTTGAGCTGTGATTCAGACTGAGTGATTATCTGTAAGCCTTGTGGTCCACATCTTCAAACTAATTGAAAGAAAATAAAATATTTGTAAATATTCATGCATCATATGTTGTATATATTATTTCAGTTGAAATTTTAATAATATAACTCCCTTGTTGATGGTTGAGGATTGGTGCATAGATATATATAATTTAAGTTGATGTTTTTATATTGTTGCATATATGTGTTGTACTTGGATTTCAAAACTTGACAACACCGTCTTGGGGGTGTCTAACCCGGGATGGGTCGTTACACGGAGTGTCATGGCTATTGCTCATAATGATGTTTTTCATGAACAAACTAAACTTATTGAGAATGATAGTCATTTTGTTCATCAACATATCGACTGTGGTACCATCCACCTTGTTTTTGTTCGCTTTACTGCTTAGATTACTGATATCTTCACTAAAAGTCAGTTACCTAGCCATTTTCATGAGTTAGTTGGCAAACTCAGGTTGATATGTACTTTACCACCTTGAGTTTGAGGGGGTGTTAGAATATATATTAGGTTGCTTGTCTAATTAGATTTTAATTAGTTGCCTAATTTATACTTGTCATATATGGCTCTCTGTACAATTATATATACTACAATATATTTGTAAATTAATATATGCTTACAATTCTTCTATTTCAAAATCCTATTTCTCTTAGTTTTCTAATATGTGATATCCGAGACCTGCAAACCATAGACAAGTACTCAATTTGTATTTAAAAATTTTGTTTCAGTTCACGAATTTTATTTAAAAATTTTATATTTACAGAAATTTAATTTGCTTTGCTAAATTTTAATATATAATCTAAGCTCTAATTTTTCGTATAAAATTTGATAAATTTTAAACCGTTACTGAATGGGTTAAATTATAAACTAGAATGATTATTTTTTGTTGAAGTTTTGTTTAATTAAATTATTACATTAATTTTATTAAATTGTAAAGTTTGATCTTAAATTTTTATTTTTTAAAATATTGTTTTTTAAAAGAACTTTATTTAAGTTTTAAACTAGTCATAAGCCATAAAATAAATTGAGCACACTGATTTGTTGCCTAGTTAACGTTGTTTTTCAGGTTCCAATTCTTGTATTGCGAGTATGGCGAAATCAAGAATGGTGAAAGGTCGAACTATTTTTTTTTTTTTTAAAAGAAGAGAAACGACTATTCTATAATAGAGATAGTAATTTTTTATTATTCTTTAACATTGATGAAAAAAAAGTCTAATGAAATGTTTTACTATAGAACTATAGAACTAAAAACAAGCCATACTTTATACCATTTGACATACAAGGTAAATGACCAACGAGTTAACAACCCTCTCAGCCTCAGTGCTGAGCACCATGATGACTATCCAAATCAGCTGCAATTTCAGCTGCTCGAAATAGAACATCCGACAACCAAAAAGCTCCTTTGGAAAAGTAGCTACTGTTAACAACGGTGTTTACCGCAGCCACAGTTGTTCTTTCTGTCGTGGAGATGGCTGATTTGGTGATATCCGAGATATGGTACTTTTCATCCACAGATTTAACAACTTGGACCCCCGTGATACTGCACAAAAAACATACCCAATGAGGACATGACATGTGGACCATCCTAAGTCAAGGTAGCAGGGCAACACGTGGATGATCTAGGGTCGCACAGCTGGACCCCCAGGTCATCGTTGCCCTCCAGGTCACCACCACTCTTGACACAAGGGTTGCCTCACACGTGGACAGTTCCCGGCCAAGGCAACACAGGGACCGTCCCAAACCAAGGCAGTTGGGCAACACGCGGATGACCCAGGTTCGCACAGTTGGGCCCTTAGGTCATCACTACCCTCCAGGTCACCACCGCCCTTGGTACAAGGGCCGCCTCACCCCCAAAATCCTATAAAAAGACTCAGGTGCTCATTCCAAAAAGGGGATCTTTTTTTTTTGAAAGAAAAATAAAGGAAACACCATCATTCCCATATTTTCTACTGCACACTAACAAAAGCATTAGAGCATCCTTGGAGGCATCCCCTTCGGAGACCCCCTAGCTCACGTTCTCTTCACTGTGCAGATTCCCTCGAGGCTCGGCCTCCAACTTAGCAACATATTTTTGACAGCAACAAATTGGCACCGTCCATGGGAAAACTACCATATCTTGTTAAACAGTAAAAATGAATAAGTTTAAAGAACTAATTTGTTGCCATACCATCTAAAACTACAGCCAAGGACGTCGGGTAAAGGAGCTGTGGGGGCCAGTACCCATATCCAGCTGTCCGGATCGAGATCCCCCACCGAGTCTTATGTGCACCCCAACATGACTATGCTCCAAACACAATGCTGGAAATCACCTTGACAAGATGCCCAAGTGGTGATCTTCCAAACACCCAACTCTAGAATGACTTGTAAAGATTAGGAGTCAGAAACAGAAACAGAAATCAAAGAAAGAAAGAAGATAAGCAATTTGTTATCGAGGTTCAGCAATAGCCTACGTCCCCGTGAGTTCCTCTGAACTCTCTGCACTAAATCAATGGTTCTTTTACAATCACAGCAACCCTTTCCAAGAAGCTCAAGTTCTTGAAGAAACAAAGAAGAGAAGGCAGAAGATAAGAACTATTGCAATGCTCTCTGTCTAATCTATATTCATCTCACTTTACAACTAGCCTCTCTACAATAAGTCCCTCTTGTGTTTTGTGTCTTTGCACTCTCACAAAATTCTCTCTTGTATCTCTTGTATAATGATCACATTAATCTTTTGTATTGCTTTGTCACAATTATTGTGTTGAGATTGAAGCTAGGTGACCCTTTATATAGTGCACCAACTTCTTGATCAATCTTGAGTGTCATTCTCCACCCTTAGATCTTAATGACCAATCAACCATGGCCCTTAATCAATCCTTAGTGATCCTATGTATTTTGGACATGTCTCCACGCACTTAACAAAGGCTGAATCAAATGGACTATGCGTGCCTTCAAGGTGCGGCCTGAAACAGGGCAAGATGCAGCCTAGAGTAGGGCACACTTGCTGTCCCTCTGGGCACCACGGCCTGGGGTAGGCAGTGCCGTGGCTTGGACCTCCTCAGTAAACCTCCACATTTTGGGCGCCGCGGCCTGACCTGATGCACACCCATTTTTGCTGCTTTGTGCTGAGGCACACTCCTAGTGTGCTGAGGCGCATAGGACAAGTGCTTGAACCTCTTCCAACCTTGTTTAAACCTTAGACAAACTCCAACAATCTCTATCTTTGTCTAAGCGATTAAACCTGAACCATTGTGCAGAGAACTCAGGATCCAAACTCATCTTGAGTCATCAATCAACCGACTCCAATCCTAAGTAGTTCAAGGCAATGATTGAACTTAATTAGAGGTAGAACCTTGGTGCCTAAATCTGCAGGATTTTTTTCTGTGGCTACCTTGTCCACATGAATACATCCTTCTGTAATATTATCCCAAATGAAATGATACCGAACATCCATGTGCTTTGTCCTCTCATGGAACACCGGATTCTTACACAAGTACAATGTACTTTGACTATTCGAAAACACCACTACCTGCTTTTTCAGGACCTTCAACTCTTCCAACAACCCTTTGTACCACATAGCCTCCTTAATGGCTTCTGTTGCCGCTATGTACTCAACCTCGGTTGTTGAGAGTGCTACCACAGGCTGCAACTGAGCCTTCCAACTTACACAACATCCGTTTAAGGTGAAGAAGTAGGAGGTAATCGATCTTCTTTTATCCCGGTCTGCTCTATAGTCTGAATCTGCATAACCCTCAAGACAAATGGACTTACCCCTCATCTTATAAATCAGCTCCACTTCTGGGCTTCCCTTCAAGTATCTCAGCAACCACTTCATCCCAAGCCAATGCTCCTTTTCGGGATAACTCATAAATCTGTTGAGAACACTAATTGCATGAGCAATATCAGGTTTAGTGCTTACCATGGTGAACATAACAGAACCAACAGCACTACAGTAAGGGACTTTTTCTATTTCCTTCTTCTCCACCTCCGATCTTGGACATTAATCACTGGAGAACTTGAAATGACTAATAAGGGGAACCTTCACTGGTTTGCTATCTTCCATAGAGAACTTATATATCATCTTCTCTATGTAAGAAGTCTGGGAAATCTTCAATCTGTTTTTCTCCCTTTCTCGGATGATATTCATCCCAAGGATCTTCTGTGCATGGCCAAGATCCTTCATCTCAAACTCTGAACTGAGTTGAGACTTTAATTCTTTTATCATCTCCATGCTACTCCCAACCAGCAATATATCATCAACATAGATGAGGATGATCACTGCTTCCTCAACCTTCTGCCCCTTGTAGTACAAGCACGAATCATAGTAGCTCCTTATGAAACCCAAGCTGAGTATAAAGGAATCAAACCTCTTACTCTATTGCTGAGGTGATTACTTCAGGCCATATAGAGGTTTCTTCAGTTGGCACACCAAATCTCATTGACTTTCTTCCTCATAGCCTTTGGGTTACCTCATGTAAATGGTCTCATCAAGCTCTCCATGTAAGAACGCTGTCTTCACATCCATTTACTCGATTTCCCAATTGAATTGGACCACCATTGCTAATACTATCCGTATCATCTTGTACTTCACAACTGGTGAGAAGATTTCGGTGAAATCTATGCCTTCTTTTTGGGTGAACCCTTCGCCACCAGCCTAGCTTTATACCGGACTTCATCTCCTGGAGTATTCCCTTCTTTGATCTTGTAGATCCATCTACAATCCACAACTCTCTGTTTTTCTGGTTTGGGCACCAATACCCAAGAGTTGTTCTTCCTCAAAGAATCCATTTCTTCCTCCATAGCTAGCTGCCATTTTGACGAATCCTTACACTCCATGGCATCCATGTAAGTTTTTGGTTCAACCATCCCTCCTTCTGTCCAAGGAGCTGCTACATTAGCATCCACAAAATCATATCTCAAAGGTGGTCTAACCACCCTTATTTTCCAGTCCCTTGTGAGCTAGTAGTCATTCTGACTTACTGCATCAACCCTTTTCAGTTCAGCCTTCTCTTGAGTTTCTTGAGCTTGGCCTTCGTCAATGGGCTCTACCTGGTCCGAACCCTCTTGCCTTTCTTGCTCTACCTGAACCGAATTCTCCTTAATACGATGCTCCATAAATTTCGAACTGGTTTGCTCACTAGCCCCTGCAGGGTTAGTTTTCTCCAAGTAGAGAAATAATAATTCATTAAAAATAACATCCCTACTTATTATGAGTTTCATTCCATTTGGTTCTAAGGACCACAACCTATACCCCTTAACCCCATCACCATACCCTAGAAACACACATTTTCTAGACCGTGGGTTAAGTTTATCATCCTTTTGATGTACATATGCAGTACACCCAAAAGTCCTAAGGTTGCTCAACTTAGGGGGTTTTCCACTCCACATCTCCATGGGAGTCTTGACATCTAAAGCTCTAGAAGGTGATCTATTTACCAAGTATGTAGCAGTAGCCACTGCTTCCTCCCAAAAATGTTTTGGTAAACCGGATCCAATTAAAATGCACCTAACTCTTTCCATAAGGGTTCTATTCATCCTTTCAGCAATTCCATTTTGCTGAGGTGTTTTTACAACCGTTCTATGTCTTAGAATACCATTTAATTCACAGAATTTATCAAAATCCTTATTACAAAATTCTAAGCCATTATCGGTTCGTAAAGCCTTAACTACCCTGCCAATTTGAGTCTCCAGCAACTTTCTCCACACCACAAATTTATTCAAAGCATCCAGTTTATTTTTAAGCAAATAAACCCAAACCTTTCTTGAATAATCATCAATTAAAGACAAAAAGTAATGATTACCTCCCTGTGTTGGTGTCCTTGTTGGTCCCCAAAGATCCATATGGATGTAGTCAAGAATCCCTTTAGACTTGTGCACTCCGGTGTTGAAGTTGACTCGATGTTGCTTCTCAAGAATGAAACTCTCACAGAAATCAAGTTTCTCTACTTTGTCTCCACCAAGTAGACCATCCATGCTGAGAACTTGCAGCCCATTTTCGCTTATATATCTCAAGTGATTGTGCCAAAGTGTTGCCTTATCCATCTCAGCCATCAAGCTTGCTGCTTGATCCTTGATTTATGTTTCTCTGATCATCTCATAAAGTCCATCTTTGATTGCTGCTTTGATCACTATCAAAGAACCATTGATTACCTTGATCTTTCCTCCCTCAGCTTTGTATGTATACCCCATGGAATCCAGCTGCTCTAATGAGATCAAATTTCTCCTCAAATCTGGGAGATACCTTACATTTCGCAGCAGCCTTGTGACTCCATCAAATATCCTCAACTGAATGTCTCCTATCCCCCTCACTTGACAAGAATTGTCATTCCCCAAGAAAACCCTTCTATTATTGATCTCCTTGAAATTCTTGAACCATTCCTTGTGAGAGCATATGTGATAAGTGCACCCAGAATCTAGAATCCATTTCTCACTATCTTGCCTCTTGCTCAAATTTAAGCACACAACAAGAACATTATCTTGCTGTTTTCCTTTGGCAACCGAAGCCTCTCCATTATTGGTATGGCTTCTCCCTCTCTCATCCCACAATCTCTTCTTGCAATCTTTCTTGAAGTGACCCTCCTGCTTGCAGTAGAAGCACCTCTTTCCTCCAAATCTTGGTTTGGAATGTACTCTCCCATGGCTCTGCCTTCTACCTCTTGATTTCTCCCGGTAGTTGCCATGAATGCTAATGCCATTCCGAGTTGCAGGCCTTTCTCTTACGAACAGCCCTTCCCCACTTGATGCCTCCCTACTCTTAGCTTTGAAATCATGAGCCCTTAAAGCATTGACCATAATTTCTTTGGTTAGTGTATCTCTTCCATATTCAATTGCATTAATTAAACTATCAAAACAATTAGGAAGAGAATTTAATAACATAACAACCAATTGTTCATTCAGGAATTTAATACCACAACTAGCCAAATCTTGAACTAGTTTATTAAAGCCATCAAGATTATCTTGCAACTATTTATTAGGATACATTTTAAAAAGAAAGAATCTTTTAAGAAGATAAATCTTGTTAGGGAGAGTTTTGGTAAGAAACAACTCATTTAGTTTCTTCCATATGACAGCAGGATCTTCTGAGTCTTCGCACTTCCTTGTGACACTATCCGACATGTGTAGGAAGATGGTGTTGTATGCCATCTTCTTCATCTCAATCCATTAGTCCTCCATGATACTTGCTGGAAAAGCATCATCTTCTCCAATAGCCAAGTCCACCTTCTGTTGTATAAGAACAGTCTTGATCTTCCGCTTCCACAGGGAAAAATCTCCCTTTCCATCAAACTTCTCAACAACGAAATTTGAACTCATCTTGCGGAGATGATCCCAGATTTGTGCAGCACCCACAAATGTTTTCCAACTTCTTCTAAACCTCAAGAACACAATCGAAGATTGATCTCAACACCATTCTTGAATCAACCTCAAGAACACGATTTGATCTTGATCTCACTCCGTTCTTGAATCACTCAAGAAATTTGTTATTTAATTCTTGGATTCTTGCTCCGATACCTTCTATTCTTGCTCTGATACCCAGCTGTGCAAGCTCTAATACCACTGTTGGAAATCACCTTGACAAGATGCCCATGTGGTGATCTTCCAAATACCCAAGTCTAGAATGACTTATAAAGATTAGGAGCCAGAAACAGAAACAGAAATCAAAGGACAAGCGATTTGTTATCGAGGTTCGGCAATAGCCTACATCCCCGTGAGTTCCTTTGAACTTTCTGCACTAAATCAATGGTTCTTTTACAATCACAGCAACCCTCTCCAAGAAGCTTAAATTCTTGAAGAAACAAATAAGAGAAGAAAGAAGTCCAAGAAGCTTAAATTCTTGAAGAAACAAATAAGAGAAGAAAGAAGATAAGAACTATTGTAATGCTCTCTATCTAATTTATACTCATCTAGCTTTACAACCAACCTCTTTACAATGAGTCCCTCATGTGTTTTGTCTTTTTGCACTCTCACACAATTCTCTCTTGTATCTCTTGTATAATGATCACATTAATCTCTTGTATTGCTTTGTCACAATTGTCATGTTGGGATTGAAGCTAGGTGACCCTTTATATAGTGCACCAACTTCTTGATCAATCTTGAGTGTCATTCTCCACCCTTTGATCTTGATGACCAATCAACCATGGCCCTTGATCAATATTTAGTGATCTTATGCATTTTGGACATGTCTCCACGCACTTAACAAAGGCTGAATCAAATGGACTATGTGTGCCTTTAAGGTGCGGCCTGAAACAGGGCAAAGGGCGGCCTAGAGCAGGGCACACTTGTTGTCCCTCTAGGCGTCGCGGCCTGGACCTCCTCAGCAAACCTCCACCTTCTGGGCGCCGCTGCCTGGGGTAGTCTGGGCCACAGCCTGACCTGATGCACACCTATTTTTGCTGCTTTGTGCTAAGGTACACTTCTAGTATGCTGAGACGCCTAAGACAAGTGCTTGAACCTCTTCCAACCTTGTTTAAACCTTAGACAAACTCCAACACATAGTTCGTGGAGCTCTCACAGCTAGTGGCTAACCTAGCCGCCAAGGTTCGCGGAGGGGCTCGCCAGCCTTCGTCCTCACCATCACAACAGGACCTCAGTCGCGAGCTCTTCATCGACGGTTGTTCCACGGCTGAGTCTTCCCCGCCTCTCATGGTCAAGTCCAAGGAAAATTCCTAGTCCAGAAGCAGTGAGGGTCTCGGCAAGCGAATAGAGGACATGAAGGGACTAATCAACGAAGCACTCAAGGGCCGTAACCGCAGTGTCATGGATGAGCTCAACGTTTAGGACCCTCCATTCACTTAGAAAATCCTTGAGGTCCCCCTCCCAATGAACTTTCGAATGCTCTAGATCAAACCTTACGATAGTTCCGCGGACCCCCTTGACCACCTCCAGCATAACAAAACCACGATGACGTTCCACAAACACTCCTATCCCGTAATGTGCTGAGCTTTCCCCTTGATGCTTAAGAAGGCGTTTGGGACATGGTACTCTCATTTGAAACCAGGGGGTATCCACACGTTCAAAGAACTAAGCTACACCTTCGCATTGCATTTTCTCAGTAGCAAAGGACCCAAGAAGACCTCGGAGTCCCTATTCAACATCATCCAGTTAAAAAGGGAAAAACTCTGAGCCTAGATTTCAAGGTTCGATTCTATGGCTTGGGAGATCCCCAACCTCGACCCCAATGTCCAGATGTTGGCATTCAAAAAACGGGCTAAGATCTGGGATCTTCAATTCAAAACTCACTAGACGACCGCCTGGTGACATAAATGAGATCTTGGCCTGAGCCGATAAGTACATGCTGGCAGAAGATGAGTAGGTCTTCCAAAGAGAGAAGGAATGGAACGTGGAAAGGAAGAGATGGTGCCCTGCCAATCCCCACCAGAAACCCATCAAGTGAACTTTTCACGAGGACAGGCCAAAGGCCCCCAGACCTTTCAGGAACATCACCCCTCTCAACGCATCCAGGACCGACGTCTTGATGCAAATACAGGACAAAGAGATCTTACAGTGGTCCCCAAGACTGTTCCACCTCAACGAGGACTGAGGCAAATGGTGATGGTTCCATAGGAACCATAGGCATGACACAGAAGATTACCAGGTACTAAAGCACCAGATCGAAGCCTTCATCAATAGGGGGCAATTAAAGAAGTTCATTGGGCCCCGAACGCCTTTCCGATAAGGATAGAGTGGTATGAACTACTCGAAAGAGTCCTGAGCCGAGCCATAGAGAGTCCAGCCAGAAGAAACCAGAGGCCACTATAGCCAAAATCATAAAAACCATCTGCGGGGGACTCACAGCCGGGGGAACTTCCGGGCATCACAGAAAAACTTATGCCCGGTCGGTAGCCATGGTCAGTGAACCCCACAAGAGATGAAAGATGGATATGACCATCACTTTTGCGGACAAATATATGGAGGGAGTTTAGACCCCATATGACGACGCCGCGGTCATCTCCCTTCTCGTGGCCAACCACGAGGTCAGGTGATTCCTGGTCGACAATGGGAGTTCGATCAACATCTTATTCTACGATGCCTTACAGCAAATATGACTGGGCGACTCTCAATTGGAGCCAGTTTCCACCCCATTCTATGGTTTTTCGAGGGGCTCAGTGTTGAACGGCCCCACAAGCGACTATTGTGCAAACTACTTTCCTAATCGTCAAACAACCTTCATCCTAAAATATGATCCTCGAAAGACCTACCCTTAATAAGCTCCGAGCGGTCATCTCCACATACCACTTGAAGGTAAAATTCCCCACTGAAGAAGGGGTAGGCGAGGTTCGAGGAGACCAGCAGATATCTAGGTCTTGCTATCTTAGCTCGGTGAAAGAAGACAGGAGGGTGGAAGCTCCACCACTCGAATTAGACGACCTTAGGGACGAGGGGAGGAATCCGAAGGGCCAACCAGTAGAGGAGTTAACCACAATTCCCCTCAGTGAGGATGTCTATCAGACCATCTAGATAGATTCCAACCTCTCCGGAGCTCTTAGGGGACACTTACTCGCCCTTCTCGGAGAAAACTAGGACCTTTTCGCCTGATCAGTCGCAGACATACCCAAGATTAGCCTGGAGGTGATAGTACATCGGTTGAATTTGGATCCGAATCACAAGCCAGTCATCCAGAAAAAGATATCGTTCGCTCCCGAATGACAAGCTGCTGTCTAGGCTGAGGTGGATAAACTGCTCATGGCCAAATTTATTCGAGAAACAGACTACCCAGACTGGGTGTCCAACATAATGATGGTGAAGAAAGCCAGTGGTAAATGGTAGATCTGGGTCGACTTCTCGGATCTGAACAAAGTCTGCCCGTAGTATAGCTTTCCTCTGCCAAGGATCGACCAGCGTGTTGATGCAACGTCAAGGCATGAATTGTCGACCTTTATGGACGCATACTTCAGGTATAACTAGATCCTCATTTACAGGCCCAATCAGGAAAAAATGACCTTCATCACTGGGCAAGGGATTTACTGTTACAAAGTAATGCCCTTCGGTTTGAAGAACGCTGGAGCTACCTACCAAAGGTTGGTGAATAAAATCTTTTGGGAGTAGATCGGTTGAAATATGGATATCTACGTAGACAATATGCTGGTGAAAAAGCGTTGGAGCTAAAGACCACGAAAATGACTTAAAAGAAGCTTTTGAAGTCCTTCAATGCCACTAAATGAAGCTAAACCCCTCTAAGTGGGCCTTCGGAGTCACCAGAGGAAAGTTCCTCGTCTTCATGGTGACCCAAAGGGGCATAGAAGAAAACCCTGAAAAGATAGAGGCTGCCCTCAACATGAAGCCGAGGGAGGTCCAGCGGCTCATTAGGCGGATAACAGCCTTTGAGCTGATTTATGTCAAAATCTACGAAAAAGTGCCTCTCTTTCTTCAAAATGATCAAAAAGGCCAAGAACTTCGACTGGTCTAAGAGCTGCCAAGAAGCATTCGATAAGCTGAAAAAGTACTTAGGTTCACCTTCCTTACTAACAAAGGTCGTTGCCAACAAAAAGTTTTTTCTATACCTCTCGGTCGGACATGAAGTGGTTGCCTCCGTCCTAATTCGAGAGGAGCCAGGCATCCAAAAATCGTGTACTATATAAGTAGGGTCCTCCACAATCTGAAACCTGGTACCTTCCCATGAAAAAAATGGCGTATACCCTCTTGATCATGGCCCGCAAGCTTCGACCATACTTTCAAGCACACATGATTGTCCTCCTAACTGATAACCCTTTTGGCAAGTGCTTCACAAGCTAGATGTCTCAGGGAGAATGGTCAAATGGTCTGTGGAACTTAGAGAGTTAAACATTCATTATCAACCTCGCACAGCTATCAAAGCCCAAGCCTTAACCGACTTTATTGTGGAGACCACCCTTCTAATTCAGGAGGATTTTACCCCAGATCTCGGTGAGACCAAGGTAATCCTTCAGTGGACGCTCTATATTGATAGATCTTCCAACGACACCGGGAGTGGTGTCGGGCTCATCCTAAGTAGCCCGGACAGTTTTAACCTTGAGTATGCCCTAAAGTTCAGATTTAGAGCCTCAAATAATGAAGCAGAGTACAAGGTTTTCCTGGCCGAGATGAAGCTAGCCAGAGTACTCTTTGTAGAGGCCTTGGATGCATACAATGACTCGCAATTGGTGGTGAACTAAGTCAACGGGGAGTTTGAGGCCCGAGAAGATAAAATCACCCGCTACTTAGCGAAGACCAAAGAGCTCATCGCCAAGTTCAAAGTGTTTCATGTCAACTAGATTCCCCGAGCTAAAAACTCAAAAGCTGACTCCCTAGCTCATTTTGCCTCCTCTCGATAGCCCGAATCAACACGGGTAGTCTACCTCGAGACACTTGCCGCTCCAAGCATCGACGAAATCACTGTGCTGCCCGTGGTTAGCAAAGAAACCTGGATGGATCCTATCCTCGGATATTTGTGAGATGGACATCTCTCAGGAGAAAGGAGTAAAGCAAGGAAAATCATCTCCCGAGTAGCATGGTACACAATCTTAAACGATCAATTATACAAAAGGGGTCTTACAATGCCCTATCTAAAGTGCCTAGGCCCAGTAGAAGCCGATTACGCCTTCCGAGAGGTTCATGAAGGGATCTGCGGGAACCACCTCGGAGGTTGAGCCTTGACTTTCAAAATCGTTCGTCATGATTACTATTAGCCCGGGATGCGATAAGAAGCTATGGAATTGGTGAAGAAGTTCAAAAATTGCCAACAATATGCTATCATCTCCCGCGGACCGGCGAATCCCCTCACTCTGATCACTAGCTCGCTTCTTTTTACCATGTGGGAGATGGACCTCTTTGGACCTTTCACCGGAGCGCCCGGCCAACGGAAGTACCTCATCGTGGCCATAGACTACTTCACTAAGTAGGTAGAATCTGAACCATTAGCCAATATCACTGACCACCAGGCTAGGGGCTTCATTTGGAAGTCAATAGTGTGTCGCCTCGGCGTTCCCCGATTATTAGTAACGGACAACGGCGAGCAATTCAATAGTGCCCGATTCAAAACGTTTTGCAACAAGCTATGCATCGAACACTGCTTCTCCTTTGTCGGATACCCACAGGCTAATGGGTAAGCAGGAGTAACTAATAGGACGTTGTTACAGGGCATCAAAAGGAGATTGGACGAGACCGACAGTGGATAAACCACTTGCCAAATATTCTCTAGGCGTATTGAACCATTTCTTGAGCACGCAATGGTGAAACCCCTTTTTTCATGACTTACAGCTCTAAAACCATCATCCCCTTGGAAACCAGGGTGCCCTTACTTCGAGTACAAAATTTCGAGAGCAATAGCAATGACGAGGCTCTTCGTATGAACACTGATCTTCTCGATGAAGCACGAGATAAAGCTCAGATCTGGCTGGTCGTCTATCAGCAGCAATCCGTCTGGTATTACAACTCTCAAGTACGAGGAAGGCATTTTCGGCTCCACGATCTCATTCTACGAAAGAACGAAGTATATCATTCACGGGAAATGGGGAATTTGATCCCTAACTGGGAGGGCCCGTACTGTATCAAAAGGGTGTGCAACCCCGGAACCTTCGAGCTCGAGGAGTTAAGTGGAAAATGCATTCCACGTACTTGGAACGCCGACCATCTCTGATGATTCTACCAATGAACCTGGATCCCGTGCGTGAGTCACAAAAGAAAGTTCGGTCGAGTAAAGATTGTAATGAATAATTGCAATAAACAACAAGCTTAGGAAAAGGAAAATTTCATTAACATTATCAAAAGAATACAAAAAAGACACTAATGGCTTTAAGTTACGAAAAGAAAAACAAGAAATATTTAATCCTGGCCCTAGGTAGCCTCAGCCTCGACCACAACCTTGGGCTGGGCAGTCGTCTCCTCCTAGGCATGGGCTCCGACCTCTGCCTCATCCGTAGCAGCCTCCACATCAGGATCCAACAGGTCGAGGCCCGAGAAGTCAATCTCTGGTTGCATTGCCTTGACCTTCCTCTTGGCTTCTAAAAAGCTCTCGAGGTACTGCCGACCTCTCTCCAAGTCCACTGCTGTCCAAAATAAGGCAATGTCCTGGAAGGCCGCTAGAGCTTCCTCCACAATAACCCAAGTACGGGTCTCGTCCTCCTCTATCAAACACTACATCTCCCGAGCAGTATCATCTCTCTGCTGCTTGGCCTCGATCCTAGCTTAGAGAACAGCATCCCTCTCTCGGACTACCTCCATCCTAGCCAGGTTGGCCATATCTTGCGATGCCCGTAACTGCTGGACAGTCTCAATACTCTCATCCAGCTTGTGTTGAGTCCAGCCCAACAGATCGGCAGTCTCTAGGCACTGACAAGACATAACGCCAAGAAAAATGCCCATTTGCCACCCAACAAATAAGTGTTAGCCAAGCAAGCTAAAAACATAAGGAAATGGAAAGGGAAAGTAAAAACTCAAAAAAAAAATTTTACCTGAGACGTGACGGTCTCAACTGTAAAACAGAGAGCCTCGGTAGGCCTCTTCGACAGCTCCAAAAGATCACGGGGAAGGATCCCCAAGATTAAATGCTCTCGCGCCACTCGAAGGTTCTTAAAGATGAAGTCATCGACCTTCAGGGCCTGAAGATCACCGCCCCGGAAGTGGCTCCCTAAGAAGGGTCGGGAGCAGCTGAAGGCCTTGGGGCAGCAAAAGTAACCCGAACAGGCTTTGGCTAGGGAAAGCAATGCGAAGGACTCTCTAGGTTGATGGGGTAGGAGATGGGGCTCGAGGCCTCTTCCTGGCCCTCTACTCTAAGGCCTGCTGCCTCTCGACTGCGATAGCTTTTCTCCTCTCTAGGGCAAGCTTCTTCGCCTGCTCTCTGACTCTCGTCGTAGCCTCTATCTCTGCCCAACACAAAAAAGAAGAAAACACATAAGTACAAGTCCAAGGAAAAAGTAAAGCAGAAATGAAGAAAAACTATAAGTATAAAAAGAAGGGCACAAGGTTACCACACTCAAGAGAGGTCTTAGGGCATGGGTGGCAAAGGCCACGCCTCGCCAGTTCCTCGTTGTCGTAGAGGACCTCGACGTCCAACGACGCAACCACTATAGCATCCACAGTCTCTTACTCGCGTGGGAGAAGACTTGACTTCTTGCACTTCCCAACCCGGTCCAAACTCCAAGTGAAGGGAAGGATGAAGTCCTCAGGGGATCGGACGATGAAGAAAGACTTCTTCCATCTCTTGATTGAGGACGAAGTCTTCTTCAACAGTCTCCTTCTGGCCAAAGTATTGACCGTGACCCATCCGGTCTGGCCGTGTCTGCTGATCTAAAAGTGGGCCTTGAAGACGTTCAGATTCATTACCTCGCCCACTTCCAAGCTGACGCAGATAAAGGCCATGATCAGCTGTACCGAATTCAGTACTAACTGACATAGCACAATATCAAAGTACCGGAGTACGGAATAGAAAAACGGGTGAAGGAGAAAGCGTAGCCCGACCCTCATATGGTGTTCATACACGCACAACTTATAGGGCGTGTGGCTCGGAAGGGCATCGCCAGGCCTCTCTCTCACCCTGGCCAACCGGAGGGCATACTTGCATGGGATGCGGTACAACTTTCGAATCACTTCTAAATCTTCTTCTCTTAGCTGGCAGGGGACCGCGTTAGCCGCGAACTCTCACTCTTCTCTTTCCTCCTAATATTGGCCAGGACCTCATCCGTCCCATCTACAGAGGAGAAGTCCTCTTCATACTCCTCCACTATGAGGATGTGAAGCACCATTGCCAAGGGCCTCTCCCTAACTATGGCCCTTTTCGGGGTCTCAATCCTAAAGGAAGACGTGGCTAACCCCGTTTCCTCATAACTACCGCTACCACTATCATTACTGCTACTCCTACTACTACCACTAACACTACTGGGCTGGTCTTGGTAACTATCAAAGGAAGACATACTTAAAAGTAAAAATAAAGGAGACTCACCAAAGACCAAGTGATTCGAACTCAAACTCCCTTCTCGATCGAACTCTTTGAAATTCCCTCCTCAGCAACTCTTCAACACCGCGCCTCCGAGCCCTTGCACCAAAAACAAAAGCCGAGATGTCAGCTTAATCACCCACCAAGAAGTATCAAGACCCCAAAACTCTTACGATTAAAGAACGATGATGAAGGCTCTCAAGATTTCAGGATGAGGACGAAAACTCTCAGAAAATTTCGGACGAAGTCAAGTGCTCTAAAAGGAATTTCTCACTGAAAACTCACTAAGATTTGAAGTGAGGAAGAATGGAAGTGAAAGCCTCCTTACATAGGGAAAGAAGGGCACAACGAGCGAGGGCATTTAATGCAAAAACTGATGAGGAAATGATGCTTCAGAAGCTCAAGGCTACTTTCATGCTCCCCAAAAAGTCCACAGCCACAAACTAGGTTGCACATGATTAGATTTAGGGGCCTTTTCATTCCGTTAGGCGCCGTTCCTCTCGCTTAGGCGCCGTTTCATTCCCCAAGGAATCCAATCATTACTAAGCGTCGCCATTTTTACAAAAACGGTTGCAGGCATTTAATGAAGACTAACACGAGTCACGTGTCACAAAGGTCCATCTGAAAAGACCACCCAAGGGTATTGGGCCTTCAGAAAAACCCAAAGCCCACAAAAAACTCCAAGATCCCTCAGAGGCCCTAAGAGGCCCAAAACGTCCCTCATGGGCCTAAAATACAAGAAGCCCAAAAGTCTCCCTAAAACTAAAAAAACAGTTCTCCAAGGCTGAGTAGATGGATTGCTCCACACATACTCAGCCCAATAGCTCCAAGTCCGAGCATATAGATTGATCCACATATGCTCGGACCAAGTTCACCAAGTTCGACCTGATGGATTGCTCCACACATGCTCGAACCAAGTTCTCCAAGGTCGAACAGATGGATTGCTTCACAAATGCTCGGCCTAATAGCTCCAAGTTCGAGCATATGGATTGCTCCACACATGCTCGGACCAAGTTCTCCAAGGTTGAACAGATGGATTGCTCCATGATAACTCTGACTAAATCATGTTATTGTACTTCTTTTAGGCACTTTTTTGGTGTTGATCTTAAGCATTAGAATTGTGTTGCATGTGTTTTTAGCAATTTGAGTTTAGTCTATCTTATTCTACTAATAAGTTGTTTTAGTTGAATGATCAATGCTAAGTCATGGAAATCTGTTGTGCAGACACTTGCTGGAGCACTGGAGAGTACTGGAAGGCCAAAATGCATAAAGGAGACAGAAACTCAAGGCTGCAACGCTGGGATGTTGGCGCTGCAGTGTTGGTAGCTGACAAAAAGAGAGGATTTAGGAAAAAAGTTAGCACTGCAGCGCTGGGATGTTGAAGCTGCAGCGCTAGACTAGGGTTAGAAATACGTCTTGAAGCTGCAGCGCCGGGATGTTGGCGCTGCAGCGCCAGCCCGCGGATTCTGAAAGTTATAAATTGAAATCTTAGCTGAACAAGAGGGGAGAGGGTGCGGCCGTAGAAGAAGAAAACAGAATTTGGAGGAGAGAAGACGCAAAAGGAGAGTTGAAGACACTCCGGGAGGCTACGTATCAAGCTTTTAAATCATTCTTCTCCGGTTTTGTATTATTCTTATCTAACTATGTTGATGTTTTATAATATGAACATGGGTTGTTTGAATATTATTATGGAGTAGATATTTTTGTGTTAAGGATAGATGGATCCTAAACCTATGTCATGAGTGCTATTTGGACAAGTTGGAATTTGCTTTGTTTTTCAAAGAGTGTGTTTTATTGTTCTTAATGTTGTTTATTATTTTGATTCCTTCTTGAGGCATGGTGATGTGTCGAATAGAGAAGCTATGCTTTTATGAATGGTTGAATTAATAAATATGATGTTGGATTGTTATCTATGCAAAGCAAGGGTAAAACATGCCATGAATGAAATAGGAGTAACCGAATAGGGATTCTAGGAAGTTCATGTGGTCCGTTTGAACTGTAACCGAATAGGGAGATTTAACTGAAAGGAATTCCATTGAACGTAATGCTTCTTAAGTTGAATTAATCTAGAATAGACCTGGAATATGGATATTTGAAGTTGATGATTCTTGAGATTGTGGTTAGATTGAATAAGGATAACCAATTTATTGGGGATTCTACCATCTTGAAAACATAGTAAACGAAACTTGTCCATTCAAAACTCTTGTCAATTATGATTTAGGTGAAATCGAGTCCTTAGCACGTTAGTTCATAAGAGTCTTCATTCCAAAATTTGCAAATCTTCCGTTATTTAATATTGCGTTCTATTTTTCCCTTTTCTTAATTGTTAGTAACCTTTTCTCCGACAATTATTCGGTTGTTCAAATAACAGTAAGAGTTAAGTCATAACTTTTGTAGTATTTGCTCAGTCCTCGTTGGGAACGATATTTACTCATCATTTTATTACTTGAACGATTAGTGCACTTGCTAGTGTAAATTTCATCGCATCACTCCACACATGCTCTGCCCAATAGCTCCAAGTCCGAGCTGATGGATTGCTCCACACATGGTCGGCTCAATAGCTCCAAGTCCGAGCAGATGGATTGCTCCACATCTGCTCGGACCCATGTCTTCAAGACCGAGCAGATGGATTGCTCCACATATGCTCAACCCAATAGCTCCAAGTCCGAGCTGATGGTTTGCTCCACACATGCTCGGCCCAATAGCTCCAAGTTCGAGCATATGGATTGTTCCACACATGCTCGGACCAAGTTCTCCAAGGTCAAGCAAATGGATTGCTCCACACATGCTCGGCCCAATAGCTCCAAGTCCGAGTTGATTGATTGCTCCATACATGCTCAGCCTGATAGCTCCAACATCGAGCAGATGAATTGCTCCACACATGCTTGGCCCAATACCTCCAAGGCCGAGCAGATGGATTGCTCCACACCTACTTGGACCCATGTCTCCAAGGCCGAGCAGATGGATTGCTCCACACCTATTCGAACTCATGTCTCCAAGGCCGAGCATATGGATTACTCCACACACACTTGACCCAATAAACCCCAAGGCCGAGTAGATAGATTACTCCACACATACTCGGCCTGGCACCATCAAGGCTCGATAAAATTGATCGCCCATTTTTTTAAAGACCGAACCCTGCAAAACTTCCTTGAGCACATAAATGTCCTTAAGGAAGTAAGGGGCCTCTTATATTGCTAAAAAAACACACCCAATGAGGACATGACACATGGACCATCCCAAGCCAAGGCAGCATAGCAACACATAAATGACCCAGGGTCGCACAGCTGGACCCCCAGGTCATCGTCGCCCTCCAAGTCACCACCTCTCTTGACACAAGGGCTGCCTCACACGTGGACAGTTCCTGGACAAGGCGACACATGGACCATCCCAAACCAAGGCAGCTAGGCAACACACGGATGACCCAGGTTCGCACAACTGGGCCCCCAGTTCATCACCGCCCTCCAGGTCACCACTACCCTTGGCACAAGGGCCATCTCACCCCCAAAACCCTATAAAAATACTCAGGTGCGCATTCCAAAAGGGGGATTCTTTTTTTTTTTTGAAGAAAAATAAAGGAAACACTGTCATTCCCATTTTTTCTACTACACGCTAATAAAAGCATTGGAGTATCCTCGGAGGCATCCCCTCCGGAGACCCCCTAGCTCACATTCTCTTCCCTGTGCAGATTCCCTCGAGGCCCGGCCTCCAACTCGGTAACACATTTTTGGCAGTAACATCCCGCACCAATTTTATCAATGAGGCCAATTCTCTGATTCAGTTCAGCAACTTTGGCTGCAATAGTTGCTGAAACTTGACGAGACTCATCAAAGTCTTTAGTGTTGCTTAAAGCTTCTTTGCCTACTCTATATCCCTTGGGCAGCATGGTTTTGACGACTTTCGGAGCCATTGTTACTGCTTCTTCGGTATTAGAAATAAATTCACCTCGTTGCTGTTGCTGCTATAGAATGCAAGTCACATTTAAAAGTGAGTGCTTTAGGATAACAAATCGAATTGTCACAATGCATTGAACTATGAGCGCAGCAGAGAAACAAGAGATTGATACAGTTGAATCTGTTTCATCTTCAAGATTCCTTGAAGGCATGTTCCAAAATTGTAGCACCCTAAGATAAATACATGGCTAGGTAGGTTGATTCACCACAATTCTATCACCAAGATGAAGGAAAAATCAATAGAAGCAACCTCACAACAAAACAAAAACTACTTTTAACTCTCCTTTTCTTTCATAGAGTAAAATCAATACTACTTACCACTGAGGAAAACAACTGTTTCTTTAGAATAAGAATCTTTGAATGTCACGTAAGCAGTACATGCATATTCACGAGATCTGTTAAATTCAAACGAATGTATTATGAGAAGGCACACTACAGCATTATATGCATATCAAACGGTAATCTGCTGAAGAAAATAAGCACACGATTTAAGACTTGAAGTCCCAAACTCCATATCATGGCAATTTTTAGGGCATGATACTACCTGACAATTTTAAACATGTTCGATTGCACCAGAGAAAGAGAAATAAGCATAAACATCCTTCTCTGTAGTTTTCGGAGACAGGCCAGTAACTTCTACGGTATATCCACTTTGATGCTCCATGTTCTTTAAAATCTTTTGGAGTGCAAAACTAAAGCCTACTTCTTTTTAACCTGATTGGAGAAAGAAGCATACATGATATGTCATGTGTCCAGAAACTTAATCACAGAAAAAATCATATTAAATTGAAAACCAATACAAGTGCAAGAGAGAAAAAAATATATAATAATAAACACAAGATCAAGCCTGTGAAATAGTGTTTCGACTTTTAAGCATTAGTAATTTACTTTACTCGATTCGTCAACCTCTATTTTTCTGTTTTCTTGTTCTTATGTAAAGTGTGAATGGGATCTTTGCACCTATCATTAACCTGATTTGGGTGTACTGGGCCTTTTGACAAAACAACAAATCTGGGCCTCGCACTTAAATTTGATGACATGCTCAATATGATGCAACTTAAGGAATAAAGCGATTTTGAACTCAATGCTGCTATTACAGAAGATTACAACTTTACAAGTAAAGAGAGCAAAAATAAGAAGCAAACTACCGAGAAAAGTTAGTTGGGAAAAATATTTTTTTATTTTATTTTTTTAATAATTTGGACATTTTTAATATAATTTGAAAAACGATATTTTTATTTTCAACATAATATTAAAAAAATTAAAAAATATTTTTTTGTTTCTCAACTTTTTTAATATTATGTTAAAAAGATAATGATTATTTTTAAAATTATAGTAAGAATGTGCAAATAATTGATCAAAATGCTATATTTTTCACAATTAAACGGATTTTTATTAATTTTCACGAATGAAATAAGTTGAACACTAATTTTGAGCTATGTTGCTATCAGCGTAGATGTTAGGAGTGTTTGTTATTCCAAGCTTCATATCTCTCTCTTTTTCTAAGAAAACAAATATATAGCTTTTAAAACTGTTGAACTATGCTGAAAGAAAGACTTAACAATGGTGTTACTAATGCTCACCCCCACCAGTCCTATTATTGACAACCGCACAGCTTTGATAAAATCATTGTCTAACCTCATCGTTTTTCCTTCTTCTTTTTTCAAGGGAAACTTCATAAAAACTTAAAAACTGTAAGTTTAAATATGAAAGAACAATTTGATAAATGAGATTTCTTAGAACAAAAGTAAGAAAATAGAGGAAGATATACAGGAATGCAAACTGAGAATTTAATTCATTCATAATGCGTCAAGCTTACATTATATAAAAAACTAAACAACTTACAAAGTGGTCGAGAATCAAGCCATTAAGCACTGCTCAACATAACAAATTAACCATTTCCTACAGACTATGAACTATAACTTGACTAAGTACAAAAACAAATAAAACATGTTGCCAGCAAACGTGAGGTAGTGATCCTCATGTATCGTTCAGTCGCTTCGAATTTAAATCACATAACAACTTCCTCAGCTACAATACTTGATTTACTGCTGTTGTGGCAGCAACAAATTCAGCATCTGCAATAGACTGTGCTATAATCTCTTGTTTCTTGGAATACCAAAAGAACACACCTGATCCTAGACTAAAGTAGTACCTAGATGTACTCTTCATATCATCCACGGTTCCACCCCAATCAATGTTAGAAAATCCCATCAACTTGAAGTTTTGACACTTCTTGAATTTTACACCAAAGTTAACAGTCCCTTTGATGTACCTAATGACTCTTTTTGCTGCTTTAATATGCATTTCATTAGCACAATGCATAAAACGAGAGAGAAAGCTTACAACAAAAAGGATATCTGGCCTGGTTGCAGTTAGGTACATTAGACATCCAACCATGCTTCTAAAATAGCCTTCTTCGACTTTATCTGTGCCATCCTCATTTCTTAAGCTTTCCTTCTGACTCATTGGTGTAGCCATTGCTTTGCATTCCTCCATATGAAACTTTATAAGTATTTCCTTAGCATACTTTCTTTGACAAACGAAAACTTCTCCTTCATCTTGTTTGATCTCTATACCAAGGAAATATGTCATCAGACCAAGATTTGTCATATCAAAAACCAGCACCATCTCTTGCTTGAATTCATCAACAAGTTTGGCATTGTTACTTGTCACCAACAAGTCATCCACGTACAATAACACAATAAGAAAATCATTCCCTTTTTTCTTAACATAGAGAGTGACTTCTGATAGGCTTTTTGTAAAACCCAAGCTCAATAGATGATCATCTATCCTACTATACCAGGCTCTAGGCGCTTGTTTTAAGCCATAGATAGTCTTTTTAAGTAGGTACACTTTGTCTTCATGGCTTTTTTCAATGAATCCTTCTGGTTGCTTAACAAAGATCTCCTCCTGCAATAGACCATTTAGGAAGGCTGATTTTACATCTAATTAGAACATTTTCCACCCATTTTGGGTTGTTATAGCTAGCACCAGCCAAATAGTGTCTAATCTAGCAACAGAGGCAAATGTATCTGAGTAATCAACTCCAAAAACTTGAGCATAACACTTGACAACAAGCCTGGTTTTGTGTTTGTTGATGGATCCATCAGCATTGAGCTTGGTTCTAAACACCTATTTTACTCCAATGACTTTTCTATCCTTCGGTCTATCAACTAGCTCCTAAGTCTCGTTCTTTGTTATCATTGACAACTCCTCCTTCATTGCCTTCTTCTATTTCTGGTATTTAATGGCTTCTTCATAACCCGCAGGTTCATAAATAGCCATATTGCATCTTTGATAGATATCATAGAGCGGTCTTGTTCCACGGATTGGTGGATCATCTTCCAAATCTTCTTGCCACTGTTCAGGAGCTTGCACTTCTGTTGTTTGGTAGGAAAGACTTGATTTCTGCATGCTTGTGGATGTCTCTAGTGTTTGTTCCCAGTTCCACTTCTCATCTTCATTGAAGAACACATCTCTACTAACAATTAACTTCCCTTTTTGAGGTTGATACACCTTGTAGGCCTTAGAGGAAGAACTGTAACCCACAAAGATGCATGGTTCTGAATTCTTGTCAAGTTTATCATGCTTGACCTGTGGAACATGAGAGAAACATATACAACTGAACAGTCTAAGAAAATTGAGAGAAGGTTTATAGCTATACCATGCCTCGAATGGAGTTTTATCCTTCAATGCCTTGGTAGGCAATCTGTTCTGCAAGAAAACTGCAGTACTTGCCGCCTCAGCCCAAAACTTCTTTAGCAACTCCTTGTCATGAAGCATACATCTGGTCATCTCCATTATATATCTGTTTCTCCTTTCACTAACTCTGTTTTGTTGCGGAGTATATGGAGCATTAAGCTGGTGTTCTATGCCCACTTCCTCGCAAAACAAATTAAATTTTTTCTGAGGTGTATTCTTTTCCATTATCTGACCTTAGAGTTTGAATTTTGCAGCCACTTTGGTTTTCCACCATTTTCTTGAACCTCCAAAACACTCCAGCCACTTCTGACTAGAATTTTAAGAAAAAAATCCAGCACAATCTTATAAAATCATCAATGAAAGCAATGTAATACCGACTACCTGTTAATGATAGAGTTCTTTAAGGACTGGATACATCTGTGTGGATTAGCTACAATTTGTGAGTGGCTCTCCAAGTTGACTTTGGGAATGGTCTCCGTTTTTGTTTACCTTATTGACAAGCATGACAATTCGGTAAATGATCTCCTAATGTTGGTAAGCCAACTGTGAGCTCCTTTTTTCTTTATGAGTTGCATCCTTTACGAGTGACAATGACCAAGTCTCTTGTGCCATATCTCGGTGTTGCTGGCTTCGGTTGAAAATGCAGCAAGTTCTTCTTTGATGGGATCAAAAGAAAAACTTTTGCCCTTCATTCTCACTTTGAGAATTTCCTGACCTGTGACATCAAGAATGTGACAGAAACTATCTTCAAAGATCACTTTAAAGCCTTTTTTAATCAATTGACCTACACTCGACAAATTTTGGTCAATTTCTAGTACGTAGAGAACATCAGAAATTCTCTTTATGCCTGCAGTGTTGGTTATGGCGATTGTCCCTTTCCCTTTGATAGAGATGTAATTACCATTGCCAATTCTAACGTTAGTAATGTCAGGTGGCCTCAAATCTCTGAAAAGTTCCTTGTCATTGGTCATGTGGTTGGTACAGTTGCTGTCAATTAACCAATTTTCAGTTGAACTACTATTTGCAAAGCAAGACGCATCAAAAAGCTGATCTTCATCCTCTTGATCTGCAACTTGGGCTTCAACTTCCTACTGCTGAGCTTTTCCTTTGCAAATTACTACTTCATATCCAAGTTGATTGCATTTGGAACACTTAGCATCAGGTCTTTTCCAGCATCTACATGGATGATGACCCTTCTTTCCGCAGTGTGGGCAAAGTGGAAAGTTCCTTTGATTTCCATTCTTTCCTTTTGCATTGGCTGATGTTGTACTTGCTCCATTTCCTTCAAAATCCTTCTTTTTTTTCCTTTTGTTTTTGGCCAAGTTTTGATGTTTGGCTGCTAAAGCTCCTTTGATTGTTGTATCATTACTCATCAATCTTCTTTGCTTTTGTGCTTGTAATGCGTTAAGCAATTCTGCTAAGGAAATTTTTGTCAGATCCTTGGAATTCTCCAAGGTAGTGATGGTTGCTTCATATCTTTCAGGTACTGTTACAAAAAAAAATTCTACAATTCTTGAGTCAGTAAACATAAATCCAAGAAGCCTCACTTTGTTTGCGATGCTAAGAAACCTGTCTGAGTAATCTTTAATCGTCTCGGAGTCCTTCATTCTTTGAAGTTCGAATTCCCTAATCAAGTTCAGGACTTACATCCCTTTAATTCTTTCATCTCCTGTATATTCTTCCTTGAGATAGTCCCAAATGGCCTAGTTGTTTTGAGAGACATGATTCTGGTAAAAATCGTTGGTGAAACCGCTATAAATAGACATGCCTTCACCTTCAATTTTCTTGTCCTTTTTTTCCTTTTATGTCTTGATCTGTGCCACAGTAGGATTTGCTGGGAGAGGCTGAAGTTCATAATCTTCTTCTACAGCCTCCCACAAATCCAACGAGTCCAGGTAGGTCTCCATACGCACCGTCCACATTTGATAGTTGTCTCCATCAAAAACTGGTGGAGCCATTAATGAAAAACTGGATTCACCTTCCATTATAACACTCAAATGAACTCACAAATCCCTCAAGAATAAAGTTCTGATACCAATTGTAAGTTTAAAGATAAAAGAACAATTTGATAAATGCGATTTCTTAGAACAAAAGTAAGAAAATAGAGGAAGATATACAGGAATGCAAACTGGGAATTCAATTCATTCATAATGCATCAAGCTTACATTATATAAAAAACTAAACAACTAACAAAGTGGCCGAGAATCAAGCCATGAAGCACTGCTCGACATAACAAATTAACCATTTCTTACAAACTAGGAACCATAACTTGACTAAATAAAACATGTTGCTAGCAAACGTGAGGTAGTGATCCTGATGCAAATAACCAACAAAAACATAAACATCCATCAACATAGCAACCATAATACATGGTGTTCCTGATGAGGACCAAGACTCACTAGTCTGGACATCGACTACAGATCGACGTTTGTTAGGTTAGGTCCGGTTCAACCCATGCAAAGAAAAAGAAAGTGAAAAACTAAAGTAAGAAAATTCCAAAAGATAAATCTCATCATTATTATGTTTTGGTGCATAAGGGCCACACGTTTACAATTAATGACTTGTAGTTCTCCGATCAAATAAAGAGAAAAGAATGTGGCGACAGGTTTGGTATTCTAAATTTTATAGGACATGGAAATTCATGCAACATATAAAGGAGTGGTAAGGTGCACATCAGTCAGTGCAGCAGAAAAAAAAATAAAATTTGTGTGCGCACAGTGTGAGATATAATGAGAAATTTTTGGAAGAGAATAATAGATGTGTACAAGAGCAGGTTGTTGAATCAAATCTTGTTGAGATTCCTCAAGAAGAAGGTGTAGTTGTGAATGTTCAAGTAGAAAATCCATCAGGGAGAGAAAATCAACCATTTCATTATATTACATGGTATATATGGGAGAGAGTGACTATGATATCTATTGTATGTTTGATCCACTAACATTCAAATAAGTTTTTTTATCCTCAGTCTAAGTTGTGGTGGGATGCAATAAGGGATAAAATGCTGTCAATGAGTTATTTCGTAACTTGTTGAGTTGCCTAAAGGTAGCAAACCCGTTGGTTGCAAGTGGCTTTACAAGAATAAAAATGATCCTAAAAGAAAGATTGAGAGGTTTAAACTCATATTGGTTGCCAAAGGATTCACTAAGAGATAATGAGTAGACTATAATGAGACATTCTCACTAGTCTCTTTAAAGGATTCTTTTCGAGTAATAATAGCATTGGTAGCTTATTTTGACTTGGAGTTACACTAGATGGATGTGAAGACCACTATTTTGAATGGAAGCTTCAATGAGTCTATATGGTGCAACCTGACTGTTTTAAGGAAGATGGTAGTGATAATCTTGTATGTAGACTCAAAATTTTTTTATACAATCTCAAGTAAGCTTCCAAGCAATGGTATTTGAGATTTAACGATACAGTAACTTCATATGGTTTTGTTGATATTAAGGTAGATCAATGTATATATCACAAGGTCAGTGCGAACAAGTTTATTTTTATAATACTTTATATGGATGATATCTTGCTGGTAAGCAGTGATCTAAGACTGTTGCATGAAACAAAGTAGCTATTATTTAGAGAGTTTAAGATGAAAGACCTTGATGAGACATCTTTTTTCCTAGGCATAAAGATCCATGGGAATCGTTCTCGTCATATGTTGGGACTCTCTCATAAGACTTACATTGATCGAATTTTGGATAGGTTCAGTATGCAGGATTGCAAACTTGGGAACGCTCTAGTTCTTAAAGGTGATAAACTAAATTTGTCACAATGTCCTAAGAATAATGTTAAGAGGTAATCTATGAAGAAAGTGTCTTATGCTAGTGTAGTTGGGATCATCATGTATGCTCATGTATGTATTATGCTAGATATTGCTTTTACATTCAAACTTATAGGTGGATACCAATCAGACCCTGGTCATAATCACTGAGTGCCTACTAAGAAAATAATGCGGTACCTAAAAGGTGAATTTAGGATTTAAAGATGTTAGGAGTATGTTTTTTTTAAAATAATTTTTAGTTGAAGAATCTTTTGTTCTCGTGAAAGTATTTCTTTTAGACTTTCAATATACTTTTAAAAAACTTGTTGAAATGATTTGCTTATCCTATGTTTATTCGCTTTAAGTTTTTTGTATGATGTTTGTGTTTGGTATTTTATAAGAACTTGGTCATGGATATACTAGTTAGGGCCAATTTTTTACTGGTGTTGATGTTTTAAATAACTTGATTGATCAAACACCTCCAAAATCTAGTTTTTATTTACTTTTCTATGATTTGTATTTAAATTGAGGTTGTTTGAATATTATTTTAAGCGGTTTAAGGTACTTTGTAAATTTTGGATTTGTAATATTTACTGAATTATTGTATGAATTTGATTTTGAATTTAATGAATGAGGAATTATTTGTAATAAAATATTTTTTTTCTTATATAATTTTTTGATTTAATTTTAAGTGAAAAAATTAATCCAACAATCAAATCTGATTTAAATAGATTGAGTTCATGGGTTGAATTGGATTGATATTTTTTAACCCGATATGATTAGATTTGATTAAATTTTTAAATCATTCCAACTCAAGCCGACATATGCTCACCCTTTGAATTTTTATTTGTCAGCCTTACAATTTTGTGTATAATCAAACAGAGCCTAAGAACTGTCAGTTTTTCAGAAGTTTTAGAAATATATAATAATAGGAACACAATTGAGTTAATATTTTACTACAGACTTTGGGGTAACGCTTAGCATACAAGACATTGGTATCTTCACAAAAGCTATCGCAGCCTACTCAAGAGCCCAAACAAAGGTTGGGGGAGTCTGGGGACCCATCAAAAGTCTTCAAATCCTAACTCATAACCCACCTAAAAGAGTTAGCTTACCGAGCCCATTTGCAGAAGTTAATCGGTCCATTGCATTGCTTGATTAGGAAATTATTTTTCTTCAGAATTGAAAGAAAGAAAGAAAAGAATCTGAATATCCAGCCAAGGAAACTTAGAACTCAAATATCCCGTGTGACAAAGCTGCAACTTATGCTTTGAGAACAAATATTGAATAATACTTTATTTATAACATATTTCAAATCCAAAATCAAAACCATCATAAGTATAATTGTTTGAATTAAATATTTAAATTTCTCAAATTTCTCAACCAACTTCGTTCTGTCCAAAACTACATTATTTCACGAAGGAATTCCATGTAGGACACCGAATGGTGGAAAATTACTCGTTCATTTTCTTGAGAGATTAAATTCATAATTCTTGCATCCATAAAATCTTTTTTTGGGTTTTGTTAGAGTCCAAGATGCTCAAAGCATGCATTTTCACCGCAACAAGATATGGGTGAGATAGTATCATGTGGTGAGCTGTTGACATCGAGCTCATTACTAAATTCCTCTCGTTCTCCCTCTCTTCGTTACTCTCGTCCTTCCTCTCTTTTTCTTTGTTACACAAATGAAGAACAAATCTTTTTTTTTTTAACGCAGATGAAGGCTGTTGGATGCTTTTGGCGAGATCTTTCCCACCAAAATCAATCAAATTTGTCTACGTCAATGCCTACATGGTGTTTACGTGGACCTCCGACAACTATAAAAATTGAATCATGGACAAAATGAGTTGTTTGGGAAATTGAAAAAGTATATGAAAGTTGATTGACGCTCATCGGTCATCCCTATGAAATTTCATTTTTTCTTCTTTACTATCCGCAATGAGCGTACAAAAACCAAATTCCATAAGACCCACATGAGAAAACGGGGGACAAGATGCTACAAGTCGTTGAGGCGCAAACTTGAGATCCACCGTTTTTTTATCAGAATTTGCTACGGTTATCATTACACACATGAAAAGGTGGAGAACATCCACCAGAAACATTTTCAACTGTAAGGTCCCATACGAAAGTCTTCGCCCAGTGCCTAACCCATAACTAAAAATTAAAATAAATAAAGGCCTAAAAATTGAAGATATGTGATGATTTTCTCAATCTTGATAGTAAGAATTATAGCTGGTGAGGCAAAGAAAAGACCAAGTGAGAAGTTTTGCTTAGCACAGGTTAACGAAAGATACATTGTATAAGGGTTCATTTTACGATTGAATGGCATGAGAAGAGAGATAAAAATATTTTTTTTTTTCATTTAATGATAAGATAAACTTTTGTGCGACTAGACAATAATTTTTCAAGAAGGAGAGAGTTTTTTCTTTTTTTGTTAGGGAAGAGAGTTTTCTTTCTAACAAAACATAAACAAAGAGAAAAGTAAAAGGTTTTAAGGTTAATTTTGTCATTTCATAACTTTTTGCTCTGACATTAACTATTTTGCTCCGACAATATTGCATGCAGGGGTGGAATTATGCGAACTTTTATCAAGCTATTTGAAGTTTGATAAAAGTTCGGTTTGATCGAACTCGAACCTAAAAATTAGGTTCCAATATTAGTTTCTCGAGTCAAACTCGAATACTTTAAGGTTTAGTTTGAAAAGCCCTCGAATAATTCGATAAGATACTATCGAGCTCGAGTCAATATTTATATTTATTAAAATTAGAGTCCATGCTCGAGAATGAGCAATTCAAGGCTCAGGCTCAAGCCTGAGCGCGAGTTCGAATAGGCTCGTTTGTTATCAAGCTCAAACCATCAAAAAATTGATCGACCTCCAGTTCGAGCCAATTTTTGAGTTTGATTCGAACTCAAATTCGAATATATTCATTTTAAATTAAACCGAACTCGAATACTTTAGTATTTAAACTTGGCTTAAGTCAAGTTAAACTCTAATTGCATGGATCAAATTTTATACGTGTCCAACACAATAAAGACATAGATTTACGCATTCTGATGCCATTTGAATACTCCATATTTATTACTAGCAACATATTGTGATTTTTTATCAAGGAAGCTAACAACACATTGTATTCACGTGGACGTGTTCTCCAACTTTCGGCAAATCAACGTTAACAATAAATCCATGCTACAATTTCCTCGAAATTTCAAGTTGATTTTTTTTAATATGATATAATTTCGATTCCATTATATTTGGTGGTTTAAATTTTGGTTTTTTATAAGTAAGGTTGAGAATTAAAACTCAAAATATAGAGCTACTTTAGATCCTTTAAAAATAAGAACAAGGGCATAAAATTATGGGACAAAATGTCTGCATCATGATAATTCATAAATAATGGCGAATTATATATATATTGTTGGAATTTTTTGTTTTAAAAAAAACGAGACAGTCGACCATAATCGATTATGATTTTAGATAACAAACTATCATTGTGATATCTGATCCATATACTCAAAAACAGTCAATTGTTATTTTAAACAGTCAGATTATCTAGTCGCAACATCCAAAAAGTTTAAAACTTCCTAAAGGGTTTTTTTTTTTAAGAGTTGTGTATTTTTTCAAGAGTTATATCTTTAAGTCATAACTCTTGACATTTCTAACCGTTGAAAGTTTAAAAAACACTATAAATATTTCAAATAACTTTAAGAAAACAACTAATTCATTTTTACAGATTTCTTCTTCTTCCTCCTCTTCTAAATTCTTAAAAATTCTACCGTCTATTAAGTTTTTCACCGTTTCAAAAGAAAACTCAAAATATAACTTTTAAATTTGCTCTCAGAGATTCTTAGTGATTTTGAGTATCTTTGAAGACTATTTGACTGAACATAAGGCAATCAAGTGTAGAAAAATAGAAACCTTAAAGGAAGTATTAATACGCGTCTCAAAGTCATCCATTTTCAACTATGTATCCACAAAATTTTCAAACATATATATATATATATATATACACACATATATATATCAAGAGAATGAACATATGATATAATTACAGTAGGTCAATTTAATTTTTAGAGTAGACCAAATTTAATTAAGTCTCATGTTCCAGGAGTTGATCATGAGTTATCTTGCTGCAAATTATACGTTAATTACAAAATTTATGGCACTAAAAATATATGGTGTGAGCTGGGTAAAGTCACATGCTCGGTATTGTCTGTTTCAAAGTTGACCTTTCTGAGTCCACTCCTAAGTTTGTGCTATAAGTGAGATTAACATATATTTAGCAGATTAATTAAACTTAAAATTATGGTATCAAACGTTGAAAAATCAGTCACATATGCAGCTTATATTCATGGGAAGTGTCACAATCAGCGACCCATCAACCCATTTTATTAATACAAACATGAATTGTATATAACCTCAAAATTGAGAACTCTAGCTAGTAGGATATTTATTTATTTCATTAATTACTCCATATCATAGCTAAATATTAATCACTACCCAGTTGTTGAAAAAGGGTTATACAGCAAGGAGCAAGCTAGCAAGCTAAAAAAAAAACCATGTTCAATCACACTTGTAAATGCTGGCCGGCCTAATGACCAAAACCCTAATAATTAAGAGATTATAGAAGAAGCTAGATACATTAATAGTAACAATTAAGAACGAAATTATAAGGAGAGAGAATGATAATCTTTAATTAAGATGATCAATCATCACATAAGTAAACTCCTAATAATGGCTGCTTCAGCACTATCGCCGTCCGTTGAAGCCAAAAGCTCTGATAAACGGTCGCTTAGATCATCCATTTCTCTGTGTAAGTTCCTAATATAGTTGCAAGTCTCCTGTAACACCTTAGAAGCTGATACCTGCACCATATATGCCCAAAATCCTCAATTACTACTAATTAATTAACAAAGTAAATATGATTAATTTTAATTAATTATAAGTTAACTACTGTCCTCTAATTAATTGATTTGCTTTTTAATAAATAAAATAAAATACTGTATTTTAAGTTTATGATGAGAAAATAGAAAATAAAGATGTGAGTGTGACTTGTCTACAAATGCAAGTAAATTAAGGCCACACAAAAATTTTAGTTTATAGCTATCATAAAAACGAAACAAAAACATTTAAGTTTGAGTAAAGATATATAGTGCCGGGAGCCTCAAAATTTTCCACCTTTTTGTAACATCTAATCAGTTAATTAGTAATTGGACGACACTTGTAAAAGCTAATGTGGTAAATTACCATTTTAATTTTAAAAAATCCATTGTTTGACACTATAACGAGTAAAAAGAGAGTTTTTGATTGGCTGTTAGTGTGACTGTAAAAAAAAAAAAATCCCCTAGCAATAGTGCTTTTTGAGTTTATAAGCATGTAGAGAAAAAAATGGAAGGGTATAAAGTAAAAACCCTCTCGGAGCGCCTATGACGAAGCTGAGGAATAAGTTGTTGCAACTTATTGATGAGATCGGTGATTTGATCATCACTTATGTTGTTCGAATTATCACTTGATTGCCTTGAACGTGATCTTCTGCTAGACATTGTATGTATTCTCTATATATAAAAAGAAAAACAAAATAAAAACTAACCCAGATGAGAGAGACAAATATGGAGATTAAGTTTGATTTTTGTCAAAGAAATGTGAAAGATTAAGAAGCTAAAAGCACTTAAAAAGAGAAGTTCCTTTTAAAGACAGAAAGATATGGTTATATATAAGGATGAAGAAGGTAGCTAGAGAAATGAGAAAACGAGAAAATGGTGTTGAAAAAGACAATTAAGTGCATGGGAGAAACCAGTGGGCTATAATTGTTATTTAGGAAGTAATAGGAATTTTAGGGCTTTGTTTGTTTGTTTGTTTGAGAGAAAGAAAGAGGAAGAAAGATACGCGCCATACTGTCCTTCTCTTTGTGTCTCCGAACTGGGGTTAGAGAACAAGTGGGTTAAGGGAAATGTGCTTGTTTATCAACCAACGAACTGGCCCTCTCTGTGTCAGTCTTAGCACGCAAGCCCACGTTATCTTATTACTTGCTTGTCATTTGAATTACTCAATTATACTCCTTGCCCTCCCTCCATCTTATAATATAATAATAATACTGTACTATATATCAAATTATTTTATTTTATTTAATATCTATATGTACACAAACTTACAAAAGATATATTAATTAATTTATATATTTGTATCTTCATTCAAAATATGTGTTCCATCGTTTGTTCACTACCTATAGCTACTTGAACTTAAATTAAACCAAGTCGCCACACACGTACAGTAAGCTAGCTAGCTAGCAATCAGTGAGAGATTCAGGGCACATTTGGATTTGTTTTCTATTTTTAGGATATACTGCGTTTGTAAATAAGAACATAAAACGGTTTTATGCTGCAAATTTGCTATCGAGATAACAGTTTTCAAAACATTCTCAAAACAGTTAATAATCAAACATATATTGAACGTTTTCAAAAACAGTTTCTTATGCTCCAAAACACTATCCAGGCATAGCCCCAGCGATCTGGTTTGAAATTTAATTTGCAAAATCTGCTTAATTAAATAGCTACGTGAGAATCATCAAGAGACTCTTCTTTAGTCCTAGTTTATGAGATTGTTCTAGTGGAAAGGTATTTCTCAATGTTAAATAGAGAGTATTATATAGCTAGGGGCAGATCCCAATATGAAACTTTTCATGTAGAAAAAGTTTAGATACAAGATAGACACAGCATAATGTCGTCAATTTTGCACAAAAATCGTTATGTTTTATTTGTTATAAATATCTCTTTAACTTTCAAATTTCATTGTACCTCCGTTAAATTCATTCTCTCTCTTTGTAAATTTATATACATTAATGTGCATTAAAAGATGATCGGTTGATGACATGTATGTAGTAGTTCATTTTCTTTATTATAGAGATGGTTAATTAGGTACATATATCACACTATCAAAGCAAAGATATATAGTAAAAGGAGAAAATCAAACTCTCACGTTTAAATAGCAAGTGAATATCACCCTTCAACCACAACTACTTATAAGACCCAAGCTTATATATGATATAGCAACTATTTTTTCAAAGAAAGAAAGCTTCCAATGAAGTAAATTTTTTTAACCCAAAAAACTTAGAGAAAGGGAGAACGAAATAGAGATCGAAATTGAAATTGAAAGAAAAGGGAAAATGTCATAAAATATTTGTGATTGATATTGAAACTTAAAATACAACAATTTTTTTAATTTTATTTCTTAAATAATTTGAGAGTTGGAGCTCACTTTTCAAATTTTTTTTACATTATTTGTGGGGATACATTGGAATTATTAATGGGCAACCCATCAAAGTTTAAAAAATAAAAAATCAATTTAAGATTTGATCGAGTGAAAGTATGCGTCCCATTCGTCCTCATATAGATCCGTTCATGCTCTTATCTTTCTTTCCATCCAACAATAAAGAGTATTTAGTTCTAGAAAAGTTCCTTCACCAAAGTCTAGCAAGAATTTTTGGCTGGTCGAAGAGGATGACATTGTTGACCAGTCATGTTCACCTCCATGCTATCTTCCATGATTTTGGTCACGACATTGCACGTGTAGTCTCGTAACCTCTGCATGCGTTACACAATACCCGGTTCCTCGGCAAACATTTTTCTTTTGTTATTTACATTAAATAATAATTTTCTTCTTGGAATCAAGTGATCAACTATTTAAGCCTAGAAAACGGTTTAATTAATTTAAGTATTCTCTTAAACACAACACAATACCTGTTTTGGGCGTATACATAGAATCTCCACTTCCAAGTTAATTTCCTAGTCCTCTTTTATCTTCTTGATGACTTTACCTTACTTAGATATGCTGCTACTTAACATGATAATGTACTGTTTTTGTTTTCTTGTCACTTTGTCAGCTTGCTATATATTACACATATCCAGGCACTATACATTATACTCCCTTTGGGCTACGCCTGCTTAATTAATTTCGGGTTTTAACCGATACATGGGGTAATAAGAGCGAGCAATGAAATTGGTTAAACTGTCAACCCGATGCAACAGATAAGTTTGAGTTTTTAATTTAGAAGTCTGTAGAGTTTGGGTTAAAAAAATATGGAATCTAGTGATGATTATATATTTAATAAATTATATATATTTACAATGCAATATTGATAGAATATTTATATGTTGTGATGTATTAGTGTTGAAGCTAGCCTTGAAGAAATTGATTCGTCAATCACACTTCCAAAATTTGTTATTTGTTTACTTCTTGTATGTTTTATATTAAAGTAAATTGGTTCGTGTTAGATGATTTAAGACATTTTTTTAAAAGGGGTTTAAGACATTTAGAACTTTGTTAGTAATGAATTTATAAGTTCTATTAAATTTCTTGTATAGGTTTAATTAATTAGAGCTAAGGGGTGATGAATTGTTATAGCAGAGTTTTTTTTTATATATAAGTAATATATTTGAGTTAATTTTGATATTGGAAAAAATATATCAAACCAGAAAAAAAAAAAAAAAACAAATCGACCAAAAACTAATTTGATCAAATTGAAGTTTAACTAGAGTTAGTTCAGGTTTCCTCAATCCGGTACCATTGAATTGGGTTAAATTTTTAAACCAAACCCAACATAACCGACCATTTTTAATGAATAATATTCACCATGCACATAAATAAATGTCAAGATATATAAAGTACAAGTGAGATATTGTTAATTGTTATAAGTAGCAGACGTTACATCTCCTCATGTGATAGAGATGTATTTGTCGCAAAATTTCCTGCGAGATTTGTGCTTCAGTTCAAGTTAGTTAATTTGTCGATATGCCAAAGCCTGCACGTACTAGAGAGTTGAGAGCTAACCATGATATCCTTAGTCGGTGTTTGACCATGATATCCTTAGCTTGAGTCTATATATGCTTTGATTAGACCAAATATTGATGGGTGAATCAGTACTTGACTCTATTGACTCCTCAGTTAACAAGAGGAAGGCCCTTGCTTTACATCCAGCAAGGAATTAAATTTTGATGGAGTACTAAAATTGACCTCTCAAGATTTCAGAGGGTTGGGTCACAGATCATTTACGTAGCTGTGCTAGCTCACCTTTTACAGTACACACAAGCTCATCCTTGTTTTGCATGAATATTAAAATATGAATTATAATTTGTTTTAACATACTTTTATGTATTGATTCCTATTCCTGCATAAATATAATTAAAATAAATTGTACTACAACTATCAAAAGTTTAACGAAGTGATTGAGGTTTGTTTTTTTTTTAAAAGGTTTGAGTTTGAGGAGACAAGTTTTATCTTATAATCGAACATGACTTAACAGTTTTTTTATCTACGTGTACCAACGCTCACCGAGCATTGATAAGATTTCACTGTATCTATCCAATTTCTTTCCTAAATTTACGTAAATCTCTACATGATACTCCAAATGAAAAAGGAAACAATATAATCAAGTCATGATTTATGGATCTGTTGTTGGTACTAAGACAAAACATGTGTAGGTGCGGCAAAACCCGAGGGCCAGTCCACAGTACTCGTCAGCTTCAATTATGATAAAAGCTAATGCTAAGTCAAATATAATATTTGTACTCTTTCTTGAACTAAGATCGTTTTTTAGCCTGATCAAAATCTCAACATTAAAATTTTTCCTTTCAAAGATAATGCCAAAAACCAGCCACGTGACAGTTTTGTGATGCCCATTGTCTTTGATTAGCAGAACAGGCCATAAGAGTAAGGAAGACTGTCGCTTGCAGGCCATTAATGGATGACCAATTGATGGATGTGTTTCAGGCCGCCGCAATTTTCTTGGTGTTTTTTCTAGTATGAATTTATGATATCATTGGTCGACATAAGTTACGTATAGAAATAGTACGTGTTAGAGTTCATAAAGAGAATGCTGACCTCTCTGTTTTTAGTTTGTGCAAGTTGTGCAAAGATTCATTAAAAGGGTTGATCTCTAGTCTAAGCGACAACATCAAAAAATGAAGAGTAATCAGCACTTTCTCCAAGTTTGGCCAATGAAAAAAGTCATGTCGGACAAGTAAACTAAATTTCTCATTTTTATCTTTGTCCGTTACAACTCGAGCTTCCTATAATTATTACTCGTACACCCTAGCAGTCAAGCAGAACAAAAAGTTGACTCTCTATCATTACTCGAAAGAGGAGAAAGACACATTAAAAAAAAGGTAAGATAAAGAAGATGATAAAATAAAATGATTTCATTCAATCTTATATTTGATATAATAAAATTAAAAATAATTTTACACCACTATTTTATTTTATAAAAAAAGTACAATCCCTTGTGAGTAGCGCGACTGATGGTTAAGAATTGTAACATGCATTACACACGCACCTACTTGCATGCATGAATGCACGTGATAATCCTAACCATCCATCAACCCGTCAATTGCACAACTCACAACTGATTATGGCATCCCTTTTTCATAAAAATTAGTTCATCCCATCCTTCTCCTAATCTTATATTCCCCTTAATCATATGTACTAAACAGACACTACATATTAGACCACAGAAATTATCATCCCTAGTTGCAATACTACTAGTTCACTGGCTTAGAAACAAACCACGTTCCCATGCATGCACCTCTCCTCAGAGAAACAGAACCAATTTGTTGTTCTGTTTTCAATTTCCTTGTGCTTTTGTTTTTGGTGTTTTCTTTCTTGGATTTTTATGTGCTTTAATGAGGAGAGACTAGGATGAATATGGACTGATATATTAAAATATTATAGGGGCTTGTTTCATGCTCATGTGATTGTTGTCTCAAGATGCAATTGTAGTCAATTCCCTAAAATTGACGCAACAAGGAAAGAAGAAGCGACCCACATACCAAAAAGCACAACTATGTGGTTAAAATCGACTTTAACTTCAATCAATTCTGCCCTATACTGTCTAGCGGTTTCACCCCATGTGGTGTGTTCCATCTCAGGACATGCATTTTCAAGTCTTCAAAAGTTAAGCATCCTAAGATTGCAAAAAGCCAAAAAATCAGCAAAACTGCATCTTCAGATGGGACTCCGGCTCACACATCAACTGGGGGGATCAAATACTTGGATGTTGTTACTACAAGCAACTGACATTTGAGATCGTATCATACAAGTGCCTTAATTGATAGAGAGAAAAAGTAACAGGAAAGAAGAGAGTAAAATATTATGACATGTTAGGTAACAGTTTTTTGTTTTCATTTTTCGAAAATGAAAACTAAAAACAATTTTCTGATGATAACTATAACTCGAAAATTATTTCCAAAACAGAAAATAATTTAACTATTTCCAAAACAGAAAATAGTGAAATGTTGTTTGGATAATCTTATTTTGAAAACTATTTTGATACACATTGTAATTATTTTTTATTTTTGAGTTTAAATTTAAAATTTATATTAATTTTATTTCTCATATTTACTAAATACTTAAAAATAATTAATATTATTTTATTTTCAAATTTTTAATATTTTTTATATACCATAGAAGAAAAATTAACAGAAAAGTAAACACTGATTTTAAGGCTATTTTTCGAAAATTATATCAAAAAACATCAATTTGAGGTTTTCAGAAAACATGTTTTTTGAAAACTGTTTTAAAAAATTACTTTTGAAAATTGTTTGCCAAACATAGAAAGTTGTTTTTGAAAACTGATTTTAGATTTTGAAAACTAAAAACAGTTTTTGAAAAGCGTATCCAAACATGCCATTGACCTTTCAATCATTAACTTGATCGAGAAGATGAAAAAATAAATTGGGAGGGGGGGAGAGGGGAGGGGGGGAATAGCTCATTCCTCCCAATTTGAGAAGATTGGAATTTGTACGTGAGAAAAACACATCAATCCTCAAATTTTTCTTTCCTTTCATTTTTATTTCTTACCAAATGATAGAAAAATGCACTCCACTCAGTTTTCTTTCACCTCCTTCCTACTTTTCTCTCTATCAATAATAGCCTTACTCCTCGTTTCTTTGCTATAAAAAGACAAGCAACATCTAGCTGATGATAAAATTATTTTCATAAAGGTTTAAAAAGAGGGAAATGCTATTTCACAGCAGCAAAGGCTATTGCCACTAATATTTTTATCTTCTACTCATATAAAATGTCACCAAAAGACAAAAAGTTGGTGGAAACAGTAATTACTGCTGTGGAAAGAGTTACTACCTGAAAATAATTACAGAAACTGAAGTTGGTTCCATGGGAAAAATTAAGTTCAAACTACTTCCTGAATTTCAAGTGAACCTGAAGGCCTCCTCGTATGGAAAAATAATTGTTCAGATTATGCATTAAAACTAAAATAACAGGCAGGCATGGGTATCTGACTAGTCTTGTACTAATGTATCCACTTTAATCATCATAGACATGTCGCATTCTATTTTCACATTCATTTTCCATGTCTGCATGTCTAGTTCTTCTCTACATTGCATTAATTCACATCATAGTGATTTTTGTTACAGCAATTAATCAGAAGAGAAGAGGAGATTAGTCTCTTCATACTAAAAAAATTATAGCAATAATAACTGAAGATAATATATAACACATTATATGGTTCCAAATGAAAGGCTGAAAACCTACAACTGGTTATTTAACTAACCAGGAACATAACAAAAAAGGACTAAAGGAAGATAAAAGCAAAAGGATACTGATATTGCATGCTGTACCTATCACTGGGGACAAGAGAATCCAATTTGGGCAATTAAGTGAAAATATAGTGTGGCTATAGTTCACAGCAGGTAGCACATGTTATGTTTTTGTGAGAAACTTATGTTTAAGATTGTGTTGATAATATGTGGACTGAATAATAGTGCAGACAATGTTGATAATATGTGGAGTGAATAATAGTGCAGACAACTTAAACAGTTAATGATGATTGTCTAATTGGCATAGGGTCATGACTTGAACCCACAAGGTTAATTTGTGCAATGCATGTTTTTACAAGTTAGTTTGTAAAAATGGATAAATGACTTAAACAGCTCCTTATAAAAAAAAAACAGCTCAGAACCTTGCATCATGTTTCAACTACCGGTCTAATGGGCTGGCTTGCTATAACATGGCAAAAAGACATCAGCAGTTCAGGCACATACCGAAAGTCTATGCATGCACTGCACGAACTGGTTTACCATGGTATGAAAAGAAACACTCCCTTTGAATCTCTTCACTTCACACTAAAAACTGGTTTTCTTTTTTACAGAATTTATTATGGAGGTCTTTGCCAAACCGATCTCTGTAAAGTACTCTGATACAAACAGCATACAGGTCTCAGTAAGTTTGACCGCTGTGGCATTTCTCCTTGTTGATCCAAGTCTTGCTAACTACTTCATGGGAAGCATTTCATTCTCTGCAAAATAACACAGGATGAATTGAGTATACTCACACTAAACCATATAATATCAATGTAAAGTATAAAACTCCCTCTCACCTGTTTTTCAATCTCAACAGCAGATGCTTCAAGCCTTTGTTTCAAAATTGACTTCTCCTTTCCACAGCTCTCCAATTCAGCATCTAAAAACAACAGTTACAACAAAAGCAAGAATGATAGTGTATACTCCCTTCGTCCCATAATAATTGTCCTCTTCGCATGGGCACAAAGATTAAAAAAATGCATTAATTACAATTAAACTACTTTAGATGGGTATAAAAATAACACTTTTACCACTTGAAGATTAAAAAAAATACATTAATTGCATGCAAACCACTCAAGTAATTGGAGCAATAATGAAGGGTATTATTGAAAGATTGGTGATAAAAAACTTTAACTATTAATTGAGGACAATTATTTTGGAATATCCCAAAATGGAAATGAGGATAGTTATTATGTGACAGTAGGAATATTTAATATTTTTGAACAAGTTACTAGCTTTTCCGGTTTTGACATCAGATTCTTTTGAAAGCTAATGAAAGCTCAAGAAGAATCATCACTAAATCAGTTTAAAGCATCATCAATTAAAGCACTTCATTATAATTTTAAGTTGAAAATAAACAAAATCAAACGAAGGCTTAATGAGCTTGAGCACCAAAACCATCAATATACATCATAATAATGAAGGCTATTCCATTGTAAGGGATAAAGAAGCACTTGTTAGTTCTTGTATATCCTTGAATAATGAAGGAGTCTTTTGGGATGTGCCTTTGAGTCGTAATGTCTATGATTGGGAGGTAGAGATGATCGTTAGCTTTTTGGAGACTTTATATAACTCAAGGGTGGAGGTGCATAGAGAGGATTTGATTAGGTGGGGGCGTTGCTCGGAAAAAAGGTTTTGAGGTAAAAAAATTTTATAAGATTCTTTATGATAAAGTCCTTTCAGTCAACTCTCCTAATTTTCCTTGGAAAGCAATTTGTTGTACTCGTGCTACCAAAAAAGTTTTTTTTTTTTTTGTGTGTAGGAGACTTCTTAGGAGAAAATTTTAACTCTTGACAATTTGCAAAGTAGGAGAATAGTGATCGTAAATAGGTGTTTTATTTGTAAAGGGTGTGTCGAGTCCATGTTTCATCTTTTGGTGGAGTGCTCGTTGGTTGGAAGCTTATATGAGATGGCTTATAGAATTTTAAAGGTTTCGTGGGTGGTTGCGAGTTCGTTAAAGATGAAGTATGGGTTTGGAGTGATTTTAGGGAGGCTAAGGAGGTCAACAAGATTTATTTGTTGATACTGCACTCTATTTTTTGGATAGTGTGAAATGAAAAGAACTGAAGAACCTTTGATGAAGTAAAAAGACCTATTGGAACTATTAGAGTAGTCGGTTCAACACCTTCAATTTTTTGGTTGGGAAATTTTTTTTGGTAAATAATGATGATCTCCTAGATTTCGTGGACTTCCTTTCTTGTAAATAGCCTTTGGCTTTGAGTTACTACTTCTTTGTGCTTTATTAATACAATTTTATTTATCATAAAATAAAATAAAAAACTGATTTATAATCTATGGAATAACTTCAACTACCTTACTTTAAACCATAAATGCAAGGAAATCTGGTTTCATAGATTTTCAAGAGAGGATTCTCCAAAAAACTGCACTCAAAAGACTAGCCCGTTTTGTTTACCCGAGCTTTTGCGTGACGACACCAAAAGTGATGTTACAATAGCTATTGGTAAAAGTATTGTCGAATTAAAAATTGTTTTGTATTTGGTAAAAAAAGTGTTAAAAGTGATGTGATACAAACAAAAAAAATTAGTAATAGATAACTTGTAATGGAATAAAGGGATTAGAGAGTAGTTAGTAGTTGGTTAATAGTTCGTTAGTAGTTTGTTAATTAGTTAATTAGTTAGAATGTTAGTTGGTTACTCTTGTACTTACATATCATAGCCTATATAAGGCCTTGATACTATGCGTCACTTTTGCTTCCATTTCCTTCACCCCATCAACTTTCTCAAGATTATATGCCTCTTCTTTGTTGTAATATGTTCTTGAGGCGTTCTTGTCAAGATCAGGTGCAGTAGGAACAGATTTTTGTTGCAATTGCAGTGGTACTTGTAGCAGCTTCTCCTTGGTTGCTGCCTCTTGTGCTAGCGTTTGACCTTCTTCTTGTTTGTTTTGTGCTTCTCGGAGAACCTGATCATGACACAAAAGTAGTAGTTCTGTCATTTCGTCAAAGCTTGCATTAATCGTAGCAACAAGGTGGTCGAATCCTGCATCAATCTTAGCAAGAAGTTCAATACAGTTGCTGATCCCGTAATTTTCTGCCATGGTTGAATGTAGGACAAGGAAAAAATGAAAGAAAGCTGATTCAAGAAAGGTAGAAGTTGAAGAATCGGTACAATGAAGGAAGATGAATTGGTGGGACATTGTAGAAATTTTTGTAGAACCGAAGATCTCAATGAGACCTGGATGAAATCTTCAAGGAGAATTCAATGAAAGCTCAATGAAAAACTGAAAGAAAGCTCAATGACGGTGCCAATGATGCTATCCCTAGCTCAGAAAATAACTTGTTTTGAGTACAACTTTAAACTCCACGAATGTTACAAGGATTGTAACTAAAGAAATGACGGGAAATTTGGATTCTTGGGTAGGTGAAGGTGAATTGTTGATGGAAATGGAGATGACAATGGTTTCTTGAAGGTGAATTGTATGGAAGATGAAGAGAATGGCACTAATTGATGGTTAGTGACCAAGCCCTAAGAAAATAGAGAGAAAGAGAGATACAAGGCCTTATATAGGCTATGATAGATGAGTACAAGAGTAACCAACTAATATTCTAACTAACTAATTAACAAACTACTAACCAACTATTAACCAACTACTAACTACTCTCTAATCCCTTTATTCCATTACAAGCTATCTATTACTAATTTTTTTTGTTCGTATCATGCTGTCAAGTTACTTATCAAAAAAATCATGTTGTCAAGTTAATTTTTTTCTCAAAGTATGACAACTGCTAATTTTTCCACTTGTGGGACAAAAGCTACAAAACCAAACTTCAGCTATTGCATGTAAATTCAGCTATTTTATAACTGTTTTTCGCTTTTGCTTCTAGCCTAAAGCAGATCCAATTACAGGCGTTTGGCCTGGCTTTTGCTACTCAACAGCATACGCGGCTGGTAGAAGCTTAGGCCCAACGCACACTAAGAAATGAATTAATCAAACAACTTCTTCAGAATCAGATATTTAGCAAATGTATCCACTTGGAGAAAGTTCAAAAGGTCATCATTGCATCACGAACAAATGGTATACATTATGCAAACTGAAAAGAAAAAAAAAAAACTATATCCCGATGTCAATCTACATAGCTTATGTTTAATGCAAACATTAGTAATGTGTCATTTTTCATCACATAGTTCAACATTGAAAAGTCCAGTTTCATGAAAATACCTCGTCCTAAATTAAAAATAAGGCTCAATTACATATTTCAATCTATGGTTTGGTTGAATTTTGTTTTGAACTTGAGAAATTTTTCGTGACAAACTAAACCTTGAGGTTTCATCCATTAGTAGAGGTGACAATCAAGTTGGGTCAGGTCATTCGGGTTGCAGGTCAGGTTAGGTTTGGGTCGTATAGGTCTCCGGTTGGGCAGGGTCAGATTCGGGTCGTATCGTTTTGGGTCATGTCGGGTCTCAAATCATCTCAAGTCAGGTTATTCTGGGTTGGGTCATTTCGGTTTTTCAAGGAGGCTCGATATGACCCATCGGATTTACTCTATTTTTCTATTTTCTTTTACTCCAATTTTCAAGGAAATCATTTGAACTCTGCTTTAAATTTATATTACCATGCTTTTTTATGTTTCGATGTAATTAAGTTCATAAAAATATGCTAGTAATAACTTAATATATTTTTTCTCATTTTAATATTTTTAACTAATTATGGTTTGATTAAATGCAAATCAAAATTATATATAGAAATGATATAAATAAAAAGATTTGATAAGTTAATAACTAATAAAGGATAAAATTAACTTTTTCTTCAGCATATATGATGATGGCAAAGACTAAAGTGCATGATCTATATGAATATAATATTAAATCTAATGGTAGTTTTTGTATAATAAAAAATATAAAATAAATTATAGAGTATGTAATATACCTTGATATTATTAATTTATTACACTAGATATCAATTGATAACCTGACGCATATATGTAATCACGTGTGCATGTATATCATGTAATTTTGTGGAACCCTTAAAACATGTTAAGCATATAAACATATTACATATATTTAAGAAAAAATGGTTTTACAAAAATGATAAGCAATTACACATTTACACACGTGTTCTACATATGAATTAATCATACTTAGAGTTAATTACATATAACATTAATTGGTGTTATTGTTATTTAAAAAATAAAAATTAAGGATGTTGATAATATATGTTAAAATATAATTTTATAAACGATTTATTTATATTGTCTCGTACTAAATTGAACTTTTTATAATGATTGATGAGTCGTTGATAATTGTTATATTTAACTAGCCTTATTTTAAATAAAAACGATGTTTTAAAAAGATTGAAAAATTAGTTTACCTAAGAGGTAGAGAAGACTCAAACCATCAAACCTATGAATCCAAAATAAAAAATTCATCATTTTACCCATATCGAGTCTAGATCGTTTTGGGTTCGGGTCATATCGGATCTCTTTTTATTTCGAGTTTCAGATAATTTCGAGGTTGGGTTAGGTCGTGATCGGTCGTCATTTCAGGTTTCGGGTAACTCGGGTTTGGGTCAGGTTTGTGTTACTTTATTTTAATACTTTTTTGTGCTCGTGTCGAGTTTGAGTCGAGTCAAATTTTGTCACCTCCATCTGTTAGCAAATCGAACCCTGAAATTTAAAAAATTTCAAACCTTGTCCGGAATTGAATGGCCTACGATGGCAAAGCCAACCTCAACCTTCGCAAGACTGCAACAACGAGGTTGTCCGATAGTCTTAACCCTCGCACGATTAAGATTAAGGATGACAGCAACCTCACCATCGCAATCTTGTGATGGTTGGGGCTGTCTAACAGCCTCACCATCGTAGGCTGATGCGACGGTGGAGGCTACTAGACAGCCTCGTCATCTCATGTCATTTAATTTCGGCCAGAGTTCGTTTTCAGGGTTAACATATGAAGCCTCAATTTTGTCTTGAAAACTTCCTCAAGATTCAAAACAAAATCCACCCAAACCATATGGTGAAATATGTAATTAAACCTAAAAATAGTGGCCCATTGTGGCCAAGGCATAGCCCAATTGATAGTCATACTTTCTCTTCTATAAAAAAGGTCCCATGTTCAAATCATCCCATCCCCATTTATCGCAAATGATCCCAACAAAAAAAAAAAAAAGAAGGGAAAATGAAAGAATGATGGACAACTTAATTCTTACCATAATAGTAGGATGACATAATTGTAGTGTGCTCGGTTGGCTGGAAGGAGAAACAATAAAGGAACAATTAGCTCGTTACTAACAAAGCAATGACCAACATGAATGATAATCCTTAACAAGCTAATATAGACCTACCAATTTATAGAAGTAGAAATAGAAGCAGTATCAGTTCAATAATCAGATAAACTATTAGAGCAAAGAGAAGACCAGATTTATGAGACACAAGTCATGGTTGTATTTATAAATGAATACTAAGGCCAGAGAAACTGGGACAGAACTCTACTCCGAGCCTCTTGCTTCGCAGTGTCACAAAAGTGTGAAAACTATAACTACTACTCAACTAGTGCCAAAAAAACATTGTAGTAAAGATGTTTCAAATGATAGAAAACATGTAATTATACATGACAATGATTTAATAATGCACCCTAAGAACAGTTAAGACTCCTCAAACAGTGCCAAAAAGACTGGTTTCTAACACAAGTGAATCTTACATGTCCATCAAGTACAGCATGAGATTAATGAAAAACATAACCATTTCAATCTTCCATGATATTGGGCTATGTAATAGCAGGTATAAAGAGTCTTAAATATGACTGGTCCTTCTAGGGCGGGGCCGCTGCAGCCGGGCTGGGTGAGAAGGCTAGGGTTTTAGCAGAGGATTCCAAGGAGAGCTATATCTGTATGTGTGTGTGTGCGCACATGTGCAAGCGTGCCTACGTATGTGTGTGTGCGCATTTGCAAGCGTGTGCAAGCGTGTCTATGTGTGTGAGTCGTGTGTTTGTTTTAGCTAGATAACTATTGTTGAAACTAAACAACCATGATGAAGAATAAGGACTAAGAATTATCAAAATGGCATAGTTTGCTAGAGATGGTCCGGAAACAATTACACTTTCCAAAAGCCAGTTATCCTTATTACAAATTATCAATTTAAATACTAACCACTATGTTTCAAGTTAACATTCCAGAGCATTTCATTGAGAATGGATAAACTGAAAACATCTCTGAAACATACCATCACAAAAATCCCTTCACGACGAGTAGGGAGTTCCTCAAGCTTTCTCAATGTCTCATCACCTTTAGTAACTCTACCAAATATTGCATACTAAGCAGAATTAATGGAAGCAATTTCATTAGCAATCATGTCAGAAAAGGCTGAAATAATCTTTTGCATTGATGTTTGGCAATTGTAACTAGCAAACCTGGCCATCAAGATGAGGGGCATCTCCAAGAAGCATTGAAAATGAAGATGCTACACTATCTGGATCTGAATATCTACATCAAAGCAAAACATGATGTTGAATCAACTTATCAAACTTCAGGTCAATCAGAGAAAGTTTAGAAGGTCAAAAGTAAAAGTAACTACCGAAGTTAGCAGGATATTCAATATCCTAAACATGATAAATGAAAACAAAACTCTGATCACATCAATTTGCATATAGTATGATATTTGAGAACGTAAATGACTATCAAAAACATCTCCAGAAATTATTGCTCAGGTGGAAATCCTGAACAGGAATCTTAGCAGGGTTGTTTTCCCCTCATGTAAACTAGTGATGATTTTTCCATGCAATTGAATACCGTAAAGAATAGATCAACATGATGGCTGAAAGCATGCCTCTGTCCCATAATTTTTGTCACTTATCACTTTTTTTACTTTATTTTTACTTTAATTATTATATATATATAATATTTTAAAAATATGAAGAAAAAAAAATTTAGAAACTTTTAAACTCTATTTATGTATATACGGAAAAAAATTAAATTTCCTTAATGATTTAATATAAGAAAAAAATTATTAATTTAATTGGACAAATAGTAAACTTGACAAAAACAATGGGACGGATGGAGTATATGTTACTCGGGAAATACCCAGTGGTTGTACAAATTTAATTAGTACTTCTAGAAGAAATTGTCAAATTTAATTAGTACTTCTAGAAGAAATTGTTTGATTGATGGTTGAAGAAAGTTTTGTGTCAAATCCAATTTCACGTGCACAGGCAGTCAGTTGACTCAAATTAGAATACGAGCAAAACCCATAATATTCAGATATAGTATCCATGAGTTAGCTATTCAAAGTGCACAATTATTTTAACAAAAATCATGAAAGTTAAAGCATTTCCATTGTTCAGTTCCATATCTTCTCTTAGTTGGGCTTCTTAAAATACACCCCTACTACCTTTTTTCTTTTTTAATTTTGCCACTACTACTTTAAGCCAGATCCTTACAGTCATCTCCACATTTTCCTCTAACGTTACCACCAATGCTTAATCATGCTCATAGTCAAGCCATGGTTGTAAAAAATGTCTACATCCTTATCAACTCCAATTGAGTTCATTTTCAGGGCACCATATCCCTGATCAAATTTTTCATACTGAGTAAAACAAAGCTTACTCAAAGCTCAGCATATTTCCACCTCCAAGCAGCATTTACTTTCTACTTTTACATGGCGTATTAAACAAAATTTATATCTACTCTATGGTACAAATATAATTTTTTCCTACATCAAATGGACCCTGCAGGAAGTGAGACTAAGTTGGACCACAGAGGAGAAAACCGTGTAGTTCAGCAAAGTCCGATATGCAGTCAGTTTTAATTCTACATGAGTATGATCTTGTAAGAACCTAAAAATATTTTAATTTATCTGACTCACAATAGCACTTGTCAAAACTGTACGTTCTTATCCAAATTCTTAATTAGGAAAAAGGAAATCAAATATAATTCCCAACAGATCCTTTTGAGCTTAGACCAATTAACATTGAAAGAAATTAAAACCTAATGCCCATTGAAAAGGGAAATATCATATTCCAAACATATTTATGGAAACAATTTCAAAGATAATCTCAAAAGAGAATTAGGCGATTCAAAGAAGACATTACCGGCCCATAGAGAGAATGCCTCTCACATGTTTGACATCACTGAATTCACCTACAACCGTTTTTTCATATTCTGCTTTTTGCTCCTCATTCATAGGGGCAGATCGTCTGCCTACAACATCCGCCACTTGGGCAACAAAACACTTATCAACCTGCAAACGGATTCAAACCGTCATTACCCATTGAACCTTTTTACTTGTAAAAAAAATTACCCATTGTACCATATCACATCCAACTCATCAAAAGAAGTCATTCTTTATTCAGAGTCCCAGCATGTACCCTGAAGAAGTGATTGGTATTATAGCAACCAAGACGAACTAGTTTGAAAATGTGCTCGACAGTCGTAGGTGCAAGGCTGGGAAAGAATCCAAACTCAATGTCTCCATGGTTTGTCTGCATTGCAAAATTGGTTGACATAATTTTGACAACCTCATCGGTGAAATCACAAAAACTGCACACTAAAGAATTGTGCAAGCAATAATAATAATAATAAGGTTAGTTTCCGGTAAGTTGTTTTGAGTACTGCAGTAACTCATGATTCTAGTCTACAGTTTTGAAAAAATCCTACTACATCGAATCATAACAAGGTCTACACAGAAATTCGTTTTAGCTTGAGTTTAACTACCTATCAAAACTCAATCAGGATGCATCTATCGAATAACACTCGCAATAAAAAAGGAAATCGTAGTAATTATAGATGATAAACTCAAATGCGAGGAACCCATTTGACCAAAACCCAGAAAAAATAAATAGAAAAATATGAATACTAACAAATAAGAATTATAAACAAAAATCATGTGAATTGGGGAAAAGAATAACCTAGTAAATCAAACAACGGAATCACACGAACAAAAGTGGTAAAATTGTTCAAGTAGAAAGTGAATTCAAATATAAGAATAATAAATATTACAGGACAAAATTATTAAAAAGGAAAAATATAAAACCTGGAAAACAACGCGAGCTGAACTGAGTTCGGGTTCTTGAGACAAAGCGCCACCAACAGCAACAAATGCCAAACATACGCAACCCAAGACCCACATTTCCTTTCCCTGCGATTTTGGCGCCTGGTCTACAATTTTGTAAACTACAAGATATGAGCACTAAAAATATAACGGGCTTGTTTGGGGAGGGTTTTCAAAAGTTCAAACACTGCATACTCGACCCAGAAAGAATTTTTTTCTGAATAATTAATCCTGTTATGGACCTTGGGCTGGACTATTTATAACATAAGATCCGAGCTTACTGGGTTGCCAATTACCCATTAGTGTTGATTTAGCTTTGAATTGGAGATTTAAGTTTTTGATCTTTAGAATTTTTTATTTTGTAATTGTTGTTGATTCTCTAGTAGCAGCAAACACTGCTTAGTGTATTGTACATTTTAAATTAATGGAAAAAAATTAGTTCAACAGTATAATAGTATCACGTGCCAGCTTACACGCTGTACTATTTAAATTTTTATAAAAAAAAAGTATGTAGACATCTTTATGTTTACCTTTTCCATTTAATTTTATGAAATTTTAAAATACTTAAATTCCATAATGTTTCAATTACATTGTATTTAGAATTCATTTTGGAATTATTTTTTATTTCTTTTAATTAGTCCTTATCTCAAAATTTAATAAATTCATGTTCATGTAAAATCAAATAAAAATGGAAAAAAACTGTAATATCTTCACGTTGTAATTCTCCAATCTATATAAACATTGTTGCATGGTAATTTGCATGCTAATTTTCCAAAAGAGAAACAAAAGAAAAGAAAAGTGATATATACTGAAGCCCATGGTTTGGCCTTAAAAAACCCTCTTTGCCATCAGCCTGATATCCCTAAATTCACCCACTAAAGTTAAATGGGCCCAGCTCATTCATGATCGAGCCTTGAATAAATGGTCAAATGTCTTCCATTACTAGGGTTAGCCACGAGTAAATTACTCACAAAATTTTACATATCTACTATCCGAATCTTAATCTGAAACCATTAAAAACCATGAAATAATATCTGTAACTGTGAAAAACTTTTTATTTTTATCTATGTTTTGCTTAAATGGATACGGTTTAATCGGCTAACCGCAAAAAGCTTGCGAATTACCATCTTTATTTTACATAAGAATGACAACGAATAAGTTGCTCATGAAATTTTACATATCTATAATCGCATCCGTTTAATTCCTTCGTTATCTGAATTCGAACTTAAAACCATTAAAAATCATAAGATACTATTTGTAACCGTAAAACACTAAATATTTATATTTATACTTATTTAAACGGATACAATTCGAATCGATTAACAACCCAAAAAAAAAAAACCTAAAAATTGTCATCCCTGCCCATCCAAAGTCCTGACCCAATTAAGCAATTGATTTTGATTGGGCTAGTGTGTTAAGTTTAATTAATAAAAATAAAAAAAAAATTGACGAAAAATTCTTGTCAGGACTAAATCTTGTGGACCAATTGCATCAGGCATCATCCTATCTCTCTCTTTGCGAATTGTCGATCGACAACTCATGGTCTCTCAGTTCAGGCGAGAATTTCTCCAGTTTGGCACTCTAAATTTAATAAACCAAAAACTATTCTTAAAGGCTACATACTGCTTGTAGCATCTAAGGAAAACAGAATGCCATTAAAGTCCTGTTTATCTGATTACTGAGTGGTCTGATACAGTTTTCTCCATTAGCATTTTGAATCCTTTAATTAATTAGTCCAAACTCTTCTTTAGCATACAGAGTACTAAAATTCCACTCTTTTCCCTCAGTTACAACCATACCCATATCATATAATTATACTAATATACATATTATAAAAATAATATTAAGGAATATTATCATGCTATTTGAACTTCCAACTGACCAAAACTGTTGGTCTGATTGTTTAGATTCCACAACAAAGAAGCTAACAGAAAAATTCTCCATATAACTAAAGATTGCTTACCAAAGAAGATAGAAAACAAATATTTTTGTGATTACATTTTGGCCAGCAAAGGCAGCATTTATTCCATTTCATTCCAACTGGTTCTTGTAATCATGATTCCTAAACTTGTTCTCCTATCAAATTGGTGTTTCATATTCTTCAAAAGAACCTAATTCTAATGGAAGGGAAATGTAAACATCTATCGTGGGTACTTGTGATTAACGGTTAAGATAGATACGTGTATTACATGCATGTGCCTAGGGACACATAATATCCTATGAGTATGATGTATGTCTCAATTCTTAATCGCCAATTGCGATATATGAATTCTATTCGTGGTTTAATCACTTGAAGGAAACTTAGACCAAAGAATTTTTTTTTTTTTTTTAATTTTAAGTTCAAAAACAAGAGGCTTGAACATAATTCCTTAACTTGTTTGAATTTTATTGCAACCGGTTCTTGCAATCATGATTCCTCAAAAGAGCCTAATTCTAGTGGGAACAGATATGTAAGCATCAGTTGCGAACACGTTAGTCATGAGCACGTTAGTCACGAGCACGTCAATCGTGATCGCTCACTATTAGGATAGATACATGTATTTCACGTATGTGTGTGAGGACTCCTAATACCCCACGCGTATGATGCATGCCTCCATTCCTAACTGTCAATCACAATGTGTTAATTCTAATTATTGTTTAGTCACTCCAAACAAAAAATTTTGTTTGAATTTTAGGTTCAAAAACAGGAGTCTTGAGCATGATTTCTTAACTTGTTTGGATTTTATTGCATCTGGTTCTTGCAACAGTGATTACTCAACTTTTTGTCATATCAAATTGGTATTTCATATTCCTCAAAAGAATTTAATACTAAATAAAAAAGAGATATAAGCATCAGTCTTGAATACATCAATCACAATTACTCGTGATAGACAATTAAGATAAACACGTGTATTACACGTAAATATGTGAAGACGTATAATATCCCACGCGAATGATGCGTGATTCCGTTCCTGACCATCAATCACAATGTGTAAATTATAGCTGTGATTTGTTTGAATTTTAGGTTCAAAAACAGGAGTCTTGAACATGGCTAACAGTAGTTAGTACTGCAAACTGTATGGCTTAGCCTGATCTTTGTTGCATAATATGTTTTTGTCTTGTTGGGCTATCCAGAAAAGAAAGAAGTTTTGTTTTCAACTCTCTAGAGTAGACAGGGATGAAGTGGCACAATGATTTGGAAAACTTTTATCTCCACACATTTGAAACATAATACAAGCTTATCTATCTAATCAACCGGCTTCAAAAGGTTAAACATGCACGCCAATACAAGCTTTTTATCTCTCTATCTCCACCCTCCTTTTTTTCTTCTTCTTTGTAAGTCATGTCATTTCTTTTTTAATCCTTTCATTTTGATTAATCATTCAATGTGAACACTATTATCGTGATTTTAATGAAAGAATCTTATAAATTCACGGTACATTATCAATATAATATTTTTGTTTTTATGTTACGCGTGCGTTAGCCTACAACTTTTACATTTTATGTTCTAAAATTATTTTTTACACTTAGAATGAATGAGATAAAAATGTAGTACGAATAAAATTATCCGACAAAGATCAAAATTGAAAATGTTATACTAAACCCGTCTACATCTATCACGAATAATTTTTTGCGGGGATTATTCCCGCTAAAGCTTTTCAATCATTTTATTTGTTAGTTGAAGATAATAATCTTAAATTCTGTTTCTTCAAATGCCTTTAAAGGTAATGTATTTATTCAAAGACATGTAATACTTCTTCTAGTCTAATAATCTTCAAGTGATAAAAATCCAGCAAAGATGCCCCACTTCTTTAGTGAAGTTGGTATCTTTACAATGGATGCCGTCTCACATGTTGGTTTTTTCTTCTTTTTTTCTATTTTTGCTAGGCATCTCACATATAGTTTTAATGGTAAAACGAGCCATCAATTGAGTTAATTTAGAAATACATTATTAATTATGAGCATAACACACTCAACTACCATATGAATTTGCACACAACTAAACTTTAGGACTCTTGAGAAAAAATAAAATTAGAGGAAGTAATTAATTGATTCTAATGTATAATGAAAGACACAACAAAACCTATTAATGTTTTACACTATTTTTGTGTTTGAAAATATAGAAGAAAAAAAATGAGTTAATGGAAAACGTAGGAGAAGATTTGGATGATTACTCAGTCCCCTTATTTAAATGTTGAGCACTGCAAGAGGAACACGTCATCATTGCAAATATTTGGTCGGTTGACTAGTAACTAAGCGACATCTATAGAAACTAGATTGATAAATTATCGTTTTAACTTTTAAATAATTTTAATATTTAACAATGTAGCTAATATTTAAAAAAAAAAAAAAAAACTTCCCGACAAAAGAGAGAGTACACATTCACCCTTTATAATCTACATCCTTTTACTTTCTCTTCATCTAAACATACCGTTAAAGCTTTAGATTGGTAGTTAGCAAAAGCTTATTCTACTAGATAAAGGTTGAAATTTCAATGGGAGAAAAAAGGGTCTAGATCAATATTGCCTTCTCTTGTGAACCCTTTTTTTATGGCCATATCACTGCAATAAAAAGCACCCCCTTAGTACCAATGACATATGGCATTACTAGATTGGGTATTGCTTAAAACAATGCCAAAGAAAAAGTGACTGCATCATTTGATGGGCCTTTCTCACTGATTATGTTCTCTACATCTTTTCCTAAAATAATGCTTCAGTGATAATCTTGTAGAATACGGGTCCCACATCTCTTCTACGTCCATGATGACGCCACGTCTTAGCAAAAAACTAATAATAAAAACTTTTAGGAGTATATATATATATATAAAATTAACGAAATTCCTATTTGACAAATGGCAAAGAAGAGTATGCATTATTCTCCAAAGCACAAGCTATCAATATCAAGGAATAATACAATTATTCACCATCTAAACTTAAAACTTGAACAAAAATCCAATTGCGGTATCACATACCTAAAAGATTCTCCCACTTATATTAATATGAACATGTCATGTTTTAGATGTGACCGTTGGATTTGAGACTAACTAAGATTGGAATCCCCAACTTGTTCTCTAATTTATTTTTCCTTTCTAATTTTGGTTTTTTTGTTAATATTATTTTGTAAAAGGATATGTCATGGGAAATTTGATAGCCCAATGTTACAAGTCATGTCATTATTAGGAAGAAAAGCATCTAATCTTCAGCTTTTTAGAAGTGAAAGAAGGCTAATGAACGAAGGAAATGAGAGAAGCATTATCAAGCTATAAGCTTAAAAATCAAAGATGTATTTACGAAAGCATTATATTGGTATAGAGAATATTATTGTCAGTTGTGAATCATGAGTGATGTAATTGATAATAATATTTTTTATTCGATATGAAAAATGTTATCGTCAATCGTCAATCACTCATTCATGAGTAATACAACAGAAAGTAATATTTTTTATGGATAAAAGAAATACTATTGTTAGTCGTGAATCATGATTGATACAACTGATAATAATATTTTTTTTATGATTATAAAAAATTTTATCGTCAGTCGTGAATCGTGAACGATAAAACTGATAGTAATATTTTTTTTATGAATATAAAATATGTTATCATCGGTCGTGAATCATGAGTAATATAATTGATGATAAGTATTGGCTCGTGCATGTATTACATGTGCACTAATAAATACATGTGATCACATACATATGTATAGATACATGTATTTATCTTTCTTTTTTTAGACAATTTTGATGCAGCAAAATCTTCGTCATGAATTTAGTTGTTTAATTGAGTATTTTTATGGGTTTCTCTCTTCTTTTTTCGTATCAAAGGTCGGTTGCTTTGGTTAGGCGAAATTCACGGATTTCTTGTTCCCCTCTTTATTATGCGTGAAGATGACATAAAGGTACATTATCAATTTATCAACTAGTAGAGAGTAGTGTGTGTTTATCAAAAACTTCAAATAGTAGAGAGAGAGAGAGGTGACATTTGCCTAACAATGGTTTTTTCTGGGATAATATTTTTTTTTGTGGAAATATTTGGAGAGAGGGAAGGGGACAAGCATAATACGTCTCTTCTGCTGACCTTTCCCTTTGGTTTTTTGTGCTTATTGACTTAATTGATCGATCAAATCACAGAGCCCCCTTCCAACGGGAAGTTCTCTCTTTAAACCCATCAAGAGACTTTCCTCTGCATCAATAAACCTTATTAAGCTTAAGATATGTATTAAATCAGTTCTCCGATAGTCTTTCTCTTAATTTATTTCCCTCTTGCAAAGATTTTACCTTAAACTTAAAAAATAAAAAATAAAATTTTGAAAACAATGGAGGATTTTCGCTTCATAATATCTTTCTTGAAGATTCTTGCTCAAAATAACGTTAATCTAGTATCTTCTCTCATCGGTTGATATGTAAATCATTTATTTTTGTTATTAACAGGTTGAAATACATGCTTCGTCTTTTTATTATTTAAACGAAAAAGAAAGGTGTTGTATATGGGCAACTTATGATACTCTAAGGGTATTTTGGGTATCAAAGTATCGTACAATTTGTATTAATGTGTTTTATTGAATATTATGTATAACATCATCTGGGTCGACATGAATTGAACAGTATACGATTAACTAATCTTCTAAAAAACCTAAACACGAACACGACTCGTTTAATGCATGTATAACACGAAACAATACGCATTTGACGTTTAATAAATGAGTCTTAATTGACACAACACAACCCAACCCAACTTGACCCGCTCTATGTAACAAAATTGAAATTTAAAAATATCAAAAACTAACAACATGCCTATTCAACACGACTCACTTAATTTTTTTTTTAAAAATTAACATAAAAAATTAAATTCAACACATTTTAGACATAATTACATAATTAATTAAATAAATCACATAAAAACCTAATTTTTCAATATAAGTGTATAAATTCTAAAACATTTTTAAAAAGTCTCTAAATAACCTATTATATTAAGTAACATAAATCTCTAGCATACACAATATTAACTATAATCTTTTATATATATAGTTTTTGTTATGATACATGCAAATAATTATAACATTATTTTTTATTTAATTTTACATTAAAATGATAACCATAGGTATCCTATTAGAGGGTTATAATTAGTATTATTTAATAAATGGGTCATATATGTGCGATTGTAATTGTGTAAGCTCAACACGATAATTAATTGTGTGATTCGCGAGTCACTTCTAAGTTGACGAGTTAACCTGCGACATTGTTAGAATTAATACATACTTCACGGATCCAGATCTGTAGACCTTTGACGACTACGAGGTCTCCCGTTCCCCGGTGAGTAGGTGTTGGGTTTGGGTTTTTTACTTGACGATTTAGGTTTGGGCCCATTAATAGCCGCGGTTTTGCAGCAAAATGGAATTTATAATTAGGGCTTCTTAAGTTGTTTATAAATATTTTATATGTACTGAGTGCACATTATATAGAGATTTGGGAGGCTGATTATAGTGAAACTTTTTACATGACGTAGTCCTATTCTCGGGTGAAGCTGGGTATATCGTGTTTTATTATTTTCTTTCAGTTTATTTTTATTATTCGTGTGATTGACAGGTCTCGAATCATTCAGACATGATACAATTATTTCGTATCATAATCAAGTTTATACTATTATAACATTTATTTTGTAATATATCCGTGTTGTGTTTAAGTGTTGCATCCAATATTGCCACTCTTACTAAAACGTTATTGTTTTGTTGTCTTCTTTAACCTTTAAAAATTGCGTGTTGTTTAATGTGAATTAATTGATACTTGATACATGGATACTGGGCGTGAAAAGGCATGCATGGGAGAATTCAGAAGTTGACACATACAACTAACTTCTTGTCCTTGTTCTCATCCTCAGTATATTATCAGCTTGTAAACTAAGTACTTCTCTTTTCTTAGGTATCCCACAATGAATTACTTAATTAATTAACTAAGTCCTAATGATCCCTCTTTTTTTCTTTTTCAGATCAATAACCTAATACTATATATATTCAGATTATAAAGGAAATGTTAAAAAGGAGAATCTTTTATTTTAAAGAAGAAAAAAAAATTGATCTAGGTGCTTTGATTTTAAACCCACTTTATGGTATCTGAATGGGGCCTTTGCCAGATAAAACCCAAGCAAATGTGCAATCTGTGTCAAGTAAACAACCATACATGTCACATGTGTAGCCCCGCAAATTTCCCTTCCCTTATACTCCAAAACAAGAAACAATTAACACCACCAACAATGGAAAAGATAGAAATAAAGCTAAAATATTAATTAAATAAATAAAAAAGAAACACCTTAGTTGTACGAAAGAGACACTTTTCATTTACTCTCTCTCTCTCTCTCTCAATTGTCATTAGTTGTTGATTTGTTTCACCCCCTTTTCCCCCATAAATGGATTCCATATTTCCCTTGCATTCCTTCCCATACGCACACATCTATTTAAGGCAAAATTACAAGTCATAATTTTGAACAATATGTTACTAAAAAACCTATTTTAAGTTGGGTGTCAACAAACTTCATTTTCTCTCATTATGCACACGTCAAATTAAGGCAAAATAACAAGCCATGATTTTGAACAATAAGTTACTAAAAAGTCTATTTTAAATTGGGTGTCAACAAACTGCCTTTTCCCCCCATAAATGGATCCAATATTTCTCTTGCATTCTTTTCCATATACACATCAAATTAAGGCAAAATTGGAAGCCATAATTTTGAACAATATGTTACTAAAAAGCCTATTTTAAGTTGGGTTTAAACAAACTTAATTAATTGGTGAGGTTATTTGTAGTGTATAATAAACATGAGATTGAATCTATTCAGAAATAAAAAATTTGATCAAACTACTATTTCTTGAAAAGCCCATCGATCCAATGGACTTGGAAGAAAACTTACTTTATGTGCAACAAATTATGTGCATCCTCTTGATCTTTGTTGCTAGATTGCATGCTAACCAATGCCATGAACTTCTTTACTGGTTAGCTCATAAAATTAAATAAATCAAATATTCATATATATTTACGTGAAAAGAAACATTAAAAAATTAAAGATCAATAAAAAATTTTTATTTGTGTTTAATATAAAATATTATTTTTACATTAAATAAAATTTTTATTAATAATTATTAAATTACTGATAACATAATTAATAATTATACCAATATTACCGTAAAGTTCCCATAACAATTCTTTATAAATTTCCTTTACTTTCGTGTAAAGCCTTTGTTTACCTTTGCTTAACGTGCGTGTGTAATGTTTGTGAGAGGCAATAAGGCATTGACACCTTTCTCACCGTCCAATAATGGTTCACATGACAACACGACTTTACATAAGTGATGGACACGTGGTGGGGTGGCATTGGAAGAAAGGTTGCCTCGTTTCTTGAGAGGGATTATTATAAGTGGTTAGTGGCACGCCAGAATCTTTTTTACGTGGGTTTGGGGGATAGTGGAGTTGCTTGGTTTTGAAGTTTGTTTTATACACATTTTCTATGTTCATTACATGATTTTTGTTTTTTTAGGTATATAAAGATGACGTATGCACGTGGCCATGTTTAAGATTTTTCCATATTTATAGATCCCATCTTTTAAGCAATTTATAAAAAAAAATCTACATATAAGTAGTAAAGTGGTGATATTATATATTCAGCTCGATGAAAATTATTACGAAATCGAAAAAATTTAATAATAATTAAAAAAATTGAATAATAACTTTGATTTTTAATTTTTTAAAAATAATTATTATTTAATTTTCTCATAATTATTATTGAGTTTTCCCACGATAACTTTCAAAAAATTGAATTCATTAGATCATCACTCTAAATAATATCATCATGCAACTTTAAAAGTTGAGTATTCTTTGAGTTTGATTGCTGAATAAATCTTATACGTATTAATATATTTTTTCGTATGTGTGTTTTTTTTTAATTCTTTAATAAATAGATTATAAAAAAATTAATGTGCTATGAAGCCTTTTTTAAAGCTATAATTGACAAATCTCCCCTTAATTACTTTATTGTAATTGTATGATATTGGACTTTTTTTAGAGATGTATTGTTAAAAAATTTCTATTTTGAATTTGAATGTGTTGTTAAAATTTAAAACAAAAAGGGAACATTATCAAATCATTATGCAAGACATAGTGAGTTATGATTTATTAAATATTTTCTCTTGTTTTTCTTTTGTTTTACTTACCAATAAACTTTGAATTAAATAGATAAAAAAAATTTATTGCAACCTCGAAAATTTATAGTGTAGTTTGTGATTCAATCCTTAAAACAAAAATAATTTCTTTTTATTGAAGCAATAAATAATTGCATACAAAATCAGAAAATTAATTATTTTTTTGTTAGCTTTAAAGATATTGTAATAGACCAAATTCCTTAAGAAACAACTTTCTCACAATCCTATAATTAATACTTCAAATGGATATATAAAATAATCATCCATTAATTAAAAAAAAAATGGGATCATTCTTTGTACAAATGTCACCTTATTAAGCCATTTTAATTTTTAAATAAAACCCATGCAAGAGAACCAAACGATTGTATGCCACAGGCCATAGGCCATGCACTACCACTACCAAATTATTTCCAAAAATATAAAGAAATTATTATTTTCTTGATAAACATATGAATCATCATCATCAATTTATTATATAATTAATTAATGTGTTAAATGGAAGAAAAAGCCGGCACACACGGACATTCTCCCATCTGTAGAGGCGGCCCTAAAAAAATACTCCCAATTAAAGATACAAAAAGAAAAGAAAAAAAATAGATGCTTGTTTTTAACAGGAAAAAACAAAAGAGAGAGAGAGAGGAAAAAAACAATATCATCCATAAGATTTCCCACGTGTGCCGACACGTGGCTCGTGTTCCTAGACCGATGTCTTTGCTTCTCCATTGTCCCGCGCTTACCCAAAAAATTTATCCGCCGACACGTGTATTCGGGGTTTGTGCGTGTTTTTTAGGCCCTTTTTCAGTTTTACCAGATCAAATCGAAGTTCTTTCGATCACGTGCGCCGCACGGACCCTTTTTATGCTTTACTCCTTCCTCCTCGACGACGCCGTCAAGTCGTACACGCACAAAGAAAAATGGCAATGATCTCAATTTGATTCGGTTACAATTAAAAATAATTATCTACAAGGCAAAGTTCCAAAATTTAATGTTTTCATTTTATTTTTTTAATTACAATAGTTAAATATAAAAAAATTGAACCTGAAGATTTATATTGAAAAGACATATAACCACTCATTTTAAATCAAAATAATATGCTTAGAAAATATGTATATATATATTATTCTACAATTTTAAAAATTAATATGTATTATTTTTAAATGGATGTGTGTCGATAATTTTGTAAGTAATTATCTCATTTATTTTTTTATATGTTTTTTAAATAAATTATCAAAAAAATTATAATATTAGCAAAATAGAAAAAACTTGCTTTAACCGTTTTTAACCGAGCTTGTTAGATACTCAAGCTCGAAGCTCGACTCAATTTGTCAGTCATAACTTCAAACGAGCTCGAGCTTGAACTATCAAACTTTGTTGAATTTAAGTTTAATTTATATAAAAATTATTACATAGAATCTTCTTTTACATTTAAATTAAAATATAAAAAATTAATTAAAATTTAAAAATCAATTTAACGAGTCGAATCACGAGTTTGACGAGTTCAAGTCATTAGGTTAAACAGATCTATATTCGAACTCGAATTCAGTTTGGGATTCCAATGAACCTAGTTTTTATCGAGTCTAACTCGAGCTACCCGACCCGTATGGCATATATTCTTGTTTGGCATTTATTTTAAATATTTTCTAAAGTTGATAAATATGATAATAAACAAATAGTATACCTTGCTAGAAATTAAAGGGTAAAACTCTGGTGATACCAAAAGGCTCATTTTGGGCCGTGTGATTTGAATATTTAGAGACGTATTGAAGAAAAAGTCGGTGGGACCACTACCAACTTGACGGTTTGGAACTACATCCACCAAAGAGCTGACTCAAAAACAACGGCAACAACTAAAATACTTTTGCTTTTAAATTTTATTAATCTTTTTTCTTGTTTGATTATATTATTATTTTTTATATTTTGATTATTGGTGTAGGGTCAGATTGGATGAGGGTAATGGTCACGTTCATTAATCGGATTTTTTTGACATTAACATCCTACTCACCTAACCTCACTAATCACTACTAAATCTCATAAGAGATAAATTAAATTAATCAGAAAAAATAAATAAATGTGATTAACATTGACCCGGTCGTATGCTAGCTGGTCCGCTCCATCAAAACGCGGCGCTCGCCGTCAGGAAAGACGTTACTGTCCCTATTGAGAATGTCGTTTTGAGACCATTGAATAAGTGTTGTTTAGGAATTGAGAAAATAGTCCTTTTTTGAATAAAACGTAACGGCATATAGACCGAAACGGGGGTCAATGATGTTAATCAATGTTTTTGACCTTTTATAATTGACTGATGCCGGTACGTCGTATTGACCGAAATCGAAATCCCACCTTGTTTTAATTTTTAATTTAATATGGAGATTAATAATATAAAATAATAAAAAAAAACAAAAAAGGTAAGTATAGGCCAAAATTAAAGGAAAAAGAGGTGGGCGGGGAGATGATTATTTTCACGGTGATTAGGCAAAGAAAAAAGCCGACCTTATCGCAACCCTATATATTATAGCTTGTATAATTAAAAGTTTGAAATGATTATGAGAATCTAGAAACAGTCAAAGTTTATCAAAATATGGGGGGTGAAAACAAAAATAAAAAAGAAAAAGAGTTATGAATTTGAGAATTTGCCTTTTTCGCTCTTTATGTTATGAGGTGGAACTACGTATACCGAACGTAAGTTCAAGCTTTGCCAGCTATGATTTTGGTTTATTCTTTTTGAGTCTCCACATGCGGGTTAAACGTGATATCATCATTGCCATTGATTTTTCCATGAATTCTCACAAAAAATAAACTCAAATAAAGAAAATTCTTTGTCCATATATGAGATTTAAGAGTGCTGCTATTTGAATACCCTGTTAAAACACGTATTTCATGTTCTTCGGAACCACTCAATTTTTTTAAAAAAATAATTATCATTTTTAAAGTGTTTGAGGGGAGTGTCCAACCATAATTATTGATAGATTTATAATTCTTGACAATCTTGCTTTGATGGTTTAGACTCATAAGATATACCGTAACGTAAGCAAACATTGAATTTTTTTGGTCATGTTAGGTCGAAGGTTCATATATCTTCGTTATGGAAATAAATACAAGTCATACTTAGCACTATTAGTTTGAAATTTTGAATAACTAATATTTTCATTCACAATTTGGCACATACTTATGTAGACCATGTTTGATTTATGAATTAAATTTGAGTTGTCTTAAAGGAGATAGTAATGGTAGTTGGGTTGATGGGCAATTTTGTCATATTGCCACACTTAGCCACTAAAGATTGCACACATATCATCAATTCCAATTCAAATTTAATACATGACTGCTTTTAAGACATTCATCCAAACCTTACCATAATCACCATTGAGCTAGAAAATATATGTATTCTCAAAGTCATTTTAAACTTATTGGTGAAGAGGCTATCATAGGTAGCCATCATCAGAAAGAGCTTGGTCATCTGCTCATAGTTGATTTTCCAAATTCCAAAAAGGATCAATATTCTCACTAATGATAGCAATTAGACTATAAGCAAACCTAATTGAGAAATTATCATTTGAAAAACCACTTAAAACATGCAATAACTTATTTCGGATTGGCCACTTTCGAGACAGTGTTGTCACGTTTTGAAATTTCAGCACGACACATATATGCAACAATATAAGACGTACATCAACTGAATGTATGTGTATGTGTGTATATATACACACACACACATCAATCCTCAACTCTCAATAGGGGAATTATATTATTAAAATTTCAACTTAAATAATATATACAACATATGATGCATGGATATTTACAAAAAAAAAAAATTTATTAGTATGAGGATGTGGACAACGTGGCTTACAAAAAATGATTTAGTCTGAATCTCAACTCACAATTCTATATGTTTTGTCCGCTACCTGAAATTATTTAACATTGAAGAGTGAGCTTCGCAAACTCAGTGAATTAAATTTACTAGAAGTATATGATTATATACTTCCAGTCACATCTTATAATTCAATTGTTTCTAATTCACCAATATTAATCATATATTTCTTCACATATAATAATTCAATCTTTCAAATCATCTTCCAATATTTATTCATCTATTATCTCATATAAGTCAATAATAACATTCTATTATCACTACTCATATCATAATTTCAACCATTTATCAATCTCTTCTTAAATTAATTATCAAACATATCAATTTTTCAATCATTTATTTAATCATCTTGAGATTATCAATTCAACATCATTATTTACCTTGTTATGAGGTTCACAACATATAAACAATCAATCAAATAATTTTTTTACCATATCATACTTTCATATTTCTTTCTCATCATGTTTGTCTCTCTGTGAGACTCATTTGTCTATCAATAATTTTACAATCAAGATTGATACGTTAATATATCAATCAATAATAATCAATCTTTAAAACAAATGTAATGCATTAATTTAAATTATATTTATTTCTTCCTCATCGTATCATTTCATATTATTATTGATAAGTGCTTAAATATTTGTATTTAAGCCCCTTAATTTACACTTGTTAAGTTCCTAGTAGTGTTATTTCGTGCTATTTTATTTATTTTCTGTGTTTTCTGTGTTTTTCTAGGATATTGAAGAAAATGGAGCATTATCTGGTTTGGAGAACAAAAACTGGAAGAACTGAAAACTGCACACAGTGCGATCGAGCACAGAAGTGTGCGATCAAGCGCACCAGCACTCGTGCGCACAAGAAGAAGGCTCGCGTACCAACATGAGATTGAGCACACTCGTGCAGTAAAACGGTGTAACCTATTTTGGAAAGTAGGGTTAGGATTCTGTTTTTCTAGTTAGGGTTTTCATATGTCTTTAAACCTTATAAATATGCCTATAAACACAGAAACCACATCTTATTTTTAGTTTTGAGCTGCGGGAGAATTGATGACTCTTCTAAGCCAATATTTTTTGGGTTTATTCTTTTCTCTTATTTTACATTATGGAGATGTTTAGCATCACAACCATGTGTAACTAACTCATTAGTAAGGCTCGATTGAAGCCCTAATTATATTTTTTCATATATGAATATTGTTGCCTTTGTGATAGCTGTGTTATGATTCTTAACTTGATTAATGCATGTTTTTATTGAAATTCATCATATGTATTTGCCTGATCAACATATGCATGTGGTATGCATTAGTTAGTTGGATCAATTTGGATGACCGAGTCATGGGTCTGACAATAGTAACAAAAAAAATCCACGCCGAATTCTTGGGTTAATCAACATCGAAAAATAGAAGTATATAACATGCCCTAGGTCTTGTGTGTTTGTCGATTTTCACGGATCATATGCTCTCTTAAGGAACAACTTAGTATACACCATGCTAAATCCCTCAAGAGAGAAAAGAGTTAGAGTATAAACCATGCATAACTCGTTGCTTAGGAAAATCAATAGCCTAAGGAGTATACACCATGCCCTTAGGTTGACGACAGTAGGTATTCATAATATGACTAAAACATTGGCACTTTGTTTTATTGGGAAAATATGATTAGTGGTGGATATAAAACCCTATGTTTTTATCATTATCAATTCAAACTCAATACTTATTTCTATCGTTTTATATTAAGAATCTAATTTTAAATCGAACTTTACCAATTCCTGTGGAGATGATCTTGCATTTTGCATACTATACTACTCTGTTGACCTTGTGTACTTGCAAGTAAAACTGTTTAAATATTTGCTTATTAATTTAGGTAGATTTTTGCACAACAATTATCTGGGAACATCTTCCCACATATTGACATGTTTCAGCTAGATTAGCTGCCTTTCTGGTATTTTCAGCAAGACCAACTGTCTTCCTGGTCTTTTCAACTAGACCAGCTAGCTTCTTAGTCTTTTCAACTAGACCAACTGCCTTCATGGTATTTTCTTTTATGCATATGAGCAATAATATACAAGTAAGCATACATCAAAACATTCAATTCAACTATCTAGCTCTTTCTCAAAATTATTATTTTTATTATATTTATTAAATTGTCTCCTCATATATCATATCAATTTTTCAATCATATTTTCATAAATTTCATATGACTTCTTAGAATATTTTTCATTAATCCATCATTTTTAAAATATAAATTCCTATATAATTAATATTCAACATACTATTAAATTTCTAATCAATCAGTTTTCATATATAACATAAAATACATCACTAAATCATAATAATTCACTCATTTATTCAAATATCATAAATTCATATTTTTATTGGTTTCGTTTACTAAAGTAAATCTAACTCACTACGTAGCATTTACAACTACCTGTAGATCACCTAAGTGTCTTTCCTGTTACTTTCAGCAATTTTCTTAATATTACTGATTACCAACACCTCAACTATGATGAAGTCTTGTTATTGTAATTGAATGATTGTACTATCTCTAATATTGGAGAAATTTTCTTTGTAACTTTTGCTAAGAAATTTGAATTGAAGAAAGAAGAAAACCAAATGGGATTTGGTAATAAATAATAAAACAAAATAAAAACTATATATATATATATATATAAACTGTTTCACCTACCACCATCTTCACATTTGGTGACTTAGTGTCCAACATGCAATTTGCATGTTGGGTAGTCTTACACCTAGGCGCAAGTGTCCATGTATCTTTTTTTGTTTCTTTTCAAAAGAATTATTTTATTTAATAATAAATCTTTCATGTATATATTATTTTAATTCCATATAATATTTATCATATTACTTCTTTACCCTTTACTTTAAGAACACTGGTATTATAAAATAGCAATGCCATCAACATTAAGATGAGGATTGGCATAAACTGTAATCGTGGAGTCAAGGATCTGGTTGGGTAAGACATTATGTAATCTGTATGAATCCTAATTCTCTGAGATAAGGATAAAGTCCACAATAAGGAAATTCAATTCAACCTCACTTATGGAAGTAGTTCAAAGCTAAAGACCGACGTCGTTTGGGTTTGGCTTTAAGCCAATTTAAAGTATTCAATTTCACCTTTAACTATTTTAAATTAGGTACTTTAAGTTGGCTTAAATCCAAACTCAAACAATGCCTAGCTTCCATTAGCCATTTATTAGTCCAAATCAAGTTTATCAATCATTATCACTCGTTGTGCATAGGGGGCTGGAAACGAGTGCTGCTTGTCCTCATTGTGGTACTTAGGAAGAGTCTACTTTACATGTTCTTGGGGGTCATAGCAGGGTTACTATACTTTGGAATTCCCTTGTTCATCCCCTAATGGATTCACCATTCTTCTCGTTGGGTCTTAAAGAGTACGGTTAGAACTTTATGATTCCCTAGTTGTAGGTGGAAGAGAGTGTACCCTCCATGTGATTTATTTTTCCTCTAGCTTGTAACTTACTGTGGAAATGACACAAAAATGTATTATTTGACACGAGTTTCAAATGGCCCCATCGTAGTAATTATTTGATCATCACTTGGTGCACACAAAAGGTCTATTAACAAGTGTGGCATGTCCTCATTATGGTACTCGAGAGGAGTCTAGTTTACATGTCTTTAGGGATTGTAGCATAGTTATAGTAATTTGGAAGTCTATCATTCATCCCCTAATAGCTTCGTTATTTTTTTCATTGGATTTTAAGGAGTGGGTAGGGACTTTATGTTTCATAAGTAGCATATGAAAGAGAGACTTCTAACTTACTGTGGAAATGATGCAATAGTGTGTTATTTGACATGAGTTCAATTAGCCCCACCGTGATGACAAATTGACATTTCTCTGACCAAGCAGAACCGAGAGGCATTAGAGGCTAATGAATCTAGTCTCCAAAAGAAATAAGAGCTTATTGATTGAATTCCCCCCTTCTTGGATGGGCAAAGCTGAACTCTGGTAGGAGTAAGAAGATTGGGGGAGCCTTAAAAGCCGAGGCAATTATCAGAGACAATAATGGTGAATGGGTTGGTGAGTTTGCTAACAACCTTGGCAATGCTTTAGTTCTCGTTGCCGAATTGTGGGGTTTGTTCCACAGTTTGAAGATGGCATGTGAGTTTGGGGCTCGAAAGCTGTTATATAAAATGGATTCTAATGTTGTTATTGACAAGCTCAGGGTTGTTTTGAATCTTTCTAATCTTCATTGCACTCTCATCCTTTTCACGATATCATTCTCTAGGATTGGGAGTGCAAATTTTATCATGTTCATAGAGAGGCTAACACTTGTGCTGATTTACTGATTTTTCTTAGTGCAAATTCTGCTAAAGGTTACTGTCAATCGATCAATCCACATGGCGAGATACAACCATCCTGAATAACGACCTTTTTGGGTTAGGTGGCTTAGGATCCTTCATGTATAGCGGTCATTGACCACTCCAATATAGCCAAAAAGTATTACTCAAATTTATAGGATAAGTTTTAATGACATTATAATTTTTATGTTTTACTTGTTTTTATTTTAATTAAACAGAAAATGATATTTTTGTTTTGTATTCACTATATTTGATATATATATATACACATTATAATGATTCATATCTTATATCGATAATGTAAGAATAAAATATATACATACATTATAATGATTCACACCTTATATCAATAATGTAAAAATGAAAATCTTACTATATATGTGAAGTCTCGTTATCTCAAAAGCAACTTTAATTTGCGTTTCTAGGGATGGGTCCATGGTGTTACCACCACAATACCAGCAATGAGATGACCATTGACAACAAGGCGTCCACTCCGGTTTCTTGCCTCTCTCTCCTTGCATCATGACATCATCATCATTTTTCTTTCTCTCACTTCGATATTCACTAAGTCTAGTGTTCATTTTGAATTTCTGACTACTCCGTCTATCTTCTTATGTTTTGGGTTAATTCAAGAAATTTCTGACCTTCGTCTATCTTCCACATGTTCAAGGTTGATCTCATTGGGCTCAAGAAAGATAAAATGAAAGAAGAGATTGAAGATGACAAGGTGCTGCAGATTAGCGGGGAGAAACACTTAGAGAAGGAAAATAGGAACGACACGTGGCACCATGTTGAGCGGAGCAGTGACAAGTTCTCAGGAGGTTCAAGTTGCTGGAGAACGTAAAGAGAGAGAAAGTCAAAGCTTCTATGGAGAATGTGGTACTCACTAATACTGTCCCTAAGGTGGAGATGAAGAAGCCTGATGTCAAGTCCATTAAGATATCTGGTTACGTAAATAAGACTTTGTTTTAGATAATTAAGCATTTGTATGTAAGGTTATATGGGTTTCATTTTATTGTGTGAATCTTCGTGTTCCTGTGTGTTTTTCTCGAAATCTGATTTGAGTCAAAATATGGCAATAATTATATAAATGCACAAAATTATGGACTTAATTCTTTTCAATTTTGTATATGGGTTATGTACCTTGAGTTCTTGATCCCCAAAACATGGTTGTGATATCATCGGAACCCTATCACAAAGGCTTCCTCCAACCACATTAAATGTCTTCCTATGTTTTGGGTTTTTGGCAAGGTCTGCAAAGATTGAAAAGTAAAGGATTAGAATTTCTTTTAGGTTTTTTCTTTCTTTTGTGAAAGTTTTTAAGGTTACCAAGGTTTGTAGTTGGAGATTTCTTGGCAAAATCTCAATCTGTTTTCACATTGATAAAATCTCGAAGTTAAGAGAAGAAATTTTTGATGAGAAATCGAAATCTCAAGTACTGTAACAAATGTTTGGGGAAGAGAAAACTCCAGAAAAAAGAAAAGGAAGAACCCATATATGTTACGAATTTTTATTATATTATATTCTATTTTTATGCTGTTGCTGGGTTTTGGGAAGAAGAAAAAGGGAGAAGAAAGAACCAGGTCGTATGAATTTTTGTTTTTTTTTTAATTTTTTATTATTGAGTTTAATTTTGGAAAAAACTTCGCTAGAAATTTTTGGGTCTGTTGCATGGAGAGAGACGGAACAAAAGAGAAGAAAGAAGAAATTGTAGTTTTGGGTTTACAATTTTTTTTTTCTGAATTCGATTTCACTTTTGACTGGGATCTAAAGAGTTGACTTACGAAAAACTTCATAGAGAAGGATTTTTATCTAAAAAATGTGAAAGTCGAATAAGACAAAAAAAGTACACACGAGTGATTAATATAATTAATTCTATTTTTTTATTATAACTAAATGTAATTATATTCATAATTAATTTTCTCATATTTTACTTTTTTTTTTCTTTATCACAATTATAACGTAAATCACTAAAGAAGCAATGACCAAACAACACCATTATAGTTCAGCTTACATGCTTTATTTTTCTAGATAAATCAAAGGCAATCCAACAACACCCAACCCTAATATTCTATACGGAATATGTTACGAGTTAATATGGCTATGAAAAAAATTGAAAAAACATAATTCTATGAAAATTTTGCTATTAAAACCTTTTTTAATTGTTGAAAAAAGTTGGTAAATGAGTAATCGAATTAGTTTAGGGATAATAACGAGCGGTGATATCATAGATTTGGTTTGTGAAAATTATTACACAATCAATAAAAATCTATTTGTAATTATAAAGAAATTAAATATCAAATTGAATATTTAATTTTTAAAAAAATAATTATTATTTTTTTTTTTATAATTACTAAAATATTTTATAGTGATAAGAGGGGAGACTCTTGATAATTATCATTACCGTCACAATGTTCACTTCGTTAAAATTTACTACTGTACCTCATAATATCACCTTGACCGGTCAAATCAAGATGGTATCATCACTCCGCCCATCAAAAACCTAACGGACGCAACTAAACTCCCGTTCTTGCTGCGTACGGGATCATAACCTCCCCCACCAGAAGCCAAAGTGGAAAAAAAAAACCGGGTAGTACGAGAAATTGACCGAATGATAATTTGGAGCAAAACAGTAACGAAGTGAAGGTTATATAAAAAAGAAAACAGTGTCGACAGTTTGTATTCTCCCCAGTCAACACGTGTCTAAACCGGCGCTTACCGGTACCCGGTCCCAGACTGCGAAAAAAGTTAAAACAACACCCGTTAGCTTCTGTGGGCTCCACCGCCACCACCACAAAGCATATATACATACACACGTCGTGTGTGTGTGTGTATATATATATATATATATATATATTACACGTAGTTATTAATTTATGGAAATAAATAAATAAAAGGTTTTAAGAGAGATACAGAGCACGTCTTAAAGATTTTGCTCTCAAGGCCAAAGCCAAAGCTCTCTGATTTGCAGAGCGAATCCAAAGGACGACTTGTAGAAAGAGAAAGAGAGGAGAGAACACAAGACCGCGAAGAACGGAAACAGAATAGAGACAGAGAAAGGGGAAGAGAGATTTGTTAATTTTGAAAATTCCAATCAAAGTCCTTTAATATTTTTTCCCTTCTTCTTATCCAATCCGTAAGTCCCTTTGCATTACTACTTCTGTTATTATTACTATCGTTCTCTCCCTCATTTGTTTTATTCAATCACTTGTTATAAATAGTTTCTCTTTGTTTTCTTCCAAATGAGATAATTATAGGAGAAAATTAGTTTTTATCATGAATAACGAGTTATAATCAGATCTAATTCAACTTTTGCTCGTTTAAAATCGAATAGTTTCGTCTTTTAATTCCTGTTCATTTCTGGGAATTTGGTTTCTTTCTAATTGGAATTTGGAAATCTGTGCTTTCAATCTCGACCTCGCTTGATATTGAATTTTTCATTCTAATGGAAGTTTTTGATTGTCTGTGGTGATTTGGATAATGGGGTCTATTCTTTTTTGACAAAACTTATCACTAGTAGTGCTGGTTTTGACTTTTCTGACTAAAGGGAAAAAAACTGCTTAGAAGAACCATTTTTGTTCTCCATCTGGATCGTTGTTTAATTGGATTCAGATAGGTTAAGGCTAGAGACATAGCTAGCTTGGAATACTAAAATCTCCCCTTGTGCTCTTTATTTGCGTTTCTGTGTCTCATTTAGTTCATGAAACTGGTGCCAAATTAAAGTTCTTAGATTCCCTTTTGCTTTTTGAAACGACAATCCAGTTAACTTTCATTAAAACTGCCATTAATTCTCTCTTAATAGGTCGACACTCTCTTTTTGACCGCGTTATCGGGTTCTTGTGGCGTTTGAATTATCTATTTATTAGGTGTGAAATTGCTCTCATGACCGCATATTAAGGCTTTGGATCGAATTGGGACAGTGAATTTGGTGCCTTCTCTTATATTTGAGCCACGAAGACATGTTGGAGGGCCGGTCCAGTGAGTCCTGTCTGGTCTCGAGGGTGTTTACAAGCTCTTGCCAGCTAGAAACCAAGTGGTCTTACATGTATCCACGGTTAGGCGCTGATAATCTCGCGAATGGCAAGCGCCCGTTGGAAACTGATGGTGTTGAAGATGACTGCAGGCAGAGCAAGTCCTGCAAGCTATCGGATTATTCTTCTCGAGAAATCAGGCGAGAGCAAGGGCAATCCGATCGAGAAACCATGCCAGAGCAAGAGCAGTCCAGTCGAGAAACCAAACGAGAGCAAGGCCAATCCGATCGAGAAACCATGCGAGAGCAAGAGCAATCCAATCGAGAAACCAGGCGAGAGCAAGAACAATCCAATCGAGAAACCAGGCGAGAGCAAGAACAATCCAATGATGACCAGCACCATGACCAAGGTGAGTACTCATCGGAATCGGATTCGGATTCGCAGCAATCCGATGATGACCAGCATCATGACCATGGTGGGCATTCATCGGATTCAGATTCGCTTATAAACCCCATTGGGAGGGACAATTCAATCAGTTGTCTCATTCGATGCTCGAGGTCTGACTATGGTTCCATTGCCTCCTTGAACCGGAGTTTCCGTTCCTTAATAAGGAGCGGGGAGATTTACAAGCTGAGGAGGCAGCTTGGTGTGATTGAGCATTGGGTGTATTTCTCTTGTCACCTCCTTGAATGGGAGGCCTTTGATCCCATTCGCCGAAGGTGGATGCATTTGCCAAGGATGGCTTCCAATGAATGCTTTATGTGTTCTGATAAGGAATCCTTGGCTGTGGGCACTGAGCTTCTTGTATTTGGAAAGGAGGTGATCTCCCATGTGATATTTAGATACAGTCTCTTGACAAATTCGTGGTCCTCTGGGATGAGGATGAATGCCCCTAGGTGCTTGTTCGGGTCTGCCAGTCTTGGAGAGATTGCGATTTTAGCTGGTGGTTGTGATTTAAATGCAAATATCCTGAGCTCTGCGGAGCTGTATAATTCCGAGAATCAAACTTGGACAACACTGCCAAGTATGAACAAACCAAGGAAGATGTGCTCCGGGGTTTTTATGGATGGAAAATTTTATGTGATTGGAGGAATCGGGGGCAGTGATGCAAGTGTTCTTACATGTGGGGAGGAGTATGATTTAGAGACCAAGAAGTGGACTGAGATTCCTAACATGTCCCCTGGACGTAGTGGTGCAGCCAGGGAGAATGAGATGCCTGCGGCAGCTGAGGCACCTCCTCTGGTTGCAGTAGTAAATAATGAACTCTATGCTGCTGATCATGCTGCCATGGAGGTAAGGAAGTATGACAAGGAGAGAAGATCCTGGTTTACAGTGGGTAGATTGCCTGAACAAGCGGGCTCAATGAATGGATGGGGTCTTGCATTTAGGGCTTGTGGAGATCGGCTTATTGTGATCGGTGGACCTAGGGCTTCAGGTGAAGGTTTTATAGAGCTCAATTCATGGGTTCCAAGTGAAGGCCCTCCACAATGGAACTTACTTGCCAGAAAGCAGTCGGTTAACTTTGTTTATAATTGTGCTGTGATGGGATGCTGAATGGTTGGATTCTGGTTGCGCCTGTGTACCATAATGGTGCCTTGTTGCCCGATGGATGTACAAGATTGGTTTCTAGTTTCTACTTCGATACAGGATTCTTGCTAATGGGTAATTTCCCCTTTCTTTCTTTTTCATATCTTTTCTCTTTTGGGTGGGGGGATGGGGAAGAGTTTCAGATTTTACTCAAGATTCAATAGAATGTTTTACTGGAAGGAGGTCTTGAGTTTTTACTTCTTTTTTCAAACTTCATTCAAATTTTCGTCCATTGAATTTATGTCTTCCCCCATTTTTAGTGACATTTCAGAGGTTGGCATCATGTAGCACAGAAATAGGTTTAATAATTTGAAGTACCAACACATTGGTAGGTTGTCATTAGAGCTTGCTGAAGCTTTTTGAAACACATAACTAGTTGTATGGGATTCATGATCCTTAAATTTCTTGGCATTGTCTTCAAAGGGAGGAAATAAGTTCTGAGAAATTGTTATCTTGGATGGTGGCTTGTACTAATTACATTTATCTTTGCAATTGATGAGCTATATATTATGAGCATTTTTTTTTAATTTTGCAATCCATGTGGAAATTTTCATTGATTTTGATTCCCTTTTCTGGGGTACCGATTTAGTATATTACGTTTCTTTATCAATTTGTTTGAATAAATCGCTTATAAAAAAAATTTGTTTGAATAAGTCACCAATTTAAGTTGATTTTTTTTATTTGATTATCGGTAGTCATCATTTCAGTAATCCAATAAGTTGAACTTCTTTCTTTCAATTATTATGTAAAGCCAAAATTGGTGATTGGAATAATTGTATGAAGGGTAAGAGGTAAATGCTGTGAGTTGGAATAATTATGTACCGTCTTCTTTCTTTCAATTATTATTTAATGCTATGATTTGTGCTATTATATAATGTTACTGAAGGATGTGATATTGTTACTGTTTGCGGAGCAATAGTTAATAAGAAATCTGAAATACTTGCAAAAGTGACTTATCAGCGAGATTATTGATCAGTGTGACATAGTACTTGACACTCTGAGATGTTTTCAGACTAGGCAGTACCAAAACAATCTTGAACCATAAAATTCTATGAAGGGTGGGATGAGGAATAATTGGTGATTGGAAGTTTTAATATATATTTAGTTTGTTATTAGACAGTCTTGTCATATTATATCTTTACACTCTTTTGTGAGGCTGGAGTGGATAAGGAGTTGCAATTGCAGCTAAAGTAGGTGATATTTCTATTTTCTGGAAACACTAGAATATAATACTAGATAACAACTGGATTCACCATAAGTAAAGTAAATGGTCGGAAATCCTATTGTACCATTTAGTATATCATTTAGTTGAGAACATCCAGTGTAGAGAGTTGGGCGCATAAACCTTTTAGAAAAATATTAACTGTGCTTTTGAAGTCTGTTTATATGCATAGGGACATGCCTTTAGTACACTTATTGATGGGAGAACTTGTGTGCTATAAATGTGGACAACATAGTTGTTTAAATCTTCATAATCAACACGCATAAATAAGAAGATTGCTCTAGGCCCACAAGTGATATATTCTTATTATTTGAAATTGCTTAGATATATTGTGAGGCTTTGATGATTAATGATTACGGTGGATAGTAATTACCCTTGAATAATATCTTTGTATTATTTTTGTCCAGAAAAATATCTTCCGTATTTATTTGTGCAAATGGTTTCCATCTTTTTTTCTTGAATGTCACGAGTGTTCAACTAATTCTCCTTGATATTAGAAATTAAGGCAGCATTCTGAGACAGCATATCAAACAAATTCTGATGTTGTTTGGTTTGAGGAGAGGTGCTATGAACGCTTGACTAGACAGTTTCATATTTTGTTAACATGTGGTTATATCATCTTCTAACACATGAAGATATTACATGTCTTAATGCTGACCAGAAAAGCGTTACAGTAATAAACAAACTATAGAAACTATTTTTAAATCTGAGAAACACGGTGTCTCTGGGTGAAAATCAGTGTTTGATATGAAAAATGTTAGATTGATCAAACTTTACTTGTCAATTTCATTATTTTCTTTTTGGTCAAAGAAGATCTCATGTAATGGAAATGAAGTGTGATTTGCAACCAAGAAAATATGTGAAGGTTAAGTAAGTACAAAGTTTAAAGATGACTGAAAACGTCAGCAAAAAAATGTATTTGAAACAATTGGGAACTGTTATGAAGCATGTGATTAAGCTAAGCATTAATGTTTCACTTGTGTGTAAGCAAAATTTGTGATGAACTGTAATATATCACTTCTATGCTATAGAAGATTGATTTTAGAAGCAGGCTTTTCTATAATTCTCAAAAAGATTTTCCCAAGTTTTGCAAGGAGAAATATAAGATGTGTTCTTTCTTTTGGCTAAATTAACTAAAACAACTGAAGTATTATGGGATAGAGTGGTAGATGGTATAGGTATTTGGCACTAAGGTGGAGTGAGGGATGTTTATGCGGGGTTTCCTTTTGCTCTTTAAGAAAGAAGCAAAATTATAGGTCTAAACATGTTATGTTTTTCAAGAAATTGTCCTTTATTCTCTTTCTTAAGGTGGACTAATGGTGAGAAGGGCACTTGTAAGATTTTTATGGCTTTCTTATGGTTTTCTATTTGTAGTTTGTTATGTCCAAAACTGTCATTTAGTGATGTTTCTATATGAATGTTTTCCCTCATGGATGTTTAGATTATCCTAAATTAAATTCAGATATAATTTGCTGGTTTGTATCATATAAGTGACTTGGAAGGAGAATAAATTAGTCTCTTCGAAAATTAGTTGAATCAGGCTGAGTTTTTTTCCTTTCTTTTTTTGATAAGTAATATCAGGGTGAGTGTTATCAAGCAGCAAGTCAAGTTATTTTTCTGTTCTTTAGATGCTAATCCTTTGCATTCGAAAATGTGAAAACCTGGTTTATGAAAGTCTTCCAAAACGTTCTGGATATCTAAGTTTCACCTGTGTTTGAAGCAATGTCGCCTTGTGTTTTGAAGCATGAACGCAAAGATAGAAACTGCAGTTGTTTGAAAAGTCATTAAGTATTTCCTTGCCTTGGTAACCAACTCTCTGGTCTTACCAATGAAAGTTTGTCTATATCCCATATGCATATTTCATAATCACCTATGTAGTTTACAGTGCTTTTACCTGCTTTTAATTTTGTGGGTTCTCGTATTGTGTTTTAACAGGTTAAACTCCAAGTCCCTTTGTTATTTAGTTTGGAAAAAATGACCCGCAGTGCCCCTAGTATATATCTCAATATAATATATGCTATTATATATAATATGCTTCTTTGTCAGTTTGGTGATTATTTAGTTAACACTAGTATTGACATGCTGTAGTTTCGGCATGCCATGTATATTAATTGTACCTTCTTAAATGTTATTATGATATCAGTAGTATATTTTCGAATGTCTTGCTGCTTAAGTCTCTGGTGCAAGTTTCCTACTAATTCTCCAAAGCTAATGGTTGAGAAGAGAATGAGAAAATTGTATACTAAAATTCTTTAGGGGTTCTTTGTAGTGAAAAGATCATAGAAAATTAAACTTTTGTGCCCCAATCCCCTTTCCCCCTCTTTTGATGTTGAAGTCCTGTACTAAATTAATTGTGTAGTAATGGTCTTTTGATCCTCCTCCTTGCCTTCCGTGTTTGCATTCTTTTTACAATTCGCCCTTTTGTTATTCTGAAGAGTAGTCTTTGATTTTTGAGTTGAGCTGTTTTGCTTCTTAGGTGCTTCTTAAGTAATTTCTGCATTGTCTTTATGTTGGGAAGGGATGACATTTGTGTTTGTTGAAAAGATTGTTAGGCAATTATTAGCTTAGTTTCTGGGCTGTCTGCTTGTTGAAAACTGTAGCAATTAGTACAACATTGATTCGCCTGGACTGGTGAATATTGTGTTTCAAAAGTCTCTTTTTAATTGCTCCCTTTGATTCTGAGGTTACAATTTGGTAGGGTTTAAATACTTGAGACTACTGTTTCCCAGTTCAAGATCAGTCTTGATTTTGTATGATTTACTTCAATTATTGGCAGGGTTTATGTTGCTTTACCATGAATTTGGTAGGGTGACTGTGTTGCTTTATCAATGAATTCAAGAGCAGCTTTTCTGAACAAAGGCTTCTTAAAGGAGTAGTGTGTTTCTTTTCTCCTCCTTCAAATCTTTTACATAGCCCTGATCTTCTTCTCTTTGATATAGAGATATTCCTGTTCCCCTTTCGCATTTGGATAAGCTGATAAATATATCTGAGAGCAAATCTACTTAATGAAGTGGTGTGCGAATTCCTTGAGCAGCATATACTTTCTTTTGGCACTATTGATTTGGTTTAATATTCGGATTAGGTTACTTGCAGTGACTTTTTTTCACCCGTTCAACAAATCTGTTCTTTGTTTCATTTCTGCCATTGGAGCCTCTTTGAAATGAAATGGTGTAACTTGCTGCGGCATTTGTGAATTAGCGGCAGGAATCAATTCGTGTTGTGGAATTAGACTGGTGGTTTGTTGTCTACATTTATTGTCAAGTTAGAAAGGAAATTTTTCATCTGCATTATTCTTTTGAATCTGTGAAAATGCTATCACACCTTGCAGAACATGCAGAATTCAACTCTTGCTTGTGTTTTTGTTTAATCTTCTTACAATTTATCTTCGGAAGCTTGTTTTTCCTTGATACTACTTTGCATATTTGGCCTACTTTTCGAGAATTCATTCTTGTGATCTATTTTTTTCTCCTGTTGCATGTTGCGGGAATGATATTTGGATGAGGATTTGCTTAAACTCTGAAATATTCAATTTTTGAATTGGTGCTCGCCTGTTGTTTTCAAAATGCTACTAGATACTTGAATGAGAAGGTATTCTTACTTTTCACTTTAAATTGAATAATTATTTTTTGATTATGAAGACTTACCACATTAGTTCAATTCAAGAAGTAACTGCTGACTTTCACTAAGTGACGCTTTATAAACAACACTCACATACCCAATCCCATCAATGTGGAGCAAGTTCTTTTCATTTTTTGAATTTGAAAACTTTCCACAAACTTAACACAAGACAATTGTTGACCTTGAAGAGTGCTGGTTGCGCCATATAAACAAATTCTTTTCCATTTTTTTTATGAGGACTTACCACACCATCTCAACCAAAAGGCAATTGCTGACTTTCTGGAGTGTTAGTGGTGCCATATAAAAAAAAAATTTTCATTTTTTTTATTAGGAGAACTTACTACGCTAGCCTAACCCAAACGGAAATTGCTGACTTTCAGGAGTGCTAGAGGTGCCTTACCACTTGATTGTATATTTTAGAAGTAAAATCTCAAAAAGCATTATTATAGTTGAGAATGATTTTTGTCTTCGGTAAAGTTTCATAAAAAAATGTGTTGACGTAACAATGACTTTACAAGAAGGTTGAAGAGTTCAAATCACATGAGGTGATAGAAAAAGATTGTGAAGATATTTCAACGAAGACAATGAGTACAATTCGTTTGGTGTTGCCTCTTGAGATAAAGATAAAATGTTGTATTAGACATCTCCAAAAATTTTGTAGGATAAAGAGATATCTTTAATCAATCGTCAAAACTTGAAGAAATGAGATCTTGATGAATTGAAGATGGAAAAGGTAGGATATCAATTCTTTTAATAATATTATTAATAAATTGTTGAACACTAAGTTGCTATAGTATGAGTACTTGTCACTTAGAGAAGAAGATATGGTCACAACGTTAATAATGGGTAAGGAAGTTTGAAGTCTCACAATACCTCCCGAGAGATAATTTAACAAGGCCAAGTGTGTTCAATGATTAATTGTTCGTGATTATATAAAGAGATGAGTCAACCAATGAAAGAAATATGAGCACTTCAAGAAAGGAAGAAGAAATATAAAGATCATCTCTAGATTTTCAAAGAATGATTGTATTTACAATAAGGAAAAGGAACAAACACAATTACAAAGCAAAGTCAAGGTAGAGGACCTGGAGAAATTAAAGAAGGTAAGGGAGAGTAAAATGAAAGGTTAACAAGGATGATAAGGAAGTTGACGAAGCAAATATGAAGAGATTTTCGTTCAAGAGAATGTAAGATTGATGAACCAAAAGGAAATATCACACAAACTAAGGAAAAAGTCAAATTTGATGAAATGGAGAATTTGAGTCAATGTGAAAATTATTGGGATTTTGGCTCAAATCCCCACAAGGAAGATTTTTTATTTGGTTTGAGAAAATTTTAATCTCCTATATTGCAGTTGCTGGTTCCAGTAGTAGTTCTCTATTTTGTTGTTTCTTTCCTTATATTAAGAAAACATCATCTTCAATGGGGTTTTAAAAAATATTTAAGGTACGCTCATAAGTTCATATACATTGTAAATTATAGAGGTTTACAAATAGAATTAGGTTGAGAGTTTTTTATGTATTAAGACTTTGGGTTGTGAGTACACACAAAATTCGTGCCTAAAAATTAAAGTCAAGAAATAGGTGTCAAATATTGATGTAATTAATTTGAAAATTTGTTTGTTACAATCTCTATTAGTACCTTATCAATACAAAGATAATCCTCTAATTATTTTCTTCTTAAATGGATTAGGTTCAAAGGCTTTAGCAGCTTAATCTTGAACTTATTCTTGATGAATTTGTCTCGAAGACCTTAATAGCTTGATCTCAGTGTCGACGGATTTTCGTGGGCAAAAGTTTGAACACATACAAGGTTTGATGGAAGAATCAGTTCACGACGGCCTTAACGACTTGATCTCGAACTAACAACAACAAGGTTTTATGAGTGGAACTATTTGAAGGCCTTAGGGACTTGATCTTGAATGAGCACAAACAAAATAGTCTTTAGGCTTCACACTTATTTAGAGTTCTTCGTTCTTTGCGTCCTTGATGATTTGGGTGCTTGAGAATTGAAGTTCTTTATGACCTTTGAGCTTTTATCCGATAAAGTTTCGTTGTGTTGTGGAGCCTTTGGGCATAAACTTGGAAGATGTATATGGAGCCTTGGGGCTTGACTTGGAAGATGTGGAGTCTTAGGGAACTTGAAAGATGTTTGGATCCTCGGGCTTTACTTGGAAGATGTGGAGCATTGGGGCTTTAACGTGGAAGATGTGGAGCCTTGTTGCTTGAATCCAATAACATCTTGTTGCTTAGAGAGCTCCCCCCTTGAGACTTGTAGGTTCCTCTATTTATAGAGATTGGTGGAAGAATTTCATTTAAATTAAACCACCACTTATAATTATCTCTAATTTGAATAGATAAACATCAATATAATATGGTTGAATTTGTTTGGTTGAGCCATGGTCCTAATTGATAAGTGGAGTCCCAAGAAACGTATGTTTATATTTGATTAGATTAAACCTTATGACATGTGGCCACTGTTGATTAGCTCGTGTGTGTCATAAAGAGACACATATCAAATTGTAATTGGCTCTTTGCAAGTGTTTGAATGGGCCCATTATATATAATGTGGTAATTTGTGATTGGTTCAAATTTTTCCTTTCTATAGTGAGGTAAAAAGCACACTCAAAAGTCCATTATACTTTATAAGAGAGAGAGGTTTACAATTAGAGTTAGGCTTAGAACTTTGGGTGTATTAGAGTTTTTGGGTTGTAAGATAGGTGACAATTTGACAAATTTATTTTAAAGTTGTAATTGAAAGATAATAAATCGACGGGGTTTGTTCGTGAATGTAGGCAAAGAGATTGTTGAATTACATTAAATTACTTGTTCTCACTATTTATTATTTTTTTTCCTATTTTATTGTTTGTGTGGTTTGTATTTTTTGTCGAAAGTTGTGTAGGTGAATTTTAGTGACAAAATCCCAAAAAGTGTACATTAAAGCTCGATACCACTTGAGATTTAGCTTCACAAGTCTACCTACACAACTTTAGGCAAAACACAAACAGATAAATAATTAAATAGAAAAATAAATAAAGAGCAAGAATATAATAATTAACGTGGTTTGACAATTTTTTTATCTACATCCATTAATAAACTTCACCAGATTTATTATCTTCAAGAAAAATAAAGTTATTAAACTCTCTACCTCTCAATCCAAAAACTTTAATACACACAAAACTCATAACCTAACTCTAATTGTAAACTTATTTGATTTACAAAATATTATGAACTTCTAATTGTGCTGTTACCTCACAACCTAAAGCAACAACACATCGAAAACTTTCAACTTATTTCTATGTAGTTTCAATTATTAACTCTAGTACTCCTATATTCAGACAAAGCAATCTTTTTTATATATTATTTTTCTAAAAAAGAAAAAAGCTTTTATAGGCCTTTTTTTTCCTTTCTTGCTCAAAAAGTGTACTCAACAAAGTATTGGTGTATACAGGAGTTGTTTGAGATTCCTTTTAAAGTGGAATCTAAACAGAGCCATAGCACTTTTTATGTTGTTTTTAATGAGAGATTTTTGTGCTTTTCCGACACAAAATATTATTTTTATATGAAATAAAAATTTTATTGATATTATTTTTATATATTTAATTACTATTATAAATAAAAATTTTAAATATTATCTATCAATTTTCAACGCGATACAAAATTAAAGCTTTGCACTCCATTCAAGCAAAAATATCTTTTTCTTAACATGATGTTTTGGAGAATACTTACTTGATCGATCAGACCAAAATTACACAGTATAGGAACCAAAACCTACCTAGATATAAGTGTGTTCTCCACTATCTATTGTTCTAAAGACGTGAAATAAAACTTTTTGTCAAATTATATTTCATTTCATATCTTCTAAGAATCTCTAGCTGCCCAATTGGTGTTGTCCCTCTTGGGTCTTTTGGGTGATCTTTTAAATCAATACAAAATCGACTATAAACAAAATCATGTTTTTGTTAATAAAGTGTGGCCCATAAACAAGCATATATAATAAAGTGTGTACTGCCAGTTTAACTTTTAGTGGTGGCTGGCTACTGATTTGAAAACTCCTTTTGATGCCCTAATTATGTACTATACGTATATCTATATCGCACTTATTGCAACAACAAAAAAGGATAGATTTTGTTTCACATTTGATTGTCTACTAGAACATTAGAAAATTATAATATATAAAATATATTATTGGTGAATTTATTTTCACAATTGATAAAACGGTAAGCTCTTTATTAAAAAAAAATGCTTTCATAGTTAGAAATTTTTTATATATTAACAAATGTTGTGAAAAAGACTTATAGTTCGTTAAAAAAAAAACAAAAAAGACCACTCCATGTTAAAAACATGTAAATACCTTTTTCAATAGTTAATTTTTTTTAATCAATACACTATTGAAAGATAACTTACCCATTTATTTCAAGAATCTTAGATGGTGATATTATTGGAATATAATTTGTTAGGATTCGGTTTTTATTATTTATTTTTTCCATTATTTGAACAGATGATATAATTAAATATTATTACATATATTGATGATGTTTAAGACTGAATTTAGACTTACTTAAATCTTTTAAAAGTAACTCCAACCTCAAACACCTTCATTATATTATCAGCAGTTGCTATTTGCAAGAATTTGTAAGGCTCACATGATGCATGGTAGTGTTCGATTTCATCTTTTTCTCTTAAAGGATGAAAAAATGATAGAAATTGGATCTTAATTTGTTAATGTCAAGATAATATTTTTTTTTTACAAAATATATCCTAAATGAAAAAAAAATAGTACATATAATATATATAAATAATTTTTTTGAATAGTACTTAATCTTTGAATAATATTTTTCTTCCTTTAAATTTGAACCCCCCACTTTGGAAACCCCATGATAATTTTGATAACAAACTAGCTAGCCTTTGCCTCAGATTCTTATATACCATTTTACTATACATTTATGGAGTTTTTAATCAAAACTTGTACTACGTTTTATGCTTTTCTTTTTGTTTGTTTGGCTTTTTAAGATCTTGCAAAGATACGAAGAAGTTTTACCCACCGAATATATTCTATTCTCGGAGGAAAAATATGTTATTATAAATATATTACAACCTTTCATTGTCAGCATAATAGAATTTTGATGCTTCAATTATCTTTCCTCGTTATTATGCAATCCTGTCGCGGTGCATATGAACCCCGTGTTTTAAAATGCGTTTTCTGAGTTCGTTTTGGACTCGTCTAAAGATAATGTTAAAGTAAAATTTTTTAAGATTTAAAATATTAAATGTCTTTTTTTTATTGAGTGTATATTTTTTATTCTGAGGCATACGTCCACATTTGTGACGTATTTTTTTTTTTTATGTCTTAGTGATCGGGATGTACATTTTGTTAAAATTTTTTAAAAACCTTAAAAATCAGGGGAAAAAATATAAGTTTAAGGTTCAAACTTATACCCAAATGAGTAAGAATTCAAACCTTAATTACTAAACTAGTTATTCTTGTAATTATATCATTGTGTTTCATAAATATTTATTAAATTTTATCTGGTTTAATAATAACTATAAACTATTTAATCACTTACAAGTTACAATAATATAAAAATAATATTTATATAATGTATATATAAATATATATTAATATTTTAAAATTATAATTATAATTTATATACTCTAAATAGTTATTAAAAGTATTAAGATTTGTTCAAAATTTATTAATTAAAATTATTATATTTTATATAATTTATATTATTTTAATTAATTAGTTTTTATTATTTTATTAGAAAATTAAAACTACCCAACGTTTCAAAAGGTTTACGCCTTAACACATCGAGGCTTACGCCTCGTCTAACACTTTCGCCTTTGAAAACATTGGATATGCTAAATAAATCAAGAATTAGTCCAATTCTGTAACTATATGTTTTTTCCAAGTGTAATATTTTTTAATAAATTTTATTTTTCATTTTTCAACTATAGCCTGTATCTTATCTCGGTCTTTAAAGTTTAAATCGTTCTAATTTAATCCTTAACGTTTAGTATTGATTCAGTTGAGTCATTTTGTCCAGTGTCCGTTAAAATTTATGCGAGATAATGTTGGATTTTAAGCATAACAGAATAACTTGAACACCTAAATTTTAACTCGACACTCGACAAAAAGATCCAATTCGAACAATAGTAAATATTAAAGACCCAATTAGAACGATTTAAATTTAATGAACCTTCCTGCAATTTTTTATTTATATATCATCTAATTTTCAGTTGTACTTTGGCCATAGGTTTTTTGTTTTGTTTTTTAGAGTTCTTTTTAAGACAGCAACCCCATTTTTCAGTGCTCATGTATGCACCACGTTTACGTTTCTACATTCTATTCATTTCTCAATAATAATAGCGCATATAAACATACACTTAATAATAATATACTTATATGTATATGGATTTATCATAAATGGTGTGCACTAAGGATGCGCGCATGCGTCTGCTCTTTGGCGCTTGTGGCGCACACACTTAGCACTTTGCACACTTGCTATAAGTTTGAGACGTTCATTTTTATTTAATAAAAGATAAGTAAATCGAAATTTAAAAATTATTACGATCCAAAGGGTGAGATTAAATAAATTAAAATGACAGTGAAATTTAAATATAAACAATTTGATGGTTATAATTACTTCAGTAGTTGACTTTAAATTCAAATTCAAGTATAGTATCTCTCTCAAACAACATGAATGGGTATATAAATATCCAAGTAACAGCCATTTAAAAAATACATATTTGTTTCCTTTTCTTTTCTTTCTCTGCATTTCTTCTGCAATACTATATGTTTTCAACAAATAATTCTTTTAGTTCTGATTATTTTGAAACCTAGCAAAAAGTCTGTCGGTTGTTCATAGTTGACCCCTGTCAATGCATGCTTCGTTGAGCTTCAAGTCAAACTTGAGCCTTAAAAATAAGTTTTAATATTTTATTGAGCTAAGCTCGAATACTTTTATATTCGATTCGTGAGGCTCGCAAACAGTTCGATAAGATATTATCAAGCTCGAACCAATATTTATATATTAATATTATATTAATATTTTTTTTATTAAAATTAGAACTCAGACTCGAATTCGAATGGACAATCCAAAACTTAAACTCGAAAGAACTCACTTATCAAAATTGAGCCACCAAAAAATTGATTGAGTTCATGTCCTCAATATATATACATTGCTTTCATATCCCAACTGCACCAAAACCTGCTTCTTCAAGCATTCTCTTAATTTAAACCTAATATTACTCCACACAATTAGAAGTTGACTATAATGAATTAAGAATTCATTAGTTGTTATTATTATATATATTAGCACTTTTCTATTGAGATATATTAGCACTTTAATTAATATGTACGTGTAAAATTGCATTTTCATGCTTAAAAAAAAACTTATGAAATTTAAAGAAAAATATATATAAAGAATTTGTTAACAAAGAAAAACTACACACCGTTTAATACATTGATAAAATAAGCAACATCACACATTTATAAAATATAATAGGAGATGTAGATAATTGATACTTTAAATGTAATGATAAATGTTAAGCACGATGTGGGCATTTTGGTCTAGTTATCATTTTTTTTTTAAGATTTTCATATAAAATATTTGAATTTGATCTTTCTTTTCATTAATGTACTTAAAAAAATTCATGCACCATTTTATGAATATAATTTTCGATGAAAATGTTATAAAAAAAATTTATTGATAAAAAATTATTGACGAAGAATTGTGATTTTATATATTTGGTTCAGTGAGATCACATCTCTTCCTTTAATTCAGATGACTTTTGACTTTCTCAAAATTAATTAGTATCAAAACTACGTCTTATCGCGAGTGTACACATGTTAGTAGCTCATTATTTTCACGTATGTATTATGTAATTCAGAGGATTTTTAAGTTGGTTCAGGTCTAAATCCAAAAGTTTAGATCAGTTAAAAATTTTACTGGTAATGTTAATTTTTGAATCTCACATTTATATTAATATTATCAATAAAATTCTTAAAAATTACCAATAAAATTCCTAACTGACCTAAACTTTTGGTTTAAATTCATGCCAATCAAGAATTTTTGTGTAACTTGAGCTTGTGTGACTTCATGGGCCTCTTCATGATAGACACGTGGCCTAAATTAAAATATTATACCCTTGTATATACCCTTTTTCACTGTGCAGTAACGGATAAGGAATGCATTCAGTATAATACCCTTGAGATCTGAGATTTGAGCTTTGATTTCGTTTTAGGGTGTTAATTTGCCATTAGTTCTTCAGTACTTTGGAAGTGCTGAGCTTGTCCTCGGTCTTGCACTTTGATTTTTTTTTCTTTTTTATAAGAAAAGATCGGAATGCTTAAAGTATCATCAACTACTCAAACCCAAAAGATGATTTACAAAGGATTTGGAGACCTCTCTGATTCTGACCAAGACTAACCATGAAATCAGCACATTGGTTCACTTTATGCAGCGTGTGAACAATTGTACAGGAAGAAAAATTAGAAACCAATGATAGATAATCTTCAATGATCGAACTGAGTTGGTGAAACTCAATATCATCTTTTATGAATCAACTGCATCGCTGTGGTCGAGTCTGACTCATGAACCACATTAATCATCCATTTTTTCCTTGGCAATTAGCAGCCCCTGCTTGATATCCAACAACTCCGCCTTTAAGATGTCACATTGTCCAAGATCTAAGGCAAAACCTTCTAATTATCAACCTTAATGATCTTGAAACAGGGCACCACAAAAAGCTAAACCAGTGCAAGGATCCCGACTTCCATCAATATTGATTTTAATCATCGCAATAGGAGGGGGAGACCCACAACGTGTCTCAAATTAGCAACCCTATCGCAGGGTGTAACCTCGCTAAAGGCCGCCCTCGTGTCTTTCTCCAGATTAGGATTTCAAAAGCTAGGAAGGGAGAACTTAGATAATGTCGTGCTATTACTTGTCTGTACCTAGCAATCTAGCACACCCACATTCGAGCAAGGAATCTCAAAACCCTCTGATCATTTCTCCATGCGTTATTCGTATCTCGAATATTTCAAAAGACCCAATCAACCAAATACTCTGTTGAAACAACTCTGCACATTCTTCAAGACTCTGATATGTCCTCTCAGATTTGGAAAGTTGTTATACCTCATAATCTTCACTCTACCTATTCTTAGTTCACTTAAATGTTCTTCATTTTACTTGAAACAAAAATATTTATTGTAAAATAACAAAATTATGTCACCTGAAAATAAAAACTATTCAGAAAAGAAAATGATATTTTCAAACAAAAAATTCGCCATTTCCCACCATATAAAAGGAGTGTGAATAATTCCACAATAACTAGTGTCTATAGACACTTGTTAACACCTAATAAATGGCTCAATCACTGAGAATTTAAATTACATTTATTACTAAATTTGTTTTCAAATTTACCCTTCATTTATCAGTGTATATATGAACCATATGTATGGATATAGTTGTAAATAAGTCAAACTTTGAATTAATTGTACTACAACTACCCTGTTTAAGATTCTTTAACAAGTGCTCATGGGCACTTGTTAACCTTTATATATTCCAAACTTTGCATTAATTATGCTTAAAAATTGTTTTTGACATTTTTTTTATTTAACTTACAATAATATATTTAATTGAATTTAAATGCTTTGAAAATGTAATTTAAATAAGAGTGTTACTAAAAGTTTTAAGTATCCAAAACAAGAAAAATACCAATTTATATTTGAAATGATAATAACATTACTCCATATATATATATATATATATATATATATATGTTGCGCCTTAGACAACCAAATCAGCAGTCCAATTAAATGCCTATGATAAATTATTTAGGATGGGGTCATTGCCTCGTAATGATACATTGTAATTTTTAAACAAATGACAAATATTAACCATTTTCCAATAGTTAAGAAACATTAAATTACTTTTCACGTACGTCCATTAATTAGTTACTCCCAATGTATCAACTCAAATCGTTTTTCTGAGTTTCAATTAAAGTTAGTTAAGGTTGAGTTTTAAGTTCTTCGAGTTTAAGATATTTAAAAAAAAATAATCGTCTAAAGTATTGTGTTTTGAAAAAGGGAGAAAAATATTTGAAAAAAAATGTAATGAATGTTGATCTAAACTAATTACCGTTAAAAAGTTAAAAATCTAACTTTAATAAAAAAAAAATGATAAGACTTTCAAAGTGAAATTATTCTTTTATTTTTAAGTGAATCAGAAAATACGATGTTTCTTATGAATTTACTCATTGTGATAAAATTACTTTAATGTCCATATGAGATGCCATGTATGGACTTTCTGTTCGGTGGCTATTTTACCCGCATCAACGACCAAACTAACCCTCTACTTATTAAAGAACCCAATCGACATAGTATACTTTATTTCCCCAGCTTTTTTTTCCTTTTAATTTTCAATATCATTTTCCACTTGAAACAAAAGCAGCAAATTTCACATGTCAAATCACTTTCAATTTCTTCTTTTTACTTTCATTTCGTCAATTTGACGTACTTAAATTACTTTCAAATTAAAATATACTTTCTTCTATTAATTTCAATAAATTTTTAAAAAAAAAATACAATACGCACATCAAGCATGTTGTAGAGCTAGTGAACCTAACGGAAAAGAACCCTAAAGCCCATGCAACCAACATGACAGAATGGTCCTATCTGCCAAGTGGTTGAGGCACCAACATAATGGAAACTTGTAAACTAAATAAATCCAATAAATCAAGCTTTTAGTATTGGTGATGGACCTAATCATAATGTTAATGTGTGTGGCCAGCTCAAACATTAAAGGACATAGTACTAATTGTTGGCAAAGGCAAACGTACCCTTAACTAATTATAAGCCAAGATCCATGTTTTGGTGTGGGTGCACTTTTTGTAAATTATTTAGGTCCCTTCCGGCCACTGGCTCTTTCAGATACCTACATCCACATGGGTCTCTCTCCCTCTCCCTCTCCCTTTCTCTCCACATCATCACGTTGATGTTAGGTTTGATTTATCACATTGACAGATAATCGACTTTGTACGTACTATATATGTATTTTCTTTCCTTTATCAAGCAATTCGGATATTTATGATTTCATAGCAATGAGCATGTTCTCTCATAATTGTTTTTTTTTTTTTTTGCAAAAATCACAAAATGGGTCGAGTGATATTTTTGTTTGTTGAGCTAATGAGAATCAGATAAAGTTTGATTATTGCAACAGAGAAAGGGATGAGTAGATTTTTTCTTGAATCAGACTCCAGGGGATTCTAGGTTCCACAGATTGAGAGCAATCGTTAAGGATAGCAAAAGCTTGATGTGTAATTTGAATTATTGTGATGTTTTTAAAGGAAGGTAAGAAGAACGCTGATTTCATGGACAAACTTGGACACCATCACAAATGACTGCAAATGTATGTAAACCCTCCCATGGGGATTAGTCAGATCCTTATGAATTTTGCTTTCCAGAAACTAAGCGTTTTGTTTGTATCCTTTTTAATAAAATAAATATAAACATGTTTAAATCAATACTCAAACGTTGTAGTTAATGTTTAATTTGGACCGCCGTTTGATCAATATAAATACCATCATGTTCATGGACCACGGCTCTGTGGGAAAGAAGGTTCAATGCCTACATTTAACAACTGCTATAATCAAAGTGATAATTTCTTGAAAATAATAAAAGAGCATGATTCTTTTTCTTCACGAAACAAGCCCGTAATTGTCCACTATGATGATGATAACAATTTTTTTTTAAATACATACTATTTTATTTATTTATAATATTCAAATATATTACTATAAATTAAAAGAAAGTTGTGTGACATAAAATGCAATGATAATGTGACTTTAAAAATATTACTAAGACATAAATAAAAATAAAAAATTTATTTTGTATAGAGAAATTGCTTTTCAAATACTTGAGATAATTAAAATACTTGGCTCCCCTCTAAGAATTTAGGAACCAATGTCTCGATATGTGCCACTTTAGTGTCGATCATAGGTAGCATTGCATCAATTGATTGAAGTTTTTATCTCTGATTATAAGATAAGTATTCTAAAATGTTAGCTAGAAGTTGGTACTTTTTCATTTTACATGTTTTTGATCCGTTATTTGTTCACTAAAATACGAGTATATGTATGAAAAATAAAATTATTTATAAAATAAATATTTTTATTTTTTAATCTATATCTATTGATCTGTTATATGTGAGATCTACTTGTATCTGGCTCGAATCGTTAATTTCTCAAATAAATAGAGGAATTTTTATCCATACCCATTACTCGTAACGAAAACACGATTATGAACATGAAAAATAAGATCTTATAAAAAACAAACATTTTTAATTTATACCCATTAATCTGTTACCCCCACCAAACCCTACCCATACACTACTTGATCCGGTAGGCCCGTTTCCCATTTTTAATGTTAGCCTTATTTGACAGGTTAATTGGCTCTCTTTTTTGTTGTGTCAAAGTTATAGAAAAACTCACTCCTAATTTGTTTAAGTTGTCAATGACGAAAAATCAGTAGCTGATAATATTTTAAAAAATAAAATTGGTTGCATTTAAAAGTAAGATAAAATATTAGTATCAACTACGAAAATTATTATTATCATCCTTGATAAAGTTAAAAAAAAACATTATTTTATCAATGAAGAACACATAATAAAAATAAATATTTTATATTAATATTTGTCCATAGCTGAAATTTCAGAAAATGATTTTTTTAGTAAAATATTAATCAATATTTAATGATAACACATTAATTAAATAGAGATTGATTTGGCATGATCCCTTATAACCCGAACAATGCGATATCAACATTAATGTAATGCAAAACGTACTTTGCATTTCTTAATCTTGATTGTTACTTAGGATACCTTCCATAACTTTTGTTAAACCTAATTTATTAGCTTTAACGCGAGAAACGAATTCTTAATACAATAAAATACTCCAAAGAGAAGGAAGGATTCTTTGCACGAAAAAATTAAGCCAATTAATTAACAAACCATGAAGAGTTCTTAGTTAACATGACACGGGATCTAGATCCCTAGCTACTCCAGCTCATTTGTAAACTTGTAAATGCATGAATCTCAACAGCACACGTGATTTAGATCCTAACTCCATCATAAATATTTGGGGTTTGATTAATTTATGAAAATTATTTCAATTTGATTTGGTCCTCATGAACCTCCCTTGATTATTTAAACAAATTAATTAATTACATAAAAAAACTCCATGCATAATTTATGATATAGGTACTTACGCCACCTTTACAGTAAAGATTATTTAATTATCAATACATTTTAATAAATAACTTCACATATTATATATTAAAAGAAAATTATTTTCAAAATTTTATCGTTGTGTTTATTTGATCTTTTATTTTTAATGAATGTCATTTTATCTCTAACCGTTTTGTTACGGCTCAATTAAATATTTCATCCAAATCTGTTCATTATCTGCCGCTCATATTAATTATTCAACACTAATTTTAATAGATAGATCTAAATAAAAAATCTAATTGAATTGAAACAGAATATTCATCAGTAAATTAAAACTCATTAAAAATTAAGAGTCAAATAAACGTAATAATAAAACTTCGATTAAAATTATTATAAAAAAACTCAGGGCATGGTTTTTTTCTTTTTTCTTTTGTACTCTTAAATGGAACTTATGAATAACTTCATTGCTAAGATTAACTAAATGCTTTCTTTAATTAAAAGAATGACACTTTGTTTAGATTGGCACGGAATCATTGAATATTTCTTTTAGAATATATAAACAGGAAGGTGTTTTTGCTTGTTGAGTCATCATTGGCCTTAATTTTATTCTAAGCTCAATTATTTTTGTTGCGTAATTTTTCAATAAAAAATTATTTTGATGTGTATTAATTTTTCTTCAACCGTTGACAAAGAGAAATTCTACGCTGTATTTACATTGGATGAAATTTCTTTTAGTAATTATTAGATAATTTTATTAATAATATTTAAATAATTATTATTTATATTATCAATAAAATTAAAATTTAATACTCGCTGACAAATATATAAAGCAACCAACCTGCTTATTCATTTTATCCAACGAAAACAAAGTAACTGAGATAGATGTAATCCTTCTCTTCTGAATAGCCATTCAACCCAAATTTTCTTATTTAAGAGTAGTAGCATTCAATATGATTTTGTGTCTTGAATTGAATTCTAAAAAAAAAACTAGTCCTTGTAAAAAAGTTATATTAAGTGGGAAAATTAATTATATTAAAAATTATGACCAAATTTTTTTGTTTATAAATTATTTCACAGTTAGCTTTTTCTTGTAAATATAATAACCACGGCAATATTTGATTAATTTTATCTGTTATTTTAAGTTGATGTTTATTTTTTAAAATTAAAAAAAAATTAAATCAAACTATTTATTAATATTTTTTTAATGCAAAACAACAATAAAAATATAAAGTGATTTAATTAAATATCTTGTAAATATAAAAAAAAAACACTATCATAAAACAATAGAAAAAGCAGGGAAAAAAAACATGAGTTGGCACGTGTGGTCTATATATAAGCTTCCTCATCTGAGACTAGATAAGGGCTCCTCTTTTTCTCTTTTTCTTTTTTAAATTGAAGATAAGCTTTCTTTGAACCAATCAGCACATTGTTGCGTACAACCACAAAGCCCCATAGCTTTCTTGTCTAGTGGCAGTTCAAAGTTTTCATGACAAAATGACGACAATACCCCTAGTCTGTCTCTTTCGTCATCATAACTCTGCATGTCAAATCATCCAGAGAAATAATTCAGTGGACCCGGCTTCCATCTTTATTTCTCTGTTAAAGTATAATCTCTTTTTCTTTTAATAATAACAAGACACATCATGGATTAAAAAGATCTCAAACCAACATTGAGATATATTATCAATTTTTTTTATGTCAAAATAAAACTATAATATTTACTATTTAAAATTGATATTATTACTTTTAAGATGTTATAAATTTTTTAATTAAAGGTATAAAAAAATTAAATTATTATAAAAATTGGAATTCTAATAAAAAAATATTATAAATATTGGAATTCTAATGAAAAAATATTAATATTATACTAAATTTATCTTTTTAGTACCTTTAATTAAAATACTAATAAGAATTTTATAAAATCTTGAAATTAATAATATCAATAATAAATATTATAGTTTTTATCATCACATGAATAAATACTGATGTGTAATTCTTCATTTCAAACAACTTTTTTAAAAGAAAAATTGCTTTTGGTGAAATTTATATAAATAAGGTTTTGATGACAAGTAGACACAGTGACACATGTCCCATGTCTTTTTACATGCCATTCTGCCATAAAGTTAAAAAAGCTCTGTTTATCACATTCTTTCGATTTTTTGCAATCTGCCATAAAGTTAAAAAATAATAAATATATTATTCATTTGCAAATTCACATTTTCTACTTATTAAGTGCTAATTTAGAATATTTTTAGTTTGTTGAAAGTAATTTTCAACTAATTTTTTTTTGTTCAAAATATGTTCATTGGGTATATAAGCTACATAATGTTATGTAGCTCTCTTTCTTTCCATACATTTTTCTATCACAGTGAGAGCAAGATTTGAAGTTTAATCTCTTGTGTGACAAATTAATTTTATAAACTAAACTAGTTGACACTTATATAATTTTTAACTACAGCTTATGAATAAAATTTAACAGTTTAATAATTAATTTTTTACATTGTGAGGGAGAAAACTTCAACATAAATCTTTTACGGAGTATACGAAAGATGAGAAAATAATCATCGAGTAAAAAACTCAAATCAATTTAAAATTAGTCAAGTATCACGTTATATTTTGATCACATATCTATCAATTATATTAATTACGTCTTTAGATTATCTTTGATTTTTCAATTCGATCATTTTGATGATTTAAAACTTAAAATCTCATTGAAATTCTAACTCAACGCCGGCATTAGAGTTCAACGCTCGTGCTAAAGTGGATTGAGATATAATATATAATCCTTGTATATCTTAAAATCAAAAAGATTTTTGCATTTTCTTGTGTCCATAAAATCTTTAAAACAATTGTCTCTCAGCAATGAGATATCATAATTGGGACATAAATGATTGTTGGTGATAATTCTAACCTAACTCATAATGAAAATGTCTCTCTTTTTCTCCCATTCTTCATCCAAATCTCTTAACCATGTTCAACGTAGAGGAAAACTGAAGAAAAAAATATATGAGATTTTAGATTCTAATAGTCATAGATTTTGCTGTCGAATTTATCTCTGTTAAGTGGTAAAATTTCAATAAGATTTCAAATTTTAAATAATTAGAAGAGTCAAACAAAAAAAATAACTTAAAAATTTAATTGGTTTAAATGATAAATGGATGATCAAAATAATAAAAAAACAATCAATAATTATGTGAAAAAAATAACTATTTGAACGATGAAACCATTGATTCGATTTCGTTACATTTATTATGAAACTAAAAAAATCTATTAATAATTATAAAAAATTAAAATTTAATATTTAATTTTAAAAAAATATTTTAAAATAATAATCATTTAATTTTTTTATAATTATTAATAAAATATTTTAATTTTATGATAAATCCCGTAAAATCATATATGCGACGTCACCGCTATAAATATATATAAAATTTAACAGTAGTTTCTTCAGATGAAAAGAGACAGCCAGACCAAAGGGATCATTAGAGAAACCTAGGTAACAAACAGGTTCAATCATAAATCTCGTAGCCGTTTAGACTGCTTATCTTGAGTGGTGGTCCTAATGGAGAGATGGACCACACATACTATAATATAATAATGATTCTAATTTTTTTAAAAATAAATAATTATTTTTTTATATCCTCCATATCTTGAAACCTGGACCAATAAAGTAAAGAAAAACAATAATTCTTTAAAAGAGATTTGCCACTTGTGTGTAACAAGTAACAACCAACCAGCCTCGGGGCATGCTATGCACCTTCTACCTTTTTTTAAACACACTGCTTCTCTTTTTTTTCTCTTTCGCTTTTTGTCATTATCTTTTGAGCTTTGATATCTTTCTTTTCGCGCAAACGTTTCATCTTATGATCGCAACCCTTGACTCTCATCCAGAACCACAAAAAGTTTATCCAATGGCTATAGAAGGAGAGTACCAACTAATGAACACAACAAACACATCCTTTTTGAAGTATGTATTATTTTCTCTTCTTTTACTTTTTCTTAAGAGCATCTCTCTCTCCTTCTCATACGTTAATTAAGTGCTATATTGCAATTAAGTATTCTTGCTTTCTCTCTTTTTACTCAAATTTGACCGGAACTCCACTTTCCTTTCCCCTCTATATAATCCTTTCAACCCTCCTTCCTCTCTCATCTCATCCTTTTCTATTCACCCTCTCCATTTCTCTCTGTTTTTCTCTGAAATAATATAACTCAATAATGGCAGAGACAACACCATTAAAGCGCCAGAGAGAAGAGACCCAGATAGAAGAAGTTGAAGAAATTACTAAGCGCCATAAGTCATATAACCAAATACTCTCTTTACTTGAAACAGAAGAAGATGAGCCAAACCAAGATTTGTCCTCTCTAATCACAACCCTGCAACAAGAACTCTCCTCTGACACCACCATTGGCCTTCTTCCATGCCCAGACTCAACAGGGAGTACTGATAACCGTGACCAAGAAAATCTCACAACCACTGCCTCTTCTTCTTCTTCTTCTTCTTCTACTTCATCTCCTCGTTCAACAATGTTGGAGGAAGATGAAAAGGAGAGGGTGATAAGGCATTTGCTTGAAGCATCTGATGATGAGCTTGGGATCCCAAATAGAGAGATGAGTGTCTTTGATTTTGGGGAGGAGGGGCTTCGTAATGGTGAAATTGGAGATGGGTTCTCTTCCTTGTGTGATGGTTTATGGGAGCTTCAAGATGAGGCTGCTAACTACTACACCTTGTTGCAATCTGAGCTCTTCATGTAACATTTTGGGGGGTTTTAAGGGGTAAAATAGGAAAAAGAAAAGTTTAGTAAGGGGTTCAAAGGAGAAAAAAGAGGGATAAAATAGGAAGAGATGAAGGCTATTTTTGTCTTTCCATTTTGATGCCCCTCTCCTTGTGTGAAAATATTAAAAGTATCCCCCTGTCCCCTGTTTCTTTGTTTAGAAGCTTAAAAATTGTACTGGAACTAATTAAAGTCACTCATATTCCAAATCCGATTCGTTCCTTCTTTTTAACTTTCTTGATATTGATATGGGCACCGATTATTGGAGGTGGAAAGACGGTATTGTCCCCTAGCAGAAACCAAAAAGACAATATTGACCCACTACTTTCACTGTTTGCTATGCTTGCAATCTTATGCCTTACGCATTTTTTATGATTGCCCTTAACAGCTGGGAGTCCCATTCACTAAAAGGCTGAGGTGTCCGTATCAATATCTTAAATAACCATTAGTATATCTTTTAGGGATGCTATATTGCTATCATCAAACCTTTGCATTTTGTTTGGGGATGATTAAAGTCGATTTAAAATTAATATTTAATATTTAATATTTTTAAGTTTCATGTTGACTTTAATTACTTTCCAAACAATGTATAAAGCTAATTTTCTTAACACATTTTAAATTTAATTTGAATTGGTATACATGCTATATTTACTATCAATTCATTAAGACCATTAAAACGTAAAAAAAAGTAAAAAAAAAATTTAGGGCAAAACACTAATTTAGGGAGAAAACCGAAGAAAAAAAATAAAAGTATTTTTATTTTTTCATATTTGAATAATAACGTAATTGATAGGCAAATAATTTGTGTGTACGTTATTTTAAATCTGATTGAAAATGTAATTAAAAAGTATAATTGAAAACATTCTTTAAATCGGAGTTTAATTTGGTCAATTTTAAAAATCAAAAGAGATATTGAAGTAATGATCAAAATAATATTAAGTTAGAGTTTATTTTTTAAAAATTACAAAAATTTATTAAATTGAATCAAGTTTTATTAAATAATAAATAAATGTTAATATATAAATAATTAATTTTTTTGATAAATTTTAAAAAATAAACTACAATTTAAAAATTAATTGAAATCCAAACATTGTTGATACTCTTTTGCTTTTTTTTTGCTCTTTTTTTGTTTTACCGTTGTCATGTTCTCATCTGCAGTACAAAAAGTGGTAGAAATCTTTCACCATCAGCGCTGAAGGCGATTTAGCCCTGGCGATATGCTAACATGCGCCGTAAGCTGCGCATTGCGCACCTTAACCGTGACCTCACGGATAAACCACTTTGGATTTCATCGGATACCTTTGCTCCGCTTTTTAGGAATAATCTACCATAAATATTCAATATAAAAAAGGTAAAGTAGTAGGAGTACTAATTTTCGAGAAGTTTATGAAATGGTCAATATGTTTTTAAAAATAAAAATTAAATCAAATATATTTTTAAAAAAAAATCTTAAGCTATTGCTTATTTTTTATTTATTAAACATTAAACATTAAATATTTTATAATTATATTATTATTTTATCATAAACTATTTCAAAATTATTTTATAAATTGTAAATTATTTTTATTGCTTTAAAAAATAAGAGGGATATAAAAGGCAATCTATTCGGTCAACTTGAATTATAATATGATACCTAATTAGCTTATCAAAATCTAGTGAATATCTTTTCAAATTATAATATAGTTTAAATATAATCTTTTCCAAACATATATATATATATATGATATTTATGTTTTAATTATAAGTTGATTTGATTAATTTATAAATAAAACCAAATATATTCTTACTGTTTATAAAAAACACAAATCATTTCATCAACACTCTCAAACCGTATTATAGATCAAAATAACAAAACTATTTTTTTATTCAGTAATGAAAGGTATTTCTATAACTTTATTATAATTTGATTATTTTATTCTTTTCCATCATCCATCCACTCCAATCAATTGATTCTACCTTTTTGTTTTTCTTTTAACCATACATCTAAACAATAAGACTTTTTTCCCTCTTCTTTTTATTTATTTTTTCATTTTTTTTTGGTGAGTTGAATAATTGAGTGCAACTAGTCAATTTTGGGGGACCAAGTGGGGTCCAAAACTTAATGTGAGATGCTGACTTGGCTATGCTTTGTCTGCCATCTCCCATATAATGCATGTTTTTGTTTCTATGATGATCAATCATGATAAGACAGGGACAGATGCGTCATTTCCACTATTTCAATCGTGTTCATGGTTCATACCACCACTTGAAACATTAGAGGGTCCCAATAAATTATAATGTAGTAAATAAATTCTTTTGATCATGAATTTGGTTCAAAGTTTGAAATTCTTTGCAAGGGAAGGTTTTTATCTTCTTGCAAGCCATTGCAGGCCTCTCTCCATTTTGGAGTCTCGTGAAGAATATTACACTCTCATCTTCAAATGTAAAAGGTAAACCTATGCTAAGCAAACACTTGGCACTCTTGCTTGAATAAGTATATCTCCCGCATGAGAGATTTGTGGCTTAGAAACAAGAAAAATGATATTTTAAGTAAGGAGAGCCGAATCCAAATATTTAGTTATTTGAGTTTTGGTTGGATTTAAAATGAATAAATTCGAGTTTGATTAAATTTAAAAATGAAATTCGAATTTGATTATTTTTTTATAGTTCGAGTTTGAAAACAAATAGATCTATCCAGATTCAAACTTAAACTCGAATTTAAATTTTAGATTGTCTCTTCGAATTTGAACCTAAATTTTAATTATAATGAATAAAAATATTAATATTAATATAAATATTAACTCGAACTCGATTTAATAAATAAATTAAATTTATTTTACAAATTCAAAATCAAACTCAAACCGAACGAAATAAAAACTTCAGTGGAATCCACCCTAATTTTAAAAGCAGCCTAACCCACTAATCCATTTTTACCAATTTAGAGAATGTTGAAAAAAAAAAATATCAATTATGGCGTGTTTGTTTAGGTTGGGCGATTCTGTTTCAATTTTGAATTCCAATTCTAATGTTTCACTCAAGTCATTCTGTTTGACTAATATTGGAACTTGACATGATTAACGTAGAAGAAAATACTGACAACAAAAGTGCCGTGCCGTACCCACTATGATCCCATGGCTTAAAACAATACTTTTCTCTAATTGATGGAGATTTTTAATTAGTCTTGACAAAAAATATAATCTCGTTCGTTATACAATATTTAGCATCAATATTAAATGTGAGATTTTTTATGTTTATTATTCATTAAAATATAAAAAAATTTGTTAAAAGTAAATATTTTTGATTAATATTTATTAATTAATTTTTTGTAAAACTCGATTCGTATCTGATTTGATATTTTCGTTTTTTATCTAATTAATATGAATCAACAGTCATGTTTTTGGTTTTGAAGTATTACAAAACCTTACTTAAATTTCATTAACATAAATTATGCCCTAATCGATTTTATGCACGTTTATGTTTACATCGGTAATGTTTGATTTCAATTTAAAATTTAAGTTTACCGTAAAAAATTAAACGACATTTGTTCAAATTCTGGTGAAACGGACTTCCAAGATATTTCTGTTATTGACAATTGAGAACCGAATGGAAACTAGTGGCGTAGGATTGTAAGTTGTAAGCTGTGGGGACCATTGCTTTAGAAGATAATATTGTCATAGTTCAATCATGTTTGGTTCACAAATGCTTGTGATATTTCTAGATTCCCAAACAACATTTCTATGACGGTATTTCGTTTGTTTTCCTTATTATTTTCACACTTTTTCTGTTTCTCAGTTTCTCAAAAAAGCGAAATGCGAGTTTAAAGCTGTGTTTGAATACTTCTTTAACTAGTGTTTTAATCAAAGTTTTTCTTTTTTAAATCGCAAGAGCAAGAACTCTTGCAATTGACCACAAAACTTAAGGCATAGATTAAATCTGAGGTTTAATCTTTATTTAAAAGTTTTCCAAACGCCGTCAAAATATCATTGCTCGATGAAAAGGAAAAGTAAAATGAAAGAAGTATAAGTATGAGTATTTTTCTATTTTTTTGATAAAAAAATAAGATTATTGATTTTTTTTAAATATGTATAAATTATGATCTTTTTTAACTCAAAAATATTAGAGAATGAAAGTTAAAATATTAGAAGCTAAAATCTGTTTTTTCTTTTATTTATTTTTTATCATTTTTATCGAACACAAGAAAAAAACCACACTTTTTAATTTTTCTTTTCATCTTTCTCTTTTCTTTCGTCTCCTTTTCCTCTCATATTAAGTAACACTTCGCTCTGATAATTTAATTAGGTAAATTTTATTTTTATTATAAGGACTAAAATCCCATACTTACCTACAAAATCAAGGAATTCATAACTAAAGAAGATAAAAATTAACTAGAGATTAATTAAAAAAATAATCCATTATTAATTAAACTTGCTGTGATATGAGATTATTATTCCACTTAATTAATATATTTTTATCATTTAAAAAAGAAAAAAAAATTACTATATAATTTTACATGGACGAGGCATTTGAAGTTTGAGGCAAGTGGTATTTAATGAAATTTAAAAGCGAGAAAGATTGACATTGACGAGATTGTTGCACTATACCCTCATATGGATGATATGAGTTGCCTTTAGTCCAACACCAGCAGTTAAACACAAAAAAAAAAAAATAAAGTAGGAAGGGGAAATGGTTGGTTTGGTGTCTATTTCAGATCCCAATTCCAAAACCACACAAAAGAAAATCTAAGTACGTGTACGACAGCCTGTCCTGATAGGGATTGTGTTTTTGCTTTCTAAAGTCTACAACTTTGTCTTTTGTTGGCTCCTAGCTCAGAAAATAGACTAATCCCACTATTGGTAATTGAATCTCTTTTCTTCTTCGATTTTGAAGATTATCAATCTTGGTAAGCACGGAACGAAAAATAAAATGAATAATTTAAAATAATTAAAACACATTTAAAAGTGAATAATGATTATTTTTTTCTAATTTTTTTTTTTGTTTTTACTTATTAAATTTTAACTTAATTATGAAATAGACTAAAAAAACTAAATTTTAAATAAACAAATTAACCAAACGAGATTTTAGTCAAAAGGAAGATAAAATTGTTTTTTGTACTTAGATTTCAAAAACGTTCTTGAAAATAGAAAACAGAAAACTAACTTGACCATAAGTTTCGTTTTTCTTCTTTAATCTTATTAGCGGACATTTCTTTTTTGTTTTGACGGTATTTTTTAAAATTTTAGCTGATTTTACTGTATATCTATTTGAACAATATGTGATAAGTCTCCAAATTTCTAAGAGACCACTCAAATGTGGCAAAGTAGGGTTTCATAAAAATCAAGCAGACATCGACACATATTTCAACAACGACAACATAAAAATCCATAACAAATTCCAAACAAATAATGCAGGCAAAACTTCCTATGATTTAAATACGCCAAAAGAAAAAAACAAAACCCATCACTTATGTTTCATCAAAATTCTCAGTGCTGTTAGTTTCTAATATAACCACTAATGATTAATTCTTATCCGAACACGAGGGCTTACTCTTCATCTCCATCTCCACCAGCAGCTTTCTTGGCAGCAGACCTCATGTTCTTTCGCTTCACTCTCCCAGGGCGTCCGCCTCCGAAAGGACTTGTGACTGAGAAATCAATGTGCTTCTGTGAGTCTACCCTCACTGTGAATGATGGAATGTTGACCACCTGCCTCCCAACCCTGTAGGGCCAAAATATAAATCAATGTAGAAAATAAATCAAACACAGAAAACCTTGAAAACAACATCCAAAGAAAGATAAAAGGTCAACAAATTGGCATGAAAAATCAACCATCACACCAGACGGCAGATGATTTACCTAAATAAATTTAACCTTAGTAAACCAAACAATTTATGTCTAGAAAACAATTTCATACATTTTTTTAATAAACAGACTTTTAGTTGATTGCCCCAAGGAAGAAAAACAAGACAAAGTAAGGCAAAACTTTGCAAACTAAAAATAACATAAAAATGCAAGTTGACAAAGATGAGATACATAAGGATAAAGGTGAAGATAACAAAAAAAAAAAAAACAACAAATGCAGAGATTTCACTGTCACAGGGAGTGAATGAGATACTAATCTAGCACATGAGGGATGATGATAACTGTTGGTAATATGAAATTCATAATTATTAGGCAAAACCAACTTGCCAGGCTTGATGAACTAAGTTCTCCGGACTTTAAAAAATCGACCAGCTCGATCCATTATATGTTAACAAAATTATTGTAAGTTGGAATAGTCCACATAACAGGAGTGATCAAGCAACAGAAGCTCAATATAACATAAATGTTTTCCGACCTTCAATAATAAATGATAAGATTCAAAGCAAACCTACTTTGCCCATCTCATCCTAATACACTGATTTCTTGTTTAAGTGCCACATTGATCTGGAATTAGGTAAAAATATCAGAATATAAGAGATCAGACTACCCAAAAGCATGGAATTCAATTACAGAAAAAGAAATGCTACAAAAATGAAATTTAATTCACTTACTAAAAAAATGAGCTTTAATTCCACTGCAGCTATGACCACTGAATCTAGCAATTAGAGATAGCATCTCCACTACAATCATAACTACAACAACCACTATACCTCGAAGGGATTAATGTCACACCCACATACGTGGTGGGCCTGGTGGCAATTATCAATTTCACTCGGTGGTTCTCTTCGGTTAAGTTGCATCTACTCAACCAAACTCTAGATAAAAAACTTCACGTCCCAAAGTCCAAACTGAGATTTCAGAAATCAGCAGATTTTGATAAATTTGACAAGGTCACATAAAATGATTACTCCATAGGATAACCAAATAACATAAGGGTGCAAGATACATATGGTCTACATACCCACCCTCAAATAAAAAGAAATCATGCAGAAGGACTACTTCTCTAAATGAATCCCAAATCTGAATCTATTCCACAAACATTCAAACAAATTAGTAAACAGGTGAGAACAATGTATCAAGAATATTTTTAAATGAGCAACGACCAAATCATTTTTCTTTTGTTTCACTATCTTGTTTCATGGCCTGCGTAATGTAGTGGTCAGTAAACAATGCCCAAAACAGTGCTTCAGGTCAAAAGTTCACAAACTTAATGGTGATAAGTACAGCAACCAAATTCTTTTCCAAACTCACCTATTAAAGCTCTCTAATTAAAAATCCATCATATTGTTGAACCCAATTGCCAAACCTTCAACCAAATTTCCATACACATTACTAAGTTGACACGCTCTGCAATCTTTGATTGTCCAAGTAATAAAAAAAATGTCATATAGTTACACCCAAATCACTACAATTCCATGAACTCACTCATGAAAACTCTCACCAAACTCTCAACATTGCAAATAGGGGGCAATAAAAGGAGGGGATCAGTGTTTCTAATTTTTCCTTTTTACCCTTTTGGGGTGAGGAGAATCGTAATCATCCCATAGTGTTCTCTATTTCCCCCAAATTTCTCAAAATCCCAAGACCAGATTTTAATATGAACAAATCTCCTGAAACCTCTACAATGACTTACCACAACATCAAATCATAACTCATCTCAGGCCGTTAACTATGTTGGGTTACTTCATGTTACACCCTTTTTGATCTCCACATCTACTTCTATCACTTCTCCAATATACAATCAACACAATGGATCATACCTAACCAGTGGAAAACTAGAGGAATCCTCCTCTACAACTAACCAGATTTAACAAATAAAGTAAAGCTCCTTAATACAATAAAAGTCAAGTCATATCTGCATTTCAACTTTTCAACACTAAATGTGAGAGGAGAGGGGGGAGCAGCCCAACAGAACCACATTACAAAACAAAGAACCATATGAGTGACTAAAAGTAAAAATCTACAAACAGTAGATTGAATCTGAACACTGAAAGACATAAAATTAAAAGATTCTGATTACAAAAAGCATCATATCATAAGGTAGTAATACTTTTTCTTCATTTTTAAGGGAAAGTAAAAATTTATACCTAATGTGCCTCTGCCTGATAAGCACTCGTGCATGGTGGATTGACTTGGCCATCCCAGACTTGAAGACGAGCGTCTGGAAACGGCCCTCAAGGAAGTTCTCAACAGTCAAGGCCAAGACATAATCAAGCTTGTTCTGGCTCTCATCCAAGAGCCCATACCTGTTCATCCTGCGAAGAAGGGCCTCACCTTCAAAAATGCCACGGGGATTCTTTTCATCCAGAGTAAGAAGCTCCCTTGCAGCATTACGGATGCGGCTTAGAGCATACTGAACCCTCCACAACTCCCTCTTACACCGAAGCCCATACTCTCCAACAAGCTTCAGCTCTGCGTCTAAACGCTCCTTCTCGTATGGACGCCGTGGCTTCTTAAAAGTTTTCCCATCTATGCAAGAGCCTCTTAATTAGATGCCCAACTATATAAGATAAAAGACCATCTCAGCTTAATCAAATGATCAGCAAAACTAGAAAATTATAGCATCATTAGTTTATCGCTAAAGATCTGAGAAAATTATTTTTTATTCGTATTATTAAAATCTCAAATTCTCAGACTTGTTCCAATGGTAAAACCCCAAGCATTGAACAGTACACCCTGCTTGGTTACGGATAAAATGTAAAGCTTTCAAATCCAAAAATTTCCTCTCAACTACGCCTCACTAAGCTACATGCTAAAATTCAAAGCAAAAGACTCACATAACCATGAAATAACTTGTTCTTTTATTTTCTTTTAATCAATTTTCTTAGCACCCAAACAGCATATCATACCAAACCGCACACAGAACACTAATAGACTAGCAAGTAAAAAGGTTAAAAAAACGAAACAAAAATAATAATTAAACAAATTTGAAACATAACGATGAATTGACAACATATAATCATAAGTAAAAAAAACCAAAAACAGAGACAATATACCACTTACAGTTGCGATAAAAAGATACGTTCACCATACCTCTTTACCCACTGATGCGCTCAATCTTCGAGAAGACTGAAGGAAATATAGAAGACGAAAATTAGGGTTTTGAAGAAACACAGTCAGCGTGCAAGAGAATTTAATAGAATTTTCTCTAAATTTAGAAAGCCCTACTCTATCTTATTATTGGGCCAAGGGTAAAAGTAGACCTGACAGTTAATACATATAATTGGGCTAACATGAGGTCCATTGTTTTAGCCTGATAGGCTCTTGAGCCCAACCCAACTATTAATCAAATCGGGTCATTCCCTCTCTGGTCCAGCTCCAGCTTGAACCTCTGTTTCACTCTTCATAGGGTTTAAGAAAAACTGTGAACTGTTTAGATTGTTATTCACTGGTTTTCGCTATTCTCCCATTTTCATTGCTTTAAATCGTAAAACAAATTATAACTTAATTAGTAGCATTTCCCAAGCTGAATTTCTCTTTTTTTATCGTTTAAATCCAAAAAACGCATAGATAAACCACAAAAATGCATACCCTTCATCGTATTGCAACATCGATCACCAAAACAGCAAAAACGAACCCCATTCATAAGACGTCTTCAACAATTTCAATATCCCATTTGAATTCAACGACCCTTTTCAATTTTATTTCCACAAAACCACCCCCCAGCTCCAGAAAAGGCGACGAAGAATGGAACGACGCCTGGGAATCGGCTTGGCTACCGGAGGACCTCACGGCCAAGAACCGAGCTCCGTGGGAGACGGATGTCAACTTCCCGTCAACGGAATCGACGGTGGTTATCCCATCAGATGTAGACGCAGAGACCAAGGCGTTTGTTGAGGACATGAATGAGAACTGGAACAACAGGCGAAGAGCGCCAAAGAACAGAGAGGGGAAGGAGAACGGGGGTGGGGACTCGCTTTACAGCTTGGAGACTATAAAGAAAGATTACAGATTGAAGAAGCAGAGGATCCATGCCGGGTTGTGGGTGAAGGAGATTGAAAAGCAAGAGGAGGCTAAGTTGGGGGATTCAGGTGTTGGTGGGGGAGATGATATTGAGAGATTGCTCGATAGCTGCTCTGAGTATGTTCTTACTTTCTTTTTGTTTATTTATATAGTTGTCTTTTGGGTTCTTTATGGTGATTGATAGACGGGTTCTCGTTTTGTTTGTTTTGATCGGGTCTGATTGAGTTGTTTTTAGGTATTTAGTCTGGTGTGTTTTAATTGATTTTGGGGGTGTAAATGGGGTATTTGTGTTTAAAGGATAATTGAACATATTTGAGGGGTGAATGTAAGCATTGGATTTTGTGTTTACGAATTAGAATTGTGGTTGGAAACGTCTTAACATCATCGGTTAACTAATGGGAGGTAGTTGGGCTAGAAAACATGTGTAAAGATGTCTATATGGTCATAATAGGATCTAATCAGAGAGTTTAAGTTTTCACTAAGTTGTTCTTGAGAGCATCTGTCACAATAGACATGTTAAACATCGTGTCCTGCGACGATCTTTTGGGGGAGTTTGACCATAGCTCAACACTGTTTTTCCACTTTATTACTTGGTTATGTGCAATTGGTCATTTCTCATAAAAATCTTGACAAAACTTTCTATCTGTATTAGATAATTGTTGCTGATCAAATATGCACTTGTGTATATGAAGCAAATGGATGATTCCCATTACTCCAATATTTCTGTCTATTGGAATATGCACATTCTCCCTTTTTCAGTTAAAGTTTTAAGCCTGCTAAAGTTCATTGATAAGTCAAACAGTTAGCACGTTTCAAAATAGATCTTCTTATGTTCAGTCCAACTAGTCAGCAATCCCTGGTCCTTACTTCGTCAGTGTGCTGCATAGGATCTTTCGTGAGGGGGGGAATATGGGGAAAAAGAAATAAGAGTATTTTGTTTCACAATTTCTACATTCACTCTGCCTCTTGGTAGGAATGCCCTTGCTGGTCATATGATTGATTAATTAATTTGTTGGCAGAAGTTCGTGAAACCCTATCAATAAAATCACACCTGACATGAATTTCATTAAGGCTATAAACAGCCTTGTCACCGAATTCTATTTATAATTTAGAAATAAATTGTTAACCAGACATCTTTCTGGATGTATATTTTTCCACTTTATTTCTACATCCGTGTTAATAGCCAGTTGGGTGCTTGGTGAGTGCATGAAAATAAGAATCTTCCACATAATCAAAGCTCAAGATTGTCATGTTAACTGGAGCTTTCACCAAAATCCTCAAAATGAAAGTCAAATCTAAATTTACATGTTGTCAATTCCTGAAATTGCTTAGAATGACTTTACTGTTCAGAAAGATATGAGAGCCTGGTACATTTTTATTTTAAATGCTATGCATAAATAAAATGAGGTGATATTGCTTTCGATGATGCTATGTATTCTGTGTAGAATTTCTTTTATTTTCCCCCTATTTACATGTTGTCAATTCCTGAAATTGCTTAGAATGACTTTACTGTTCAGAAAGATATGAGAGCCCGGTACATTTTTATTTTAAATGCTATGCATAAATAAAATGAGGTGATATTGCTTTCGATGATGCTATGTATTCTGTGTAGAATTTCTTTTATTTTCCCCCTATTTTGCATTAAAGACGTTAGGTTCTCAATATGGCCATCAAGGGCATGAGTACACTGTCTTACATTTCAATCCTCTTAATTCTGTTTTATGTCATTTGGGTGCTGTGGAGACTAAAGGAAGTCATACCCTGTCTTTAATAGAGTTTCAGCCAGATGAATGTTTTTTAAATACTCATTTATCTTCGCATCATCATGGTTGCGTACAACTTTTTCAGAATTTGTAATTTCTTTATGCAAGTTTGGAATCAGACCTACAAATGTCACTTACTAGGATATAGGTAAATTTTATCGGTTTTGACTTTAATAATGGCAGGATTTTTGACTCTGCCAACCATGATTTCGACAACTCAAAAATCCCGAGCACTTCTGAGTTCAAAAACAAACCTGATGGTTGGGAAACAACATCGAAAACGCAAGATGGAAATGTATGGGAGATGTCGCAGAGGGAAGAAGATATTCTCCTCCAAGAATTTGATCGTCGAATTGCATACTGCAAATTTCAGGTGTGCCAATATTATTAGTTATTACATATTATGCAAATTTCAGGTGTGTCAATATTATTAGTTATTACATACTAAGAAATTCTTATTGGTAAGTTACATACTAAGAAATTTTTTATAGGCTAGTCATATTGGGCACTACTTGTATTTTCAGCTTAGGAATTTACTCTTAGCCGTTAAAGAGATACCAGGAGTAGGAATCAGAACTGTTAGTCACAAGTAAACATATGCAGTAAAAGGAAATTCAGAAAATTGATCCTCATCTACATGGCACAGAATAATTAACTTGCAGTGTTTTCTGCAAGCTGTTTGCTTTGCATCTTATGTTGCTTGTTAAGGATTATATATTGTGCCTGAAGGCATCAAACAGATCAATCTGTATATCTGTTATACATGGGTTGAAGTACAGAACCGTTTAGGATGCATCATGCGAACTTTTATTTCTATACCTTAATTTTATACCAGTGTGATAGGTATTATTTCCCTTCTTTCATATTGAGTTCTTCTTCACCCTTCACACTGCTGGTCACCTTCATACTTTAGGTGTTTTGAAATTGTTATGCAGATTGCTAGTTTTATTAAACAACACATATTTAGCCGGAGGAGACCTATTGATGGATGGAAATTTATGATAGAGGAGCTGGGACCAAATGCCAGGAAAGGGAAGGGCAGTGTTTCAAGGTTACCCAGTCTATCTGATGCATCAACGCAACCATTCAAGGAGGAGAAAACACCAATTGGTGGCAATCTAACTCCCTTAAAGAGGGGGTAGTTTGGTCCCTGACTACACCTGAAATTATTTTTGTATTGAGAGATTATCGTGCTGTGGATTGCAGGGCTATCAGTTCTATCAGTGTTGGCCTCGTGCATTCTCAGGTAAAATGGTAATGAGCTTATTGAGAAGGGAATTACTGAATGCTAAATAATTGTGCATGAATTCTTTTTAAAGCAGCAGATTCCTCTTTTGCATATAATTCTGTAATGACTTCAAATCGTATTTACCCCAATCTCATCTGCAACATATTTCGGAGTACATGCTTACCATTTCCCTTGGGCTGTAATCTTTTAGTATCGAGAAAAAGGAGATTCTATGTGGTATATTAATGAGCCCAGTTTTTTATTCCTTTGTTTCGTGCCATTAAGTCAAGTGGTTAAGCGGTGTGACAATACATGGTTATATGATATTGAGGCTTAGAATTAGAATGCAGTGGAATTATAATTTTTTTTTTCAACTATTTTTGTCTAAAAAAATTATGCTTTCACCTTTAAAAAAATATGCTTTCATCTCTATTCTAATTTCAAACTTCAATTTTACACCATCAAATGTTACGTAACGGAGTTCGAAAGATTCGATTGTAGAACTTAATTGGATTAAATTGATAGTTGAAAAATTTAAATGTGAACTAAAAATATGATGAGCAATTTGATTAAAATCTTAGCCTTTGTAGGTGGTGTATGTTTGCACCCAATGAACCATTTAATGGTACTCTATCTGAATCGGTCAGTTGTAGTGTTATTAATTCCGTTTGCTTTTCATCTCTTAATAGAACTTAACGAATCTGATCGAATTAGACTTAAAATTAAATTTTAATGATATATGAATAGTATTTTGAACAAAAATATCATCACTATATTATCATAATGTCATAAATACCTCATTAATTTTATGTTTCTTCTCGTCACCAAAATTCATTTCTTCTTTATCACATCCTCCCTCCTAGTACCAACGCAAAACCACCACTATTCCATCACCGACGTTAGTGCTCCGGTGAGTTCAATTTGTCACTCTCCAACGCCTCCCTTCTCTCCTACACACCCTACTCCCTTCTCTCCTCTGGCTCCAACACCTCAAGTCCCTCTCGAACCAATGCGCCCTATCCTCTTTCACTGGCGGCAAGCTCCTAATGCAGAGCGAACAATTTGAACCCACAATTCACACCATTATATGAGAGTAGCAAACAAATCTCTCGTGGGCATCTCCTAAAATCCTAATCAACCCATGAAATTAAAATTAAGGAAATCCATATTTTATTAAAGGTAAAATTTAAATTATTATATAAAAAGCATCCAAAAGGATGCATATATTACAAAGATCCACCAACATTACAGCCAAAAATTGTTGCTAACCACGAAGCATATACTCACATAGACCAGGAGTTTATAGACCAAAACCAAACAAAAATTGAGCCATATAAAAGTGAACACCTCACGAGCTCTTGGACTGCTTCTCTCTCCAACCAACTCCACAACCTCGATTTTCTACTCAGATCGGACGTCCTCCATTAGTCTAATGCCATCGTTTTATCCCACCCTGGTCCCGACTCATCTAAGGAAGACTTGTGTTCTTCCTAAGAGATCTCTTTACTAGATTGCAATATGGTATGACATGATAATATTGGTGAATTTGTTTTTAATTTGTTTTAAATTTTATTGATTAATTAAGTATTAAATTAGTAATATGTATTCATTATTAACCCAATCTATTTTTATATTTAAATTGATTATTTAAAAAACTGGAATTATGGCTCAATCATTTTTTAAAAAGAGGCAAATGAAAATATTTTTGCGATAAAATATGTAAACTTTGTTCAGATCAACAACTGATTCTCATTTACAACAAACAATCACGTTTTTAATAGCTAAGAGGGTTTAAAAAAGAAAATACATATAATATGATATTTCAATTAGCTCAGTTATCAAACATTTTAAATACTTTATCATTCAGCAGTCAGACACGGCTTCTTATTGGTTCAATACTATTCAGATGCTCATCTAGTATTTAACACTTATCACTTAAAAAAATGAACGCCACCTTATACTTCAAGGATTAAAGAAAAAGTTAAAAACTTCAATTTTTTTATTATTTATTATTTGAATAAAATTGCCTTTCTTTTAAAATATTTGTCAAAATTAACGTTTAATTTAGATGAAATGGGCATTATGAAAAGTGAAAACACACCCAAAATGAATAAGGTATTAGACAAAATTAAAAATCGAGGGTCACATTGAAAATTAAACTTAAACTTAGGGTACAAAATTATAACTACCCATCCTAGGTTGACTACCTCTGAGATGGTGTCATCACGTTTTAAAATCTCAGGGCGACACATACATGTAACAATATAAAAACATAAACTGAAATTTTATATATATATAAAAGTCATCAACCCTTAACAGGGGAGTTACATTATTAAAATCCCTACTGAAACTATGTATATAACATATTATGCATGAATATTTACAATTTTTTTCTTCCATTAGTCTGAAGATGTGGACCACGAGGCTTACAGATAATAATTAAGTCTGAATCTCAATTCACAAATATATCTGTCATGCCCCTTACTTGAAATTATTTAACAATAAGGGGTGAGCTTCACAAACTCAGATAATTAAATCTACTAGAAGTACTCGTTTATATACTTCTAGTCACAACTTAAAATTCAATCGTTTATAGTTCACCAATATTAATCATCTATTTCTTCACATATAATAATTCAATCTTTCAAATAATCTTCCAATATTCATTCATTTATTATCTCATATAATTCAATAATAACATTATATTATTACTACTCATATCATAATTCCAACTATTTATCAATCTCTTCTTAAATTAATCATCAAACATATCAATTTTTCTTCTCATATATTTAATCATCTTGAGACTATACATTCAACATCATTATTTACCTCGTTATGAGGTTCACAACATATAATCAATCAATCAAATAATTTTTATCATATCATACTTTCGTATTTCTTTCTCATCATATCTGTCTCTCTGTGAGACTCATTTATCTATCAATAATTTCACAATCAAGACTGATATTTTAGTATCTCAATCAATAATAATCAATATTTAAAACAAACGTAATGCATGAATTTAAATTATATCTCTTGCTTTCTCATCAAATCATTTCATATTATCATCTGGGAATGTCTTCTCATATGTCGACATGTTTCAGCCAGACCAACTACCTTCTTGGTCTTTTTAGTTAGACCAACTGCCTTCATAGTCTTTTCTTTTATGTATATGAGCAATAACATGCAAGCAAGCAAAAATCAAAGCATTCAATTCAACTATCTAGGTCTTTCTCAAAATTATTATTTTTATCATATTTTTTAACTTGTCTCCTTATATATCATATAAAATTTTCAATCATATTTTCATAAATTTCATATATCTTCTCATCATATTTTTCATTAACCATCATTTCTAAAATATAAATTCTTATATAATTAATATTCAACATAATATTAAGTCTCAAATCAATAAATCAATCAATTATCATATATAACAAAAAATACATCATTAGATCATTATAATTCGATAATTTATTCAAACATCATAAGTTCATATTTCTATTGGTATCGTTTACTAAAAGTAGTAATAATAACATTCTATTATTACTACTCATATCATAATTCCAACTATTTATCAATCTCTTCTTAAATTAATCATCAAACATATCAATTTTTCTTCTCATATATTTAATCATCTTGAGACTATAAATTCAACATCATTATTTACCTCGTTATGAGGTTCACAACATATAATCGATCAATCAAATAATTTTTATCATAACATACTTTCATATTTCTTTCTCATCATATCTGTCTCTCTTTGAGACTCATTTATCTATCAATAATTTCATAATCAAGACTGATACTTTAGTATCTCAATCAACAATAATCAATATTTAAAAAAAATGTAATGCATGAATTTAAATTATCTCTTTTTCTTTCTCATCAAATTATTTCATATTATCATTTGGGAATGTCTTCCCATATGTCAACATGTTCCAGCCAGACCAGCTACCTTCCTAGTCTTTTTAGCCAGACCAGCTACCTTCCTAGTCTTTTCGGCCAAACCAGCTACCTTCCTAGTCTTTTCAGCCAGACCAGCTGCATTCTTGGTCTTTTTAGCTAGACCAACTACCTTCCTGGTCTTTTTAGCTAGACCAACTGCCTTCCTAGTCTTTTCTTTTATGCATATGAGCAATAATGTGCAACCAAGCATAAATCAAAGCATTCAATTCAACTATCTAGCTCTTTCTCAAAATTATTATTTTTATCATATTTAGTAAATTGTCTCCTCATATATGATATAAATTTTTCAATCATATTTTTAGAAATTTCATATATCTTCTCATCATATTTTTCATTAACCCATCATTTCTAAAATATAAATTCTTATATAATTAATATTCAACATAATATTAAGTCTCAAATCAATAAATCAATCAATTATCATATATAACAGAAAATACATCATTAGATAATTATAATTAGATAATTTATTCAAACATCATAAGTTTATATTTTTACTGGTATCATTTACTAAAAGTAAATCTAACTCACCACGTAGCACTTAAAGTTACTCGTAGAACCTCCTTCCCTTTCTTGCTCATTTCAGCAATTTCTTGAGATTGCTGATTACCAACATCTCAAATATAATGAAGTCTTGCTATTGTAATTGAATGACTGTACTATCTCTAATATTAGAGAAATTTTCTTTATAACTTTTTGCTAAGAAATTTGAATTGAAGAAAGAAGAAAACCAAACGGGATTTGGTAAGAAATAATAAAACAAAACAAAAACTAAATTTATATAATAAAAAAAAAAACTGTTTCACCTGCCACCATCTTCACATTTGGTGGCTTAGTGTCCAACATGCAATTTGCATGTTGGGTAGTCTTACACTTGGGCGTCTAGGTGTTTATTCCTTTTTTTTTTTTGTAATTCCAAAAGACTACACCTTCCAGGTGTCTTTTTTTTTCAAAAGATTTTTTTCATTCAATAGTAAATCTTTCATGTATATATATTATTTTAATTTCATGTAATATCTATCAAATTACTTCTTTACCCTTCCTTTAAGAATATGAGTATTACAAAAATGATTAAAAAAATTTAACTCGGGCGCAAATATGATATAACCCAATGAGAGTATATTATGAGTGAAATCTCTCCCTCTGAATCAAGAGAAATTCTTATTTGTATACGGTGTAAAACACAATTTTTGAACTGAGTGAAAACTTTATTAGTAATTATTAAATAATTTTACTAGTAATATTCGTACAGTCACTATTCATATTACCAGTAAAATTACCTAATCATTATCAGGAAAATTTTCACCCAGTGCCAAAATGGTGTTTTGCACTGGATGCAGATAAGAATTTCAGTTGAATCAACGGGTGATATATGATTATTTAAATCTCCACCGTCAGATTGAACCACCTTGATATGCTTGTTGTGTCTCCAGCTAGCTAAAGCCGTTTTTCTAACCTTTAACAATAAAAGAGAAGTGGTGATCCCATGGACTCGATTGTGTGGGAGTTATTATAGAATCGAGAAAGTCACCTAGTAATCACGAGGAAATTGAGTAGTAACTTTGTATTTAAATTTTTTAAACAGTTATTATTCAATTACCCAGTAATTACTAGTGAATTTTTTCAATTATGTGGTAACTTTTATGAATCAGATCTATAGTATCACACTCATACAACAGAGGAAGAGCTACACGCCAATCCCGAGACTCTACCTGTACTGCTTGTTATCTATCTGGATGGAGGACACGTGCACAGTTGTGATTGAAATTTTTATCTTGATGTTTAAATTCTAAAGAATATCAGTTGTCTGCCTGTTTTGGATCTGCTGAGGAAAGAACACCGCTAAGTAGGACATCCCAAATAAGTTGCGCCTCTTTTGGAGGGATCCGTGATAATTTCCCTCTTGGTAATATTGTTGATGCCTCTACTGAGGTAAAGTAACCCATAGATATTCCCACTCTGCCAAAAGAATTCAAGCATGCTCTGAGAGCAAATATGATAATTCATCTTCAAGTTTTGGCTCCTAAAATGCAATATAGTGACTCAGAGGATGAACAAAACTCTGATGATGAATTATACCTCAATCAAATTCGAGATACTACAGAAAAAGGAAAGCTTTGATAGCACCCCGTTGATCCTTGTTAATTGCTTTATAACATGTGCACCTACGTGCAATGGTAAATTCGTGTAGATCAAAGATCCATTGGAAACCCAACAAATGATTTCGGTCTTCTTAATTTTGTTACCGAAAGAGTGGATCATGTATCTACTCAAAAAATGTATAACAACTGTGTAATTTAGAGAGAAACCTCTTGTTGCTACCAAAAACTTGCTGCGGAGCTGGATGTCGGGCCTTGAGGGACCTGCACAGGGAAATGGGATAAGCTGAGGCGTCGTCGGAGGGAGATACCTCCGAAGATGCTCTGATACTTTTGTTAGTATGGGGTCTAAGAAGTGCGTGAGTGACGGTGTTCCCGTTTTAGGTTAAGAATAATCTTTTTCTTTTTGGAATGCGTACCTGGGTATTTTTTTATAGGGTTTCGGGGGTGAAGTGGCCCTTGCATTAAGGGTGGTAGTGACCTGGAGGGCGGTGGTGACCTGGAGGTCCAGCTATGCGGATCTGCATTGTCCACATATTGCCTTGTTACCTTGGTTTAGGGCTGTCCACGCGTTACCTCGCTATCTTGGTTTGGAGCTGTCCACGTGTTGCCTTGCTATCTTGGTGTGGGGTTGTCCACGTGTCACATCTTTATTGGGTGTGTGTTTTTGAGCTGTATCAGAGGCCCCCACTTCCTTAAGTGCATTTATATGCTCAAGGAAGTTTTATAGGGTTCAGTCTTTAGCAAAGGGGCAATCAGTCTGCTGAGCCTTGGTGGTGTCGAGCCAAGCGTATGAGGAGTAGTCCATATGCTAGGTCTTTGAGACATTGGGTTGAGCATTTGTGGAGTAATCCATATGCTCGGCCTAGGAGATATTTGGGCCGAGCATGTAAGGAGCAATCCATATGCTTGGCCTAGGAGACGTTTGGGCCGAGCATGTGTGGAGCAATCCATATGCTCAGCCTAGGAGACGTTTAGGCCGAGTATGTGTGGAGCAATCCATATGCTCGGCCTAGGAGACGTTTAGGCCAAGCATATGTGGGGCAATCCATATGCTCGGCCTAGGAGACGTTTGGGCTGAGCATGCGTGGAGTAATCCATATGCTTGGCCTAGAACACATTTGGGCCGAGTATGCATGGAGTAATCCATATGCTCAGCCTAGGAGACATGGAGCCGAGCATGTGTGGAGCAATCCATATACTCGGCCTAGGAGATATGAAACCGAGCATGTGTGGAGCAATTCATATGCTCGGCCTAGGAGATCTTGAGTTCTAGGTGGACTTTTGGGCTTCCTGTTTGTTGGGCCTATGAAGGATGCTTTGAGCTGCCATTGGGCTTCTTGGAGGGCCTAGGATGTTTTTGGTCCTTTGGCTCTCCACTGGGGCCCAATTTTCTTGGGTAATCTTTTCAGATGGTCCTTTTTTGACACGTGGCTTGTGTCAGATTTCATTAAATGCTTGTAACCGCTTTTTGCAAAACGGCGATGCTCATTAATGATTTGTTTTCTTGGGGAACAAAATGGTGCCTTTGGAGAATAAAATGGCACCTAGGGTTAATGATGAGCCTCTTGGTTTGTGGCGGCAGTCTCTTTGGAGAACGTGAAAGTAGCCTCGAGCTTCTGAAACGTTATTTCTTCTTGTCGTTTTTGCTTTAAATGCCCTTATTCTTTATGCTCCCTTTTTCTATATAAGGAGGTCTTTCTTTCATTTTTCTTCACTCCAGTTCCAGTGAATTTTTTTAGGGTTTGTTTACAAAAAAATTGAGAGTGATCAGCCTCGTTCTAACTTTTTTTTTGAGAGCTTTCGTCATTTCCTTTGAGATTTGAGAGTGTTCATCTTTGTCGCTGAGGTTCGCGAATGCTTAGTGTCTTGTATTTTCTTGGTGGGGGGAGGTTTGTTGGTGTCTTGGCTCAGCTTTTGGTGTTGGTGCTCGGAGTGTTGGTGTTGAAGCGTCTTGCCGAGGAGAGAGTCTAGTCCGAGCCACTTGGATTTTAGGTGAGTCTCCTTCTTTCATTTAATCATGTCTTCGTTCGATAGTTACCGGGATAGACCTAGTAGTGTTAGCGGTAGTAACAGCAGTAGTGATAGTGGTAGTCTCGAGGAAACGGGGTCAGACACGTCCACTTCTAGGAGTGAGACCCCGGAAAGAGCTGAGGTCAGGGAGGGACCATTAGCCATGGTGCCCTATATCCCTGTAGCGGAGGAGTATGAAGAGGACTCCTTCTCTGAGGATGAGGTGGATGTGGTCTTACCCGATATTAGGGGGTTATGGCCGTGGATTAGAGGGATGAGTGGGAATTCATCGCGAACGCAGTCCCAAGTATGCTCAGAGATAAGGATCTGGAAGTGATCTGGAAGTCGTACCGCATTCCGTGCGAGTATGCCCTCCAGCTGGCCAAGGTGGGGGAGAGGGCTTGTGATTACGCCCAAAGAATAACGCGGTAGTTGTAGCACAGCTTTGGGGTGTTGATTCCATAGGGAGACAAATTAAAAGAATAGTAGAAGGAACAAAGAAACTAAAGAAAAACTATTGAATGATTAATGGAGAACAAAGATCAATTTTAAATGCAAATTAAAGTAAAGCAAATTTGATAAACAGTAAAGTGTCAGGAATCCCTTGCACAAATCTGGTATTTTAATTACTCTTAATTCATTGAATAACTCAATTGAGAAATGATAGGAGCTTAAATATTCATATTTAAGCCCCTTAATTTACATTTGTTAAGCTCTTTGTTTACGTATTTTATTCTATTTTACTTCATATTTGTATTTTCTGTGTTTTTTATAGACTTGTGAAGAAAAGAAAGCATTTTGAAGCTTTAAAGGAAGAAAGCTGAAAATCTGGAAAGAGTTAGTGCGATTGAGCGTACCCATGCGCTCGAGCGCAGAAGCATGCGATCGAGCGCACACGCACAGAGAGGTGGCAGAGCCAGTTTTGGAAAGATTTCTTTCGGACCTATTTTGGAAATTAGGATTTCAAGGCACCTTTAGAACCCTATAAATAGCCATGTAAAACATAGAAACAGTATCTCCCTTTTGAGGAGCATATCTCCCTTTTAGAAAAAACATTTTGTTCTAGATTCGAAGTAGAGAGCTTAGGAGAGGAATTGACGACTTATCTCCCGAGTCTTCTTCGGTTTTAGTTTTCTGTTTTTATTTAATTATGTTTAGCATGTTTACTTTACTTAGTATGTGTAACTAAATTCCTATAGGGCTCGATTGAAGCCCTAGTTATGCTTTACCACATATTCATTCATTGATTATCTTTGCTAGCCTTGTTAGAATATTTAACTTGATTAATACCTGTTTATATTTACATTCCTCATATGTATGTGCCTGATCAAAATATTCATGTGGTATGGATAGGTTAGTCGAATCAATTTGGATGACCGAGTCCTGGGTTCGACATTAGTAACAAGGGATATCCACACCGAATTCCCGGGTTAATCAACATGGGAAACCAGGAGCGGACCAAGCCCTAGGTCTCGTGTGGTTGTCGAACTCCACAGCCCTCATGCTCTCTTAAGGATCAACTCAGTATACACCCATGCTGAATCCCTTAATAGAGAAAAGAGTTAGAGTATACACCATGCCTAACTCGTTGCATAGGGAGATCAATAGCCTAAGGTGTGGACTAAGCCCTTAGGTTGGCAACCATTAGATATTCATGATAAGGCTAGAGCATTGAAATCTTAGTTAGTGGGAAGGTAAAATTAGTGGTGGATATCATAGCCCTATGATCTCATTATTATTTACTCACACTCAAACTGTTATTTCTCTTTTAACTTGAAGAAACTAATTTTAAATAGAAATTCACCAATCTCTGTGGAAATGATCTCGCACTTGTACACTATGCTACCACAGACCTTGTGCACTTGCAAGTAAAACTAGAATGGTTATACACTTAATTATTTAGGTAGATAATCGCTCCAACAAGTTTTTGGCGCCGTTTCCGGGGATTGTGCTAAATTTATTTTTGGAATTATTTTCGTTAGTTTTATTTTATTTATCAAAAACTTAAATTTTTTTGTCTTTCTATTTTTCCGTTTCTGTTTCAGGTCTGCAGTAGAGCAAATTCTGGCCTTGCGATCGAGTGCAGGCTGAGGCGCGATCGTGCGCAGAGTGCACGCCCAGTGTGATTGAGCGCTGTTCTTGGTGCACTCGAGCGCAAAAGCTCCAGAGAGTACTCGAGTAGCAGTACTAAAACTACTGCACTAAAGTTTTTCAACTAATTCATTTGAAAGAGAAGCACCAATGGCAGAAGCTAGATATGTTGCTATGGAGAGGAAGATAGATATGCTTGTAAAAGCTATGACTGCAAGGAACATCCCACCTAATCCACGAGCCACACAACTTAAGGTATGTGCTTTATGTTCTCAATTTGATCACACTACCGAGACTTGCCATTCGTATTCATCTACAGATTCCGAGCGAGCGACCTATGTGAGACCAAACAGTGCTTATGCAAATACCTACAATTTTGGATGGAGAAACCACCCCAACTTCTCATGGAGCAACAATCAAAATGCTTTGAACTTTCAAGGGCAGCAAAGGAATTCCCAATCAGTTCCAGAATCAAAGCAAAGTGACCTAGAGAATCTTGTGAGGCAATTGGCGACTCAACAACAATAGCTGATGACTTCACAAGAACAATTCATGGCAGAGGAAAGACAATTCTGGACTGAGCAAAGGGAAATCATTGCAAAGCATGAGCAAGCCATTCAAATATTTGAGGTACAAATGGGGCAATTGGCTAAAGAGCTGAGTGAATGACAACAAGGTGTTGTTGAGCAAGTTTGTCATGTCCATCACATTGATCCATTGGAGACCACCCTCACCCATTGTCTCAAAGGATCAGATATTGAGCCCGAATGTGAGGATGTTACTGATGGCATCATCGACACTGTGCACCTCCTTGAGGCCTCTCCAAAGCATCTAAGTAAGTACACCGATCCATTTGACCCTCATGTGCCTACTAATACTATTTTTTCCCTTTTATTGTACAGGCACCTAACTTGGAATTCAAGCAATTGTCAGAGCACTTAACTTATGCTTATATGGGAGAGAATAAGACACCACCTGTGCTAGTTGCTGCCAATCTTAGTTTTGGAGAAAAATAAGGCTTGGTCCGGCTGAAGACGTTAAACTTAGCGCTCATGGGAGGCACCCCACAGCTTATCTTTTTATTTTTATTGTTTTACGTATTTATTGTTATTTATTTATTTTTAGTACTTCCTGTTTTCCCATATTACGTTAGTTTTTCTTTTTTTAGGGACAATGTGTGTATCTGTTCAAGTTTGAGGGTATGCTATGAGCCATGCCGACCCAGCTAGTTCTCCATCTCCTAGGTCAGATCTTTCCATGTTATTCACACATTGAGGACAATGTGTAATTTAAGTTTGGGGGTATGGGAGACACATTCACACATTTTGTCCCAGTTTTTTTTTTTGGTAAAGATAAGTGCATGTTCACTTGGTAACAAAAATTTTGGTTGATTTAAAAATTTGATAATATTTCATTAGTAAGCTTAAAAACTAGAACACATAGTCTTGTATTAGGAATTTTACAAAGTTAGTTACCTATCTCAAGGCACCAAAGAATTCACAAGTTTGATCCAAATTTGCACAAACACATTTAGCACGCATTTGTGTGGGGTATGACATATAATTCTCTTGTATATGTTTCCGTAATCTAACTGTAAATCAGATAACTTGTTAAAAAGAACACTTTGGCATAAGAAAAATAAAGAAGAAAAGAATAAAGAAAAATGTTCATCATGCAAAAAGTGATCAAAAAGCTTCTAATGATCAGTAAAAACTTTTTACTGAGTAACTAGGCCTCTTGCCTCAGTATACATTGAGTGTTCACGTCAAAAGGTGGAAAGTAAATCTTTAATGATCATAATAAATATTCTCACTGAGTAACTGGGCCTCTTGCCTCAGTAAGCATTGAGTGTTCACGTCAAAAGGTAGGAAATTCATTAAGAAGTATAAAAAAACCTGTTAGTTCTGTAACCTTTTTGACTCGAGTTAGTAAGTTCTTAGGGGCGTCTTTACACCTAATGCCCTAAAACCATCTGGTTTGGGAGTCATTGGCTAAACACTCATTATAAGGGTCAACTAGAAAGCTCCATGGAACTCAACATGGCAAAGATCGCATGAAAAAAAGAAAAAGAAAAAAGAAGCAAGTATTATGCCATTTTTGTTCTCTTTGATAAGGAATTCGATAAAAGTTTGGGCATTGAAACCCTATACGCTAAAATTATGTGGAAACCTGATAGATGCTTAAATATTCATATTTAAGCCCCTTTATTTACAGTTGTTAGGTCATTTATTACGTTAATTTGGTCTCTTTTACTCCATTTGTGTGTTTTACATGTTTTTATAGGGTCTTGGAGAAAAAGAAGCAGTTTTGGCACTTAAAGGAAGAAATCTGGAAGCTCTGGAGCATTCTCTGGAAAAAGTGCGATCGATCGCACCATGCAATGCGATCGAGCGCACATGCGATCGTGCGCACACTTGAAGGATCGTGCGCACACTTGAAGGATCGAGCGCAAGGCACACTGCGATCGAGCGCACATGTACGGGCGTGAACAGTAAACTGCAGAACCCTATTTTGGAAATAAGAGAATTGTTGTTTTAGGAAGGTTTAGGAACTCATGGTTCTCTTAGGACTTCTCAAAGACCTACAAATACACTTGTAAATCACACACTTAAGACACCTTAGATAGAAAACACTTCTCTCTTTTCTTTTACTTGGAGTTGAGGGCTTGGGAGAGAATTGACGCCTCTTCTCTCGGGTTTATTCTTCTCCTTTATGTTTAGTTTATTTTTAATGTTTACTTCAGTTAGTATGTGTAACTAACTCTCTTATAGGGCTCGATTGAAGCCCTAGTTATACATTCCCATATTTTTATTCATTGATAAAATCTTTGCCAATAGCTTATTATGTTACTTAACTTGATTAACACCTATGCTTATTTAAATTCCTCATATGTATGTGTAAGGCCAACGTATGCATGTGGTATGGATAGGTTAGTTAGATCAATTTGGATAATCGAGTCCTGGGTCTAACATTAGTAACAAGGGATATCTTATCCGGATACCCGGGTTAATCAACATGGGAAACCGGGAGTAGATACCATGCCCTAGGTTTCATGCGGTTGTCGATTTTCACAGTGCTTATGTTTTCTTAAGGAACAACTCGAGCAGATACCATGCTGAATCCCTTAAGGAAGAAAAAAGTTAGAGTAGATACCATGCCTAACTCGTTGCTTAGGGAAATCAATAGCTTAAGGAGTAGATACCATGCCCTTAGGTTGGCAACCAGTAGGTATACATAATAAAGCTAGTGCACTGATACCTTATACACATTGGGAATGTATGACTAGTGGTGGATATCAAAGCCCTATGTCTTTATTATCATCAAATCACTTTCCAACAGTTATTTATCTCTTTTTACTTTAGAGAAACTAATTCTAAAAGTAACTTTGCCAATCCCTGTGGAGATGACCTTGCTTTCACACACTAGACTACACTAATGACCTTGTGCACTTGCAAGTATAACTAGTACGATTATTCACCTATTTATTTAGGTATATACTTGCACAACAAGTTTTTGGCGCCGTTGCCGAGGATTGCACTAAATTTTCTTTTAGAATTATTTTCGTCCTTATTTTTTTATTTTGCTTTATTTTGTTTTATTTTTCATCAAACCCTAATCGATTTCTTTTCTGTTTCAGGCACTTCAAAACCTTAATTCTACTTTCTGTGGTATTTGCGATCGATCGCAAGCTCCTGTGCGATCAAGCGCACTTAGGGCAGAGAGTTACCCGAGCAGCAGAGTTACACTGCTGCACTGAAGCTGTTTCTTCTGATTTATGCACGGACTTCGATCCCGACATCCAGAATTCTTTCCCCTCGATCCCGAGCTTGAGAGGACCATCCAACACAATCTTAGAAACAATTTTGAGGAGGAAGAAAAGGAATTCACTGAAGAAACACCAATGGCGGAACAGCTAGAAAACCAGCAACCACCTGCATGAATACCGATGAAGCAATCCTTCATCCCACGAAACCTTAGTAAGCCATCATGCATTGCATATCAACCTGAGGCGAAAAACAACTATTACATATCTCCGCAAATACTAAGTGCACTAACTCACTTTCAGGGTACACCCAACGAAGATCCACACTTGCACCTCCGGGAATTTTCCGATCTTTGCAAATTCCAGCATATCCAAGGCCTAGACCAAGAAAGAATAAGGTTAATTCTATTTCCCTTTTCCTTAAAAGATAATGCTAAACTGTGGTACAATTCTTTACCTGCAGTTTCAATCCACACTTGGGAGGAGTTGGCTGGCAAATTCCTAAGGAAGTTTTTCCCAGCCCAAAAGACGAGGCAAATGAGGAAGGAGATCCAATCCTTCCAACAAAGGGATGAAGATCTGTTCTTTGCGGCATGGGGACACTTCAACGAGCTACTACTCAAATGCCCACACCACAACCTACCTCAAGATGAGCTGGTATTAGCCTTTTATGAAGGTCTGAATGACATGAATAAAGGCATTGCTGATTCCGGTTGTGGAGGGGTGATGATGGAGAAAAGCAGTGAAGAAGCCATGGAATTGTTTGAGGCATTGAGTGAGTATACCCTACAATTCTCCTCAAGATATAAACAAGGAGTCAAGAGCAAAAGTATGTATGAAGCTACTCTAAATGGCGGAACCCCTACCCAAATAGCTGCTCTGGAGAGGAAGCTAGATATGAGGCTAGATATGATTGTAAAAGCAATGACTGCTCAAAACGCCTCACCGAGTCCACAAGCTACATCACCCTAGGTATGTACTATATTCATCTACAGATCCCAAGCAAGCGAACTATGTGGGACCAAACAGTGCATATGCATACAACCCTGGATGGCAGAACCACTCCAACCTATCATGGAGCAACAATCAAGACACCTTGAACCCTCAAGGGCAACAAAAGAACGTCCATAAAGCAACCCAACCCATTCCAGAACCCAAGAAGGATGATCTAGAGAGTCTTGTAAAGCAACTAGCCCTTCAACAACAGCAACTAATGACAACAAATGAGCAAGCAATTCAAAGGTTAGAGGCACAAATGGGACAATTGGCTAAAGAACTAAGTGAAAGGAAGCAAGGTGAACTTCCCGCACAAACATTACCAAATCCAAGAGGGCATCAGCAGCTAAAAGCCGTTACAACTCTCCGAAATGGTAAGATCATAGGAGTTAATGAGCCAACTCAAGCATCTCTAGCTAAGCCATCCACATCCAAGGTGAGTGAAATAGAGAAATGGAATGCACCACCTTTCCCTCAAAGGTTAGTAATGCCCAAGAAAGATAAACTACTTGATATTTTTGAAACCTTGAGAAAAGTAGAAATTAACATTCCCTTATTAGATGCAATTAAACAAATTCCTGCTTATGCTAAATTTTTAAAAGATTGTTGCACTAATAAAAGAAAGTTTCAAGAACATGAGACAGTGGCTCTAACTGAAGAGGTAATTGCGGTATTGTTAAGAAAACTACCACCAAAACTGAAAGATCCGGGTAGTTTTACTATTCCCTATAGGATAAGTGATAAGTTGTTTGAACGAGCATTACTAGAGTTGGGAGCGGGGGTAAATTTGCTACCGTACACGGTATTCGAAACCCTAGGTTTGGGGGAGTTACAACCAACTTCCATTACTTTACAGTTGGCAGATAGGAGTATCAAAAGGCCTAGGGGTATTCTTGAGGATGTCCTAGTTAAGGTAGGAGAATTCATTTTGCCTGCTGATTTCATTGTGCTAGATATGGAGGAATGCCCTATGCCATTACCCCTACCCATCATATTAGGGAGACCCTTCATGAGAACTGCCAATACTAAGATTTGTGTGAAAAAAGGCATAGTAAGTATGAAGATCAATAGTGAGAAAATAGAATTTAAAATATTTGATGCAATGAAACTTCCTCAAGATGACTTTGAATGCTTTAATGTTTGTATGATACAAAACTTTGTTGAGCAAGCTTTTCAGGTCTAACACATTGATCCATTAGAGACTACTCTCACCAATAGCTTCATGGAGATGGATATTGAGCAAAAATATGAAGATGTTACTGATGACATCATCACAACTATGCACCATCTTGCAATCTCTCCAAAATACTCCAGTATGTATCCTTCTCCATTTGAATCTCTCATACCCACTAATATTACTCTTCTCACATCCATTGTGCAGGCACCAACATTGGAACTCAAGCAGCTACCCGAGCATTTAACATACGCCTACTTGGGAGAAAATGAGACTTTACCTGTGATTGTAGCTGCTAACTTGAGTAGTGGAGAAGAAGGGAAGCTGTTAAGAGTTCTTAGGGAGCATAAAAATGCCATTGGGTGGACCATTGCTGACATTAAGGGGATAAGTCCAGCAAAATGCATGCATAATATTTACCTTGAAGAAGAAGCAAGGTCCACTCAAGATGCTCAAAGAAGACTTAACCCACACATGAAGGAGGTAGTAAAGGCCGAGATATTAAAGCTATTAGATGTTGGCATCATTTACCCTATATCGGATAGCAAATGGGTGAGTCCGGTCCAAGTCATTCCTATAAAGAGTGGGATAACCGTGGTAAAGAATGAAGATGAGGAGCTCATACCTATAAGAAAAACAACAGGTTGGAGAGTATGCATTGATTACCGGAGATTAAACAAAGTAACTAGAAAAGATCATTTTCCATTGCCATTCATTGATCAAATGCTAGAGAGGTTAGCCGGACACAGTTATTACTGCTTCTTGGATGGGTATAGTGGATACAATCAAATTTCCATAGCACCTGAGGATCAAGAAAAGACTACATTCACATGTCCTTTCGGTACATTTGCTTATAGAAGAATGTCATTCAGTACTGAATTAGGAAAAATGTCTCTTCATGGTTTAACAAGGTATTGTGTTGGGTCACTCCATCTCAAACAAAGGTATTGAGGTAGACAAGGCTAAGGTTGACATCATTTCAAAGCTACCTCCCTCTCTCATGGTCAAGGGCATTAGAAGTTTCCTTGGACATGTCGGTTTTTATAGAAGATTCATCAAGGACTTCTCCAAAATCTCGAGACCTCTTTGTGCACTATTGACTAAAGATACAAAGTTTGAATGGAATGATGATTACATGCAAGCTTTCAAAACCTTGAAGAATGTTCTCACCTTTGCCCCAATAATGATGGCACCGGATTGGAACCTCCCTTTCGAATTAATGTGTGATGCCAGTGACTTTGCCTTGGGAGCTGTCTTAGGTCAAAGAATTAATAAGGTACCTCATGCTATTTACTATGCTTCTAGAACATTAAATGATGCTCAACTTAACTATTCTACTACTGAAAAAGAATTGTTAGCTGTTATTTTTGCTTTAGAGAAGTTTAGATCATATCTTATTGGTTCTAAAGTTATTGTATTCACTGACCATGCTGCTCTGAGATATTTGTTTTCTAAGAAAGATGCAAAACCTAGGCTAATCAGATGGATACTCCTACTACAAGAGTTCGATTTAGAGATCAAAGACAAAAAGGGGAGTGAGAATGTAGTTGCGGATCATTTGGCAAGACTCCCATATGAGAGTGATGATAAAGAGTTACCATTAAATGAGAACTTCCCTGATGAACAACTATTTGCACTCGAGGTAAAACTTCCATGGTATGCTGATATAGTTAATTATTTAACTGTTAAAATTTTTCCCCCAGGTATGACTACTTAAGAAAAGAAACAGCTAATATCTCTGTCAAGACACTACCATTGGGATGATCCATACCTTTTCAAGGTCTACCCTGGTCAAATCGTCAGAAGATGTATCCCAGAAGAGGAGCATTCGAGCTTGTTGCAACATTGCCATCAGTTTGCTTGTGGAGGTCATTTTGGAGCAAAACGAACAGCTCTTAAGGTAGTCCAATCTGGTTTCTATTGGCCTAACCTATTTAAAGATGCTTTCTCCTTTTGCAACTCATGTGATAGATGCCAGCGGACAGGTAACATCTCTTCCCGAAATCAAATTCCCTTACAAAATATTCATGTAGTAGAACTCTTTGACGTATGGGGTATTGATTTCATGGGACCCTTTACTAACTCATTTGGCTATTTATATATTCTTGTGGGCGTGGATTATGTGTCTAAATTGGTTGAGGCTGTCCCTTCAAGGACTAATGATCACAAAGTGGTTATCAAGTTTTTGCAGGCTAACATTTTTACTAGGTTTGGAACTCCAAGAGCAATCATCAGTGATGGGGGCAACCACTTCCATCATCGTTCTTTTTCCGAACTACTCCAAAAATATGGGATTACTCATAGAGTTGGCACTCCATATCATCCTCAAACCAGTGGCCAAGTAGAAATAAGCAACCGAGAGATCAAAGGAATTTTAGAAAGGACAGTAAAGCCGAATCGGAAGGATTGGTCTCTACGCTTAAATGATGCTTTGTGGGCATATAGGACAGCTTATAAGACCCCAATTGGCATGTCTCCCTACCACCTAGTCTTTGGAAAAGCATGCCATCTCCCAATGGAATTAGAACATCGAGCATATTGGGCCATTAAGCAGTTCAACTTTGACATGAAGCAAGCGGGTGAGAAAAGGAAGCTACATCTAAATGAGCTTGAAGAATTGAGATATGAGGCCTATGAGAATGCAAAGTTGTACAAGGAACGGACCAAAGCTTATCATGACAAACAACTAGTCCGGAAGGAGTTCCATGTAGGGCAAAAGGTGCTGCTATATGACTCTCGATTGCGGCTGTTCCCAGGCAAGCTCAAATCTAGATGGCATGGTCTGTACATGGTCACCAAGGTCTTTCCTCATGGTGCATTAGAAGTCTGTGACCCCAACAGAAATCAGCCCTTTACAATCAATGGACACAGAGCCAAGCCATACCTCGACACCAAATTTCCTCCAAGAGATGAAGACTTGGCACTTGAATCAGTACAGTATACAGCTGAAACATAAGCACTAGAGCTCCAAGAGGTGGATTTTAAGTGCCTCCTTCCAAACAACTAGCACGGTAGCAAGAGAGTGCTTGAGCAAAGTAAAAATTTGATCACCTATTAAGCTCAAGTACCTCTGGTAAGGAGGCCATGCTGCAGGCCATTCTTGATCGCCTACTTCCAGCACCCAGTACCTCTCCGACTGCACCACCTGATGATCAGCAGTGAGAGAGTACCACGTCTGGCTGAAGACGTTAAACTTAGTGCTCATGGGAGGCACCCCACTGCATATCATTTTTATTGTTTTTTTTATTATTTTTATTTTATAGTTCACTTGTCTATTATTTATTACTTGTTTTCCATTTTTTATTTGCTTTCTTTTTCAAGAACAGTTTCAGTGCATCCAGTTGAAGTTTGGGGGCGTGCTACGAGCCATGTCAACCATCAGTTCTCCACCTCCCAGGTCAGATCTTTCCATGCTACTCACACATTGGGGACAATATGCATTTTAAGTTTGGGGGTATGGGGACACATTCACACACTACACTATGTCCTACATTTTTGTTGCTATTTTCATAGATAAATGCATGTTCATTCTGTCCAATAAACTTTTTTTTTTCTAAACAAAACTGTATGATTTGACTTCATCAGCAAGCTTAACACTTTGAACATATAAGCCAATAATCAAGTTTTGAACCTAGATCACTGCCCTTTAGGCATTTAAGAATTCACAAGTTTAGCTTAACTATCACGAGCACATTAGCACATGATCGTGTGGGGTATGACATGTAATTTGGATTTGTATGTTTCTTTTGCTTGACTGTGAACTAGATGACCTATTAGATTGACATATTGGCATATGAAAATAGAAAAGATTGATTAGTTCTCAAAAGAAACAAATGCTCCTAATGATCAATAAAACAAATCTTCCGCTGAGTAACTGGCTCTCTTGCCTCAGTAAGCATTGAGTGTCACGTCAAAAGGTGGAAAATTCTAAATGGTAGCATTAAGACCAGTTAGTTTCGTAGCCTTGTTGACTCGAGCTAGTAAGTCCTTAGGGGTGTCTTTACACCTAATGCCCTAAAACCATCTGGTTTGGGAGTCATTGGCTAAACGCTCGTTACACAAGTCAGCAAGAAAGTTTAAGGGAACTAACGTGGCAAAAATCTCACAAATAAAAGTCTATGCCATGTTTGTTGACTCTAATAAAAAGTTTGGTGAATCTTGAGTCATCGAAACACTACACGTTTGAATTTCTTGGAAACCCAATCTTTTATGTGCTAGTCACCACACACCAAAGTCAAACTTGTGATGTCTTAAACTACCTCATGAATATGATTTACGTTCAAAAATCTTATTCATTGCAAAAATATGTTTATATTTGTTTAGCTTGCTCATGAATGCGCATCATAGTTTTGTGTTAAATCTAGACTTTTGATTGACAGCATGAACATTGGATTTATCTATGTCTTTCATTTTAGTTTTTAATTTAGTATTGCTAAGGGACTAACAAAATGTAAGTTTGGGGGTGTGATAGATCCCTTATTTACAGTTGTTAGGTCCTTTATTACGTTAATTTGGTCTTTTTTACTCCATTTGTGTGTTTTACATATTTTTATAGGGTCTTGGAGAAAAAGAAGCAGTTTTGGCACTTAAAGGAAGAAATCTGGAAGCCCTGGAGCATTCTCTGGACAAAGTGCGATCGATCGCGCCATACAATGCGATCGAGCGCACATGCGATCGTGCGCACACTTGAAGGATCGAGCGCACACTGCGATCGAGCGCACATGAACGGGCGTGAACAGTAAACTGCAGAACCCTATTTTGGAAATAAGAGAATTGTTATTTTAGGAAGGTTTAGGAACTCATGGTTCTCTTAGGACTTCTCAAAGACCTATAAATACACTTGTAAATCACACACTTAAGACATCTTAGATAGAAAACACTTCTCTATTTTCTTTTACTTGGAGTTGAGGGCTTGGGAGAGAATTGACGCCTCTTCTCTCGGGTTTATTTTTCTCCTTTATGTTTAGTTTATTTATAATGTTTACTTCAGTTAGTATGTGTAACTAACTCTCTTATAGGGCTCGATTGAAGCCCTAGTTATGCATTCCCATATTTTTATTCATTGATAAAATCTTTTCCAATAGCTTATTATGTTACTTAACTTGATTAACACCTGTGCTTATTTAAATTCCCCATATGTATGTGTAACGCCAATGTATGCATGTGGTATGGATAGGTTAGTTAGATCAATTTGGATGACTGAGTCCTGGGTCTAACATTAGTAACAAGGGATATCTTATCCGGATACCTGGGTTAATCAACATGGGAAACCAAGAGTAGATACCATGCCCTAGGTCTCATGTGGTCGTCGATTTCCACAGTACTTATGTTTTCTTAAGGAAAAACTCGAGCAGATACCATGCTAAATCCCTTAAGGAAGAAAAGAGTTAGAGTAGATACCATGCCTAACTCGTTGCTTAGGGAAATCAATAGCTTAAAGAGTAGATACCATGCCCTTAGGTTGGCAACCAGTAGGTATACATAATAAAGCTAGTGCACTGATACCTTATACACATTGGGAATGTATGACTAGTGGTGGATATCAAAGCCCTATGTCTTTATTATCATCAAATCACTTTCCAACAGTTATTTATCTCTTTTTACTTTAGAGAAACTAATTCTAAAAGTAACTTTGCCAATCCCTGTGGAGATGACCTTGCTTTCACACACTAGCCTACACTGATGACCTTGTGCACTTGCAAGTATAACTAGTACGATTATTCACCTATTTATTTAGGTATATACTCGCACAACAAAGCCCCATCTTATATGTGCTAACTCATCACACACAAATCAAACTTGCGATGCCTTAAGCCAACCTTAGGTAAGTAACATGAGCTTTTGAAAATCCTTTTTCAATACAAAAATGTGTTTTTATTATAAGCTTACTCATGAACGGTTATCACGGTTTTATGCGCAACCCAAATTTTTGAATAGCATGAATATGAATTTATCTTTAATTTTGTTTTAACATAGTCTTTCATTTTGTATTGCTAAGAGACTAGAAATATGTAAGTTTGGGGGTGTGATAGAAGATTAAATATTCATATTTAAGCCCCTTAATTTACATTTGTTAAGCTATTTGTTTACGTATTTTATTCTATTTCACTTTCTTTTTGTGTTTTCTGTGTTTTTCATAGGCTTGTGAAGAAAAGAAAGCATTTTGAAGCTTTAAAGGAAGAAAACTGAAGATCTGGAAAGGGCTAGTGCGATCGAGCGCAACATGACTACGATCAAGTGCACAAGCAATCACGCGCACACATAGAAGGCTTAAGCGCACCCATGCGCTCAAGCGCAGAAGCATGCGATCGAGCGTACACGCACAGAGAGGCGGCAGAGCCAGTTTTGGAAAGATTTCTTTCGGACTTATTTTGGAAATTAAGGTTTCAAGGCACTTTTAGAACCCTATAAATAGCCCTGTAAAACACAGAAACAATATCTCCCTTTTGAGGAGCTTATCTTCGTTTTAGTTAGACCTTTTGTTCTAGATTTGAAGTAGTGAGCTTAGGAGAGGAATTGACGACTCATCTCCTGAGGCTTCTTCGGTTTTAGTTTTTTGTTTATTTTAATTATGTTTAGCATGTTTACTTTACTTAGCATGTGTAACTAAAACTCCTATAGGGCTCGATTGAAGCCCTAGTTATGCTTTACCACATATTCATTCATTGATTATCTTTGTTATATCCTTGTTAGAATATTTAACTTGATTAATAACTGTTTATATTTACATTCCTCATATATATATGCCTGATCAACGTATGCCTGTGGTATGGATAGGTTAGTTGAATCAATTTGGATGACCGAGTCCTGGGTTCGACATTAGTAACAAGGGATATCCACACTGAATTCCCTGGTTAATCAACATGAAAAATCGGGAGTGGACTAAGCCCTAGGTCCCGTGTGGTTGCCGATCTCCACAGCCTCATGCTCTCTTAAGGAACAACTCAGTATACACCCATGCTGAATCCCTTAAGAGAGAAAAGAGTTAGAGTATACATCATGCCTAACTCGTTGCATAGGGAGATCAATAGCCTATGGTGTGGACCAAGCCCTTAGGTATGCAACCATTAGATATTCATGATAAGGCTAGAGCATTGAAACCTTAGTTAGTGGGAAGGTATAATTAGTGGTGGATATCGTAGCCCTATGATCTCATTATTATTTACTCACACTCAAACTGTTATTTCTCTTTTAACTTGAAGAAACTAATTTTAAATAGAGATTCACCAATCCCTGTGGAAATGATCTTGCACTTGCACACTATGCTACCACAGACCTTGTGCACTTGCAAGTAAACCTAGAACGGTTATTTGCTTAATTATTTAGGTAGATAATCCATCCAAACAAGTTTTTGATCACTCAGTGGTTCCCGGCAACGGAACCACAAAAACTTGTTTGGACGGATTATCTACCTAAATAATTAAGCGAATAACCGTTCTAGTTTTACTTGCAAGTGCACAAGGTCTGTAGTAGCATAGTGTGCAAGTGCGAGATCAATTCCACAGGGATTGGTGAATCTCTATTTAAAATTAGTTTCTTCAAGTTAAAAGAGAAATAACAGTTTGAGTGTGAGCAAATAATCATGAGATCATAGAGCTACGATATCCACCACTAATTATACCTTGTACTAACTGAGGTTTCAATGCTCCAGCCTTATCACGAATATCTAATGGTTTCCAACCTAAGGGCTTGGTCCACACCTTAGGCTATTGATCTCCCTATGCAATGAGTTAGGCATGGTGTATACTCTAACTCTTTTCTCTCTTAAGGGATTCAACATGGGTGTATACTGAGTTGTTCCTTAAGAGAGCATGAGGGCTGTGGAGATCGATAACCCGGGACCTAGGGCTTGGTCTGCTCCCGGTTTCCCATGTTGATTAACCCGGGAATCCGGTGTGGATATCCCTTGTTACTAATGTCGAACCTAGGACTCGGTCATCCAAATTGATTCGACTAACCTATCCATACCACATGCATACGTTGATCAGGTACACACATATGAGGAATGTAAATATAAACAGGTATTAATCAAGTTAAATATTCTAACAAGGCTATAACAAAGATAATCAATGAATGAATATGTGGTAAAGCATAACTAAGGCTTCAATCGAGCCCTATAGGAGTTTTAGTTACACATGCTAAGTAAAGTAAACAAGCTAAACATAATTGAAAAAAACAGAAAACTAAAATCGAAGAAGCCTCGGGAGACGAGTCGTCAATTCCTCTCCTAAGCTCTCTGCTTCGAATCTAGAACAAAAGGTCTAACTAAAAAGAAGATAAGCTCCTCAAAAAGGGAGATGTTGTTTCTGTGTTTTACAGGGAAATTTATAGGGTTCTAAAGATGCCTTGAAACCCTAATTTCCAAAATAGATCTGGAAGAAATCTTTCCAAAACTAGCTCTGCCGCCTCTCTGTGTGTGTGCTCTCGATCGCATGCTTCTGCGCTCGAGCGCATGGGTGCACTCGAGCCTTTTATGTGTGAGTGCGATTGCTTGTGCGCTTGATCGCAGCCATGTTACGCTCGATCGCACTAGCTCTTTCCAGATCTTCAGTTTTCTTCTTTTAAAGCTTCAAAATGCTTTCTTTTCTTCACAAGCCTATGAAAGACATAGAAAACACAAAAAGGAAGTAAAATAGAATAAAATACATAAACAAAGAGCTTAACAAATGTAAATTAAGGGGCTTAAATATGAATATTTAAGCTCCTATCACACCCCTAAACTTACATATTGCTAGTCCCTTAGCAATACAAAATGAAAGACTATGTTAAAACAAAATTAGAGATAAATTCATATTCATGATATTCAAAAATTTGGGTCGTGCATAAAACCATGATAACCGTTCATGAGTAAGCTTATAATAAAAACACGTTTTTGTATTGAAAAAGGATTTTCAAAAGCTCGTGTTACTTACCTAAGGTTGGCTTAAGGCATCACAAGTTTGATTTGTGTGTGATGAGTTAGCACATATAAGATGGGGCTTCCACATAATTTTAGCGTATAGGGTTTCGATGCCCAAACTTTTATCGAATTCCTTATCAAAGAGAACAAAAATGGCATGATACTTGCTTCTTTTTTCTTTTTCTTTTTTTCATGCGATCTTTGCCATGTTGAGTTCCATCGAGCTTTCTAGTTGACCCTTGTAACGATTGTTTGGCCAATGACTCCCAAACTAGATGGTTTTAGGACATTAGGTATAAAGACACCCCTAAGGACTTACTAACTCGAGTCAAAAAGGCTACGGAACTAACAGGTTTTAATGCTTCTAAATGACTCCCATGTTGCCATGTTGAGTTCCATCGAGCTTTCTAGTTGACCCTTGTAACGAGTGTTTGGCCAATGACTCCCAAACCAGATGGTTTTAGGGCATTAGGTGTAAAGACACCCCTAAGGACTTACTAACTCGAGTCAAAAAGGCTATGGAACTAACAGTTTTTTTATACTTCTTAATGAATTTCTCACCTTTTGACGTGAACACTTAATGCTTACTGAGGCAAGAGGCCTAGTTACTCAGTGGGAATATTTATTATGATCATTAAAGGTTTACTTTATACCTTTTGACATGAACACTCAATGCTTACTGAGGCAAAAGGCCCAGTTACTCAGTGAAAAGGTTTTACTGATCATTAGAAGCTTTTTGATCACTTTTTGCATGATGAACATTTTTCTTTATTTTTTTCTTCTTTATTTTTCTTATGCCTAAGTGTTCTTTTCAACAAGTTATCCGATTATAGTTAGATTATGAAAACATATACAAAATAATTATATGTCATACCCCACACAAATGCGTGTTAAATGTGCTCGTGCAAATTTAGATCAAACTGGTGAATTCTTAGGTGCCTTGAGGTAGGTAACTAAAATTTTGTAAAATTTCTAATACAAGACTATGTGTTCTAGTTTTTAAGCTTACTATTGAAGTGTTATCAAATTTTTAAATCAACCAAAATTTTTGTTACCAAATGAACATGCATTTATCTTTTCATAAATAAAAAAACTGGTACTTAGTGTGTGCATGTGTTTCAAGTGTGTGCGTAACAGTGTCTCCCACTACCCCCAAACTTAAAATACACATTGTCCCCAATGTGTGTGGCATGGAAAGATCTGACCTATGAGATGGAGAACTAGGTTGCTTGCTTTGTTTGTAACACGCCCCCAAACTTGAACTGGATGCACGCACTAAGTATTGGATAAAGAAAAATAAATGTTGTTCCGAAAAACAAGAACTATAATAAATATAAATATAAACAAAAGAAAAGTACTAAAATAAAAAGGATAAGTCTGGGGTGCCTCCCATGAGCGCTAAGTTTAACGTCTTCAGCCAGACCAAGCCTTATTCTTCCCCAAAACTAAGATTGGCAGCAACTAGCACAGGTGGTGTCTTATTCTCTCCCATATAAGCATAAGTTAAGTGCTCTAGAAATTGCTTGAATTCCAAGTTAGGTGCCTGTACAATAAAAGGGAAAAAAATAGTATTAGTAGGTACATGAGGGTCAAATGGATCGGTGTACTTACTTGGATGCTTTGGAGAGGCCTTAAGGAGGTGCACAGTGTCGATGATGTCATCAGTAACATCCTCACATTTAGGCTTAATATCTAATCCTTTGAGACAATGGGTGAGGGTGGTCTCCAATGGATCAATGTGATGGACATGACAAACTTGCTCAACAACACCTTGCTGTCGTTCACTCAACTTTTTAGCCAATTACCTCACTTATACTTCCAATCTTTGAATGGCTTGCTCATACTTTCAATGATTTCCCTTTGCTCAGTCCGAAATTGTCTTTTCTCTACCATGAATTGTTCTTGTGAAGTCATCAGCTGTTGTTGTTGAGTTGCCAATTGCCTCACAAGATTCTCTAGGTCACTTTGCTTTGATTCTGGAACTGATTGGGAATTTCTTTTCTGCCCTAGAAAGTTCAAAGCATTTTGGTTGTTGCTCCATGAGAAGTTAGGGTGGTTTCTCCATCCAAAATTGTAGGTATTTGCATAAGCACTGTTTGGTCTCACATAGGTCGCTCGCTTGGAATCTGTAGATGAATATGAATGGCAAGTCTCAGTAGTGTGATCAAATTGAGAACATAAAGCACATACCTTGAGTTGTGTGGCTTGTGGATTAGGTGGGTTGTTCCGTGCAATCATGGCTTTTACAAGCATATCTATCTTCCTCTCCATAGCAACATATCTAGCTTCCGCCATTGGTGCTTCTCCCTCGAATGAATTAGTTGAAAAACTTCAGTGTAGTAGTTTTAGTACTGTTTCTCAAGTACTCTCTAGAGCTTTTGAGCTTGAGCGCACCAAGAACAACACTCGATCGCACTGGGAATGCGCTCGATCGCACCAAGGAATGCGTTCGATCGCAATGAGAACAAACACTCATCTGCACACCTGAACAAAAACAGAAAATAAAAAGAAGGAATATATATAATTTTTTATAAAAATAATAATAAAATAATAAAATAAAATAAAACATAACAAAATAAAATAAAATAGAATAGAATAAAATAAAAAAAAATAACGAAAATAATTCCAAAAAGAAATTTAGCACAATCCCCGGCAACGGTGCCAAAAACTTGTTTGGACGGATTATCTACCTAAATAATTAGGCGAATAACCGTTCTAGTTTTACTTGCAAGTGCACAAGGTCTGTGGTAGCATAGTGTGCAAGTGCGAGATCATTTTCACAGGGATTGGTGAATCTCTATTTAAAATTAGTTTCTTCAAGTTAAAAGAGAAATAACAGTTTGAGTTCGAGTAAATAATAATGAGATCATAGGGCTACTATATCCACCACTAATTATACCTTCCCACTAACTAAAGTGTTGACCTTCGCCCGTATTTTAATGATGGCAAAACACAACTGTTATTTAACTAACATGTTTAAACTAAGTTGTATTAAGGATCAAACACATTCAACCAAGGAACAAAGTGCAAAAACTCGAACCAAATCAAGTATCAAGTGAAGACTGAAGATCTAGTATAGGTCTTAAGGTTTAGAACCAATGTAAGTCTCACTCATACATTGTATTAGCTTGTTCAATGGCTCAAACACAAAAGGTTTTTCTAAAACCATTATTTTTAAAATGTTTTTGATGAAAAACAGAAGAGAAACTGGGTTGGAAGACAACCCAGTCGACTGGTATATGGGTCAGAAGGTACCCAGTTGACTGGATAAAACAACCTAGTCGACTGGTACTTTGACCAGTAAGTTTCCAGTCGACTGGATGAATCAACCCAGTCGACTGGTAAAATGGACAGAAAGTCCTCAGTCGACTGGATGATATATACCAGTTGACTGGATACCCAGAAGGTCTGAAAACGAGTATTTTTCAAGTGAACCCAGTCGACTGGTATCTCGACCCAGTCGACTGGTATCTCGACCCAGTCGACTGGTAATTCAAAAATATGACCGTTGGACTCCAAATCTGAACATTTTAAAGTAAATCTTTTTCAAATTAAAGTCTGAAACGGCCATATTAATTAATTGCTATATAAACCCATTCAGTTAAGCATTCAAGAACAAGTAACGCATATTCAAAAAGAATTGATCTTACATAATCAAGTTTTTATACTCTTGAAACACAAAAAGCTTTGAAATAATCTTGTTGAGCCATTTCTTCAAGCTTTACTTTGAAAGAGAGACATTTCTGTTGTTATAAGCTTTCATTTGCTGTCTCTCTACCTTTTACTTTACACCATCTTTGTAAAGGGATTACTTCCGAGAGGAAGGGGAAACTTCCGAAAGGAAGGGGATTTTTCGGTTTAAGCAATTCCTGTAATTTGCTTGTGTACGGTTTGTGCAACACCCGGCTAAGTTGTGCGACTAAGTTTTCTTAGTGGATTACTTCAAGGTGTTCCTTGAAGAGAGTGGACGTAAGGTCGGAACGAATCCGATATTGCCGAACCACTATAACTGTGTTTGCATCCTCTTTCCTTAAACTCTTTATTTACAGCTCATTACTTATTATCTGTTACTTATTAGTTTTTATAAACTTATATTAATTCCGTGAAAAGTTTTTAAAAACCCAATTCACCCCCCCTCTTGGGTTGAAACCTCAAGCTACAATTGGTATCAGAGCCTCGTTCTCTTTATTAGGCTTAAAATCCTAGAGTTGATCCAATGGCAGCAAATAGCTACTCTGAGGGACACTCTTATACTAGACCACCATTGTTCAATGGCTCAAATTATAACTATTGGAAAAATAGAATGAAAATCTTCGTCGAAGGACAAGATTACAATCTATGGAGAATTATAGAAGAAGGACCTAAAATTCCTTCAAAAGAAATAGTTATTGGAGAGACTCTTCATACAATACCTAAACTCAAAACTGAGTTTACTGACGAGGATTGTAGAACGATGTCTCTCAATAGTAGAGCAACAAGCATGCTACATTGTGCATTAGATATTTCTGAATATAACAAAATATCTGCATGCGTTTCTGCTAAAGAAATATGGGACAAATTGCAAGTCACATATGAAGGAACAAGTGAAGTAAAAAAGTCTAAAATTTACATGCTAATTTCTGAGTATGAATCTTTTAAGATGTCTCCTAACGAAACCATTTCCGAAATGCACTCACGATTCACCACTATTATAAATGGTTTAAAATTGCTTGGCAAGAATATTGAGGAAGTTGAACTAACCAGAAAAATCTTAAGATCTCTGCCACCAGAATGGAAACCAAAGAGGACAGCCATTCAGGAGGCCAAAAATCTTGACAAGCTTGATGTTGAGACACTGCTTGGGTCATTATTGACATACAAGATGGAAGAAATGACTCCCATCATCAATGATGATGAGAAGAAGAAAAAGCAAATTGCTCTCAAAACTTCTACGAGCAACAAAGAAAAGGAATTAGAACAAGAAGCAGAGAGCAGTGAAGAGGATGGTGAAATGGATTTAATCACCAAATGATTCCATAAGTTCTTGAAGAAAAGCAAGAAACCTTACTCAAAGGATCCCACCTCAAAAAGGGAACCACTTATGTGCTATGGCTGCAAAAAGCCAGGACATATAAAAGCTGATTATCCGGTTTCAAACAAACCATACAAGGGCTTCAAAAAGAAAGCTATGGTAGCAACTACCTGGAGTGATGACGAAGAAGATGAGTCATCAGACAAAGAAATCGGATACGAGGAAATTGCCAACCTTTGTTTGATGGCAATCGATGATGAAAGTGAGGTAACATCTTCTCCCTCTTCAAAAAATAATATTGTTACTAGTAGTGAAGAACTACTAGAAGTCATAAATGAAATGCATGAAGAATTAAAGAAATTTGATTCTAGAAATTTTGTTCTTAAGAAAGAAGTATCATCTCTTTCTAAAGAAATGATAATTCTTAGAGAAGAAAAAGAAAAATTATCATCTTTACTGCATGATTCGTCTCAAGATTTTCTTAAAGATGAAAATGAGAATTTGAAAAATAAAATTTCTGAATTAAACAGCACTATATCTAGACTTATGCTTGGTAAAGAAAACTTGATGAAGTGCTTTCTTCCCAAAGATTAAGTGGAGGAAAATCTGGTGTAGGATATTCTCCATTGGGAAAACAAAAAACAAAAGAGAGCTTATTCATGAAAGCCTCTTGTGTAGATGGAGCTTCTACTTCAAAAGCTCCTAGCATTGTTAAAAGCACTCCCTCGATAAATGCTAGGAAGTCTAGAAACTTAAATGATCATACTAAATTGAAGCATTCTAAAAATACTCATGCTTATATGTATGCTCATTCTAGAAATGCTCATACACATCCTAGAAATAATTATCATGCTCATTCTAGGATCAATGTGTATAATGAAAGAATGCATTCTGCTCGTGCTCATCCTAGGAATTATCATCATGGGTATCCTAGAATGCATCATCATACTCTTTATAGAAATGACATGAATTTTCATACTCCTTACCATAGAAACATGTATCCTAGGAACTATTATCCTAAGGTTTATAGGAATTCACATGTAAGACATCCTAGAAATTTCTATGACTATCATGCTAGGACTGTGCATCATCAACTTGTTCATAGAGCACCTCATATTAAGAAAGTATGGGTCCCAAAAGGAACCGTATTTTCCAGGACTAACCCCAAAGGACCCAAGAAATTTTGGGTACCTAAAAGTGCTATCGTATATCCTTGTGTGATGTAGATTTGTCTTCACACCAAGGAGAAAGGTAACTGTTGGTACCTTGATAGTGGTTGCTCGAAGCATATGACCGGTGATAAAAGCGTATTCAAGGAGCTAACTCTAAGAGATGGTGGACTTGTGACCATTGGAGACAATACTAAAATAAAGATCATCGGGCATGGAAAAGTCGGTAATGATTTCTCAACCTTAGATAATGTATTGCTAGTACATGGCCTTAAGCCAAATTTACTTAGCATTAGTCAATTATGTGACAAAGGATATAAAGTCACATTTGAGACCTCTCATTGTCTAGTTATAGACATCAAGAGCAACAAGATCAAATTCATTGGCCATAGACATGAAAATGTCTATATAGTTGATTTGAAATCTTTGCATTCCGATAATGAAAAATGTTTTCCTGCTTTTAGTGAAAATCAATGGCTATGGCATAGAAGGCTTGGTCATGTAAACATGAATTTGCTAAAAATTGTTTCAAGAAAAGATTTAGTTATTGGACTTCCAAAAATCAATTTTGAGAAAGACAAAATTTGCAATGCTTGTCAAATGGGAAAACAATCTAGGATATCTTTTAAAGCAAAAAATGTAGTCTCAACTACTAGACCTTTGGAACTTTTGCATATGGACTTATTTGGTCCAATTAGTACCATTAGTCTAGATGGCCATCAATATGCTCTTGTTATTGTTGATGACTATTCAAGATATACCTTTGTTATTTTTATTGCTTATAAGGATGAAGCTTTTAAAGGATTTGAAAAGTTTTGCAAAAAGGTACAAAATGAAAAAGGAATTTGTATTTCAAGCATAAGAAGTGATCATGGCAAAGAATTTGAAAATCAAAGCTTTTCAAAATTTTGTGATGAAAATGGAATTAATCACAACTTTTCAGCTCCTAGAACTCCTCAATAAAATGGAGTTGTTGAGAGGAAAAATAGAGTTCTAGAAGAATTTTCAAGAACAATGCTTTGTGAAAATAATTTACCAAAATATTTTTGGGCTGAAGCCGTGAATACTTCTTGCTATATTTTAAATAGAATTTTGATAAGTCCCTTGCTTGATAAAACACCATATGAACTATGGAAAGGGAGAAAGCCCAATATTTCCTATTTTTGTGCCTTTGGTAGTAAGTGCTTCATCTTAAATAACAATAAAACTAACTTGGGTAAATTTGATTCCAAGACCGATGAAGGGATATTTTTAGGATATTCAACTACTAGTAAGGCTTATAGAGTTTTCAATAAGAGAACTCTAGTAGTATAAGAATCTGTGCATGTAACTATTGATGAATCTAACCCAATGAGCAGTGGAGAAGTTTCATTTAAAGATGATGCAGATTTTATTCCAAGAATGGAAACTCCTACTCCCATTGTTGACCCAAAAGTGAGTTCTTCTCAAACAAATGAAGGGATGGCAACTCCCAATTTGGACCAACCATTCTCAAGTCAACAAGAGGAAAATCTACCCAAGGATTGGAGGTATGTAAATCATCATCCAATTGATCAAGTAATTGGTGATCCTTCACAAGGGGTAAGAACTCGCTCTTCCATTAGAAATATTTGCAATTTTGTAGCTTATTTGTCTCAAGTAGAACCTAAGACATTTATAAAAGCTAAAAAAGATAATGATTGGATAATTGCAATGCAGGAAGAGATAAATCAATTTGAGAGAAACAATGTTTGGAAACTAGTTCCAAGACCTAAAGATCATTCAATTATTGGAACTAAATGGGTATATAGAAATAAAATGGATGAAAATGGTATAGTAACTAGAAATAAGGCTAGACTAGTTGCTAAGGGATATAACCAAGAGGAAGGAATAGATTTTGATGAAACCTATGCTCCTGTAGCTAGATTAGAAGCTATTCGAATGTTATTAGCCTTTGCATGCTTTAATAAATTCAAGTTATTTCAAATGGATGTGAAAAGTGTCTTTTTAAATGGCTTTATAGAAGAAGAGGTTTATGTTGAACAACCTCTTGGATTTGAAAATCCTAGTCTTCCAAATCATGTCTATAAACTTTCTAAAGCTCTATATGGGTTGAAGCAAGCTCCAAGAGCATGGTATGAAAGATTAAGTAAATTTTTGATTAACAATGATTTTGTAAGAGGTAAAATAGACACAACTCTCTTCACAAAAACTCACAAGAATGACACTTTGATAGTTCAAATATATGTTGATGATATTATATTTGGTGCTACTAATGAATCTATGTGTCAAGAGTTTGCAAAGTGCATGCAAAGTGAATTTGAAATGAGCATGATGGGAGAACTTACCTACTTCCTTGGACTGCAAATCAAGCAACTAAAAAGAGGTATCTTCATCAATCAACAAAAGTACATCAAAGATCTACTAAAAAAGTTCGGGATGGAAAGCTCAAAGCCAATTGGAACACCTATAAGCACAACCACCAAACTTGATCTTGATGAAGGAGGTAAAACTGTAGATTCTAAATATTATAGAAGCATGATAGGTGCTTTACTATATTTGACTGCAAGTAGACCTGATATAATGTTCAGTGTATGCATGTGTGCTAGATTTCAGTCTAATCCTAAGGAATCACATGTAGTTGCAGTAAAAAGAATCCTTAGATATCTACAAGGGACCTAGACCATAGGATTATGGTACTCTAGAGAATCATCTTTTGAGCTAGTAGGATATTCAGATGCTGATTTTGCTGGATGTAGGTTAGATAGAAAGAGCACAAGTGGAACATGCCAATTCTTAGGTGCTATGTTAACTTCTTGGTTCTCCAAGAAACAGAATTTAGTTGCACTATCAACCGCTGAGGCGGAATATGTAGCAGCTGGCAGTTGTTGCGCCCAAGTACTATAGATGAAACAACAACTAGAAGACTATGGCATGAGTCTAAAAAATTTTCCTATATTTTGTGATAATACTAGTGCCATCAACCTAACCAAAAATCCTATTCAGCACTCTAGAACCAAGCATATAGAGATTAGACATCATTTCCTAAGAGATCATGCTAAAAAAGGTGATATAAGATTAGTATTCATTCCTTCATAAGATCAAATTGCTGATATTCTTACGAAACCCTTAAGTGAAGCTAGTTTTTGTAAGATTAGAATGTTGATGGGATTGCTTGATTTTGATAAACTGAATGTTTGATTGCATCTCATTTCATCATTTGCATGTTCGACATTGAGTGATAGAGTATTAATCCATGTTTAATTATTCCCCTCACTAAAAAATGTCATAGATAAACAAAATCGTGCTAAAAAATTCAGGACTGGAAATTTTACTCAGGATCCAGTCGACTGGTAAATGTGCTCCAGTCAACTAGTAAGTCTCTGCCTGATCTTCCAGTCGACTGGTACTTTTGACCCAATCGACTGGTAATTCTCTGCCAAATATTCCAGACGACTGGTAAGTCTTCTCCAGTCGTCTATAAGATCAAATCCTATTTGGAGCCAATTTTTTTAAAAACCCTTGTCCTCCAGTCGACTGGTAAAGATAGCCCAGTCGACTGGTAACTCACTGCCAGGTTACCCAGTCGACTGGTACGTTTACCCAGTCGACTGGTAAAGAAACTGTTCATCTTTTCAAAGGGACCCAGTCGACTGGTATATTGACCCCAGTCGACTGGTATCACGATTCTATAAAAGGGACTGTTCATTTTCGCCATTTTTACGCCATTTTCAAAGAGCCCAAGCTTTCTCTCTCTAGAATAATTCATCATTTTGATCCAAAAACCATCCAAATCCCTTTTAAACACACCGATCTACACATTCCTAAAGAGATTTTTAACTTTCTACGGTTAAAATCTCTCATTTTCACCAAAATCATTTTTTTCAAAAACTCCAGATTTCTCCAAAATGAGTGACAAAATCCGTATTAAACTCACAACAAGTGGACCTAATGCGCCTAAAAAGCCAAGGTCTTCAAAACCTTCGGCTTCAGAGTCGAAAGGGAAGGGAACAGCAGGGTCATCCAGCAAGGAGCCCAGAACAGAGTTGGAACAGACTCTGTTTTACAGCCCAGCGGCTCACAAGAGGTATAATTCTATAATCCGTCACAAGAAAATCATGACGAGTAGAGTCGTTGATTTCGACTCTATTCGTCATGGTAATTTCGATATTCTACCAGCCTTTGAGGCAATAAATCTGACCCCACTGGTCAGAATTCATGAAAAATATTACCCGCGACTGATTCACCAGTTCTATGCGAACTTGGTGAAACCTAGTCCTCTGGCTCTAAGATTCAGAACCAGAATTAGCAGTGTGGGGTTTGAGGTCAACACTGACCTCTTGATGAGCATTCTGAGAATCCCTATAAAGGGGGTTCAATGGAGTCTGGATAGATGTCCAGACAACTTTGAAGTTGAGAAGGCCTGTCGGATAGTCAGGGGCGACCCTAACTATGTGTACAGACCCACTACATTTCACACATGTAGTGACTTGCCCCTCGACTCAAAGATGTTTCAGTTGATTGTCAGTTGGACCATCCACCCGAGACTCGGGAGTTGAGGGTATTTATCTAAAATAGATACGGTATTGATTTTGTGCCTAAAATCTGGGCACCACTTCAATATATATCCTCTGCTGCTCGCCAACATGATAAATGGCAAAGCAAACGACTCCGGGTGTCTTCCTTATGGGATGCTCATTACGCTCATCCTTCAGCACTTCCGGGTACCTTTGCCTACCTCCGAGGCTCAGGATATCGGATTGACGGACATCATCAACATTTCATCTCTGAAAAAGATGGGATGTACTGTTCGTGAAGGGTTCCTCTATCCGAAGGCCGAAAAGCACCTAAGGATCTGAGAGGATGCGAGTGACAGTGATGAGGATGCTGATACGGCTGCTGAGATGGAGACGGATACTCGAGCACCTCCCATTGGTGACTCGAGTACCGGTCAGACTGGTTATGGTGACATCCTACGAGCTATCACGAGTCTTCAAATGATGATGGAGTCCGATTTTCAGTCCATGCAGTCTGATTACCAGAGGCTGAGCTCCTCCATAGACCACCTACGGGACGACTTCGAGTTACATCGAGAGCACACCGAGGGTTCCCTAGCTGAGATTAGGGAACTTCTTCGTGACAGCTCGGACTCTCCCGCACCTTGAGTCTCCATCTTTTATCTGTACTTAGCACTTTTTCAGTTCTTATCACATAGCACGGACATCTCATATACTATTTTATTTTTTTTTGGTTATGGCTCTGTGAAGCCCTGCTTGTATTGACTTTTTCTCTATGATAATATATTGCTATTAGCCATATTTCTTGCATTCATTTACGCTATTTGTGATATGTTAGCACTGTTTTAAAACTCTGTTTGGTCACTAAAACTATTATAAAATGCTTATTCGCTTGAAAAACTTCCGGTTCTTCGCGTACAACTTTGTTTTCTTATACTCTATTTGACTGTATTGGCTAAGTAGCTTATTTTTTATGTTATGCCCCCTTTAATTGCTGTTGTCAAAACAGGGGAGAAAAATGAGAAAAACGAGAAAATCTAAGTAAAACGCAACCAATGCATAGATTTAGGGGGAGCATTGCTCCATAACTTTGTTAAAATGTTTATTGATTGGTTGAGTTTGATTCTGGATTGGTTGAAAGAAATATAAACTGTGTTTGCTTGTTTACAGGGTGGTTTTACTCGAAAAATAGAGGAGACTCTGTCCAAATTTTTGTAAAATTCTATCACTTAGTTTTTAAAACTGTTTTTACATTATTAGTTTTGTCATCATCAAAAAGGGGGAGATTGTTAACCCTTGCCCGTATTTTAATGATGGAAAAACACAACTGTTATTTAACTAACATGTTTAAACTAAGTTGTATTAAGGATCAAACACATTCAACCAAGGAACAAAGTGCAAAAACTCGAACCAAATCAAGTATCAAGTGAAGACTGAAGATCTAGTATAGGTCTTAAGGTTTAGAACCAATGTAAGTCTCACTCATACATTGTATTAGCTTGTTCAATGGCTCAAACACAAAAGGTTTTTCTAAAACCATTATTTTTAAAATGTTTTTGATGAAAAACAGAAGAGAAACTGGGTTGGAAGACAACCCAGTCGACTGGGTACATATACCAGTCGACTGGTATATGGGTCAGAAGGTACCCAGTCGACTGGATAAAACAACCCAGTCGACTGGTACTTCAACCAGTAAGTTTCCAGTCGACTAGATGAATCAACCCAGTCGACTGGTAAAATGGACAGAAAGTCCCCAGTCGACTGGATGATATATACCAGTCGACTGGATACCCAGAAGGTCAGAAAACAAGTATTTTTCAAGTGAACCCAGTCGACTGGTATCTCGACCCAGTCGACTGGTAATTCAAAAATATGACCGTTGGACTCCAAATCTGAACGTTTTAAAGTAAATCTTTTTCAAATTAAAGTCCTAAACGGCCATATTAATTGATTGCTATATAAACCCATTCAGTTAAGCATTCAAGAACAAGTAACACATATTCAAAAAGAGTTGATCTCACATAATCAAGTTTTTATACTCTTGAAACACAAAAAGCTTTGAAATAATCTTGTTGAGCCATTTCTTCAAGCTTTACTTTGAAAGAGAGACATTTCTGTTGTAATAAGCTTTCATTTGCTGTCTCTCTACCTTTTACTTTACACCATCTTTGTAAAGGGATTACTTCCGAGAGGAAGGGGAAACTTCCGGAAGGAAAGGGATTTTTCGGTTTAAGCAATTCCTGTAATTTGCTTGTGTACGGTTTGTGCAACACCCGGCTAAGTTGTGCGACTAAGTTTTCTTAGTGGATTACTTCAAGGTGTTCCTTGAAGAGAGTGGACGTAGGGTCGAAACGAATCCGATAATGTCGAACCACTATAACTGTGTTTGCATCCTCTTTCCTTAAACTCTTTATTTACAGCTCATTACTTATTATCTGTTGCTTATTAGTTTTTATAAACTTATATTAATTCCGCGAAAAGTTTTTAAAAACCCAATTCACCCCCCCTCTTGGGTTGAAACCTCAAGCTACATAAAGTTTCAATGCTCTAGCCTTATCATGAATATCTAATGGTTGCCAACCTAAGGGCTTGGTCCACACCTTAGGCCATTGATCTCCCTATGCCACGAGTTAGGCATGATGTATACTCTAACTCTTTTCTCTCTTAAGGGATTCAACATGGGTGTATACTGAGTTGTTCCTTAAGAGAGCATGAGGGCTGTGGAGATTGGCAACCACACGGGACCTAGGGCTTGGTCTGCTCTCGGTTTCCCATATTGATTAACCCGAGAATCCGGTGTGGATATCCCGTATTACTAATGCCGAACCCGGGACTCGATCATCCAAATTGATTCGACTAACCTATCCATACCACATGCATACGTTGATCAGGCACATACATATGAGAAATGTAAATATAAACAGGTATTAATCAAGTTAAATATTCTAACAAGGCTATAGCAAAGATAATCAATGAATGAATATGTGGTAAAGCATAACTAGGGCTTCAATCGAGCCCTATAGGAGTTTTAGTTACACATGCTAAGTAAAGTAAACGTGTAAATAATTAAAATAAACAGAAAACTAAAACTGAAGAAGCCTCGGGAGACAAGTCGTCAATTCCTCTCCTAAGCTCTCTACTTCGAATTTAGAACAAAAGGTCTAACTAAAAGGAAGATAAGCTCCTCAAAAGGGAGATGTTGTTTCTGTGTTTTACAGGGCTATTTATAGGGTTCTAAAGGTGCCTTGAAACCCTAATTTCCAAAATAGGTCCGAAAGAAATCTTTTCAAAACTGGCTATGCCGCCTCTCTGTGCGTGTGTGCTCGATCGCATTCTTCTGTGCTCGAGCGCATGGGTGCGTTCGAGCCTTTTATGTGTGCGCGCAATTACTTGTGCGCTTGATTGCAGTCATATTGCGCTCGATTGCACTAGCTCTTTCTAGATCTTCAATTTTCTTCCTTTAAAGCTTCAAAATGCTTTCTTTTCTTCACAAGCCTATGAAAAACACAGAAAACACAAAAAAGGAAGTAAAATAGAATAAAATACGTAAACAAAGAGATTAACAAATGTAAATTGAGAGGCTTAAATATGGATATTTAAGCTCCTATCCGGAACTCAATTTTCAAAATTCTCAATCTGAAGATATAGATTTATAAACCAAGATTAAACCAAATGTAACCCTTTAAAAAATCATTTACCACTTTTAAAATACGTAAATCATTATCACTATTGAGAAAATCAAACGAAAAAAATATACTCAGGAAGCAATATTGCAGCAAAGAACTAAATCACTATAGATAAATAATTAATCCCAACATAATCAAAGAGCTAAACCATTCAATAGAAAAAGTATGACTGAATTCATAAATAGAATAAATTCTAAGATTATTCGGAAAAGAAAACATCACCAATGAATTGCAAATGATGAAACAAAAGAGTTTTAGTAATTGAAACTCAAATACATAAATTAAAAATAAACAAAAATACCATTAACTGTGCAAGTTCATCCCTAGCCCCACTTGAGAGTTTAGTTACCCATAAATATGATGGACAACAAAAATCTCAAGGGAAAGAGTTGATCTCACCGCGAGCATCCCCCCTTGGTAGCAAAGCCTTGGAGATTCCCCAGTTTGCCCTCCAAAAGTCCTTCGGATTACTCCCAAAAGCCCTCTAGATCTACTCCCAGATGATCCTCAAAGCTGAAGTGGAGTGGGCCTTTTATAGGGAAACACCACGAGTGCAATGTGTTTCCAATCCGATGTGGGATACTGCGCGAGTGCGCTCAATCGCAGCATGGTGCACTCGATCTGGCCTTGGGTGCTGTTGCGCCCGATCGCTCATTTCTTGCGCTTGATCGCAAGAAGGCAGACTCCAGTTGTTGCTTTTTAAGCCTGACTGTTCCAAAATGCTTCCTTTTATTTAAAGACCTATAAAACATAAAAACACAGAAAAGAGAAAAAGTAACATGAAATAACACAAACTAAGGACCTAACAACTGTAAATTAAGGGGCTTAAATATGAATATTTAAGCACTTATCACACCCCCAAACTTACATATTGCTAGTCCCTTAATACGAAATTAAAAACTAAATGAAAAAAAAAACAAAGAACATAAAGATAAGTTCATCATTTATGGTATCCTAAAATTTAAGTATCACACAAAACCATGATGTTCATTCATGAGCAAGCTTAAAATATAAAATCAATATTCGCAGTGAATAAGAATTTTAAAATCTAATTACTTACAAAAGGAAAGCTAAGGCATCATAAGTCTGACTTAGTGTAAAGTGAATTAGCATATAAAGATGAGGCTTCCAAATAACTTCAATCTGTCATGTCTCTATGTCTCAAAATTCACAGAATTTCTCATTAGAATGAACAACGTTGGCATAGTTTTATTTTCTTCTCTCTTTTATTATAAGGCTCTGCTATATTTAGTTCCCTTAAGCTTTCTAATTGACCCATGTAGCGAGTGTTGAGTCAATGACTCCCAAACTAGACGGTTTTAGGGCATTAGGTGAAAAGACACCCCTAAGGACTTACTGACTCGAGTAAAAAAGGCTATGAAACTAAACTGGCCTTAATGCTACCAAGAAAAATTCCCACCTTTTGACACGAACACTCACTGCTTACTGAGGCAAGAGGTCCAGTTACTCAACGAAAAGTTTCTCAATGATTATTATGAATAAAATTCCCACCTTTTGACGTGAACACTCACTGCTTACTGAGGCAAGAGATCCAGTTACTTAGTGGAAAGTTTATTAATGATCATCATGGGCATTTTTTTAATGCCAAAGTGTTTATCCAACAAGTCCTCCAATTTCAGTTAAGCTATGGAAACATACACATTAAAATCATATGTCATACCTCACACAATTATGTGCTAATGTGTACGTGTCAGACTAGATCAAACATGTGAATTCTCAAATGCCTAAAGTAAGTAACTAAAGTTTAAAATTATCATCCGATCATGTGTTCACGATTTTAAACTCACCAATGAAATCACATCATAGTATTTGTTTAGATCAACCAAAATTTCAAAAACAACATGAACATGCATTTATCTTTTCTTTTAAACAAACAATAATAATAAATAAAAAAACAACAAGCATTTTAAATACTGAATTTGCACCACCCCCCCCCCCCCCAACTTAAATGAAACATTGTCCTCAATGTTTAAGAATCAAATTTGAATGGGGAGTAACTAAAGGGTAGAATACAACTGGTGAGTGACACGGGTAGCTTGCTAAGCACCAAAGATGATAACCTGAAATGACAAAATAAAACTAACCTGCAAACAAAAAACAAAGCAAACAACAGTAAACAAAAAGGAAAAGAAAGAAAATATGAGAAAACAAAAATAAAACAAAACAAATAAAAAAAATCATACCTGCGTGGTGTGGTCAAGGTTGATAGACCAGATCCATAAGTGGAATGTCTTCCACTTCCGGACCTTGCCTATCAGTTAATACTTTAAGGCGTTGACCATTTACTTTAAAGATCTGACCATCCTTAGGATCCTCTATTTCTACCACCCCATTTATAAAAACATTCTTCACTACAAAAGGGTCGGTCCACCTCGACCGAAGTTTTCCTGGGTGCTTATGGAGTCTAGAATCATATAAGAACACTCGATCATTAGGCTTAAACATTTTCCTCAAAATATTTTTATCATGAAACGCTTTCATTTTAGCCTTATAGATTCTAGAATTCTCATAAGCATCATTTCTCAACTCCTCTAACTCGATCAACTGAAACTTTCTAAGCTTACCTTCTTCTCCCATATCAAAATTGAAACACTTGATGGCCCAATAAGCTCGATGCTCGAGCTCCACCGGTAAGTGGCACGACTTTCCAAAAATAAGCCTATAAGGTGACATACCTAAGGGAGTTTTGAAAGTTGTATGGTAGGCCCAAAGCGCATCAACTAGTCTTAAAGACCAATCTTTGCGATCCAGGTTGACTGTTTTTTCTAAAATTTTCTTAATTCCCCTGTTTGCAAGTTCTACCTGTCCACTTGTCTGGGGGTGGTAGGCAGTAGAGATCTTATGTACCACCCCATATTTTTTTCATCAAAGCTTCAAAAGAACGGTTGCAAAAATGCGTACCCCTGTCACTAATGATAGCACGTGGCGTACCAAATCAAGATAACACATTTTCTTTGAGAAATTTAATTACCGTCCTATTATCATTGCTCCTGCAAGCTGCTACCTCTACCCATTTTGACACATAATCTACTACCACAATGATATATTAATATCCAAAAGAATGAGAAAATGGTCTCATAAAATCAATGCCCCAACAATAAAAAATTTCAATCACTAAAATTGGGTTTAAAGGCATCATATTACAACGGGACATAACTCCTAACTTCTGACACTTTTCACATTAGTGACGATAGATGTTTGCATCCTTAAACAAGGTGGGCCAATAAAATCCACACTGCAGAATTTTTGTAGTGGCTTTCTTCATTGAAAAATGGTCCCTACAAGCTTGGGAGTGACAAAATTCTAAGACGATGGCAATCTCTTCATCAGGGATGCAACGCCTTAAAATTTGGTCAGGGCAGTATTTGAAAAGAAAAGAGTTATCTCAATAGTAATTATGCACCTCAGTCAGGAACTTTCTCTTGTCCTGAGTGATCCAATCCACCGGTATCTCACCCGCAGCCAAATAGTTCACAATATGAGCAAACCATGGTAGAGAAGTAATAGAAAGTAAATACTCATCGGGAAAATCATCCCTAATTGGCAGGTGGTCAGAGATGTCCTCAAATGTGAGCCTAGAGAGATGGTTAGCCACTACGTTCTCTAATCATTTCTTATCTTTAATGGTGATGTCAAATTCTTGCAAAAGTAAAATCCACCGTATTAGTCGCGCCTTAGCATCCTTCTTTATGAGAATGTACTTAAGGGCTGCATGATCTGTGAAAATAATAATAGGAGAACCAATCAAATAAGCATGAAACTTATCCAAAGCAAACATTATAGCTAGCAACTTTTTTTCAGTGGTGGAGTAATTCATCTGAGCACTATTTAGAGTTCTACTAGCATAGTAAATGACAAAAAGCTTCCCCTCCCTTCACTGTTCAAGAACAGCACCTACAGCAAAGTCATTAGCATCACGCGTGTTCTCAAAAGGTAAAGTCCAATAAGGTGACTGCATTATGGGTGCTGAGGTAAGCTTGCCAATTAGCATTTTAAAGGCCTCTTGACAAGCTTGTGTCCATTCAAATGGGGCATCTTTAGCTAGGATGTCACATAATGATCTAGATATGGTGGAAAAATTCTGTATAAACCTCCTATACAAGCCCGCATGGCCAAGAAAGGATCTCATATCCTTTACTATCCTAGGTATAGGCAACTTAGAGATTAATTCAATCTTAGATTAATCGACCTTTATCCCCCTAGAAGAAATAATATGCCCTAAGACAATACCTGAAGGTACCATAAAGTGACATTTTTCCAATTCAAAACCAATTCCTCTTTCTCACAATGAGGCAATACTCTCTCTAAATTCAGTAAGCATGTATCAAAAGAAGATCCAAAAATAGTCCAGTCATCCATAAAAACTTCCATACAATTTTCAACCATGTAACTAAAAATGCTCATCATGCAACGTTGAAAAGTAGCAAGTGCATTACACAATCCAAATGGCATTCTACGAAAAGCATAAGTACCAAAAGGACAAGTGAAAGTGGTTTTATCTTGGTCTTCTAATGCAACTTCTATTTGATAATAACCAGAATAACCATCCAAGAAACAATAGAAAGGATGACCAGCAACACGCTCAAGCATTTGATCAAAAAAGGGAGAGGAAAATGGTCTTTCTGGGTGGCAGCATTCAATTTTCTGTATTCAATGCACATCCACCACCCAGTCACAAGTTTTAAGGGACTAACTCTCCCAGGTCATTCTTCACCATAGTAACACCTGACTTTTTAGGAACAACCTGTGTAGGACTTACCCATTTACTGTCAGCAATAGGATATATGATTCTCACTTCTAATAGTTTCAACACTTCATCTTCACCACTTCTTTCATAGTGGGATTAAGTCTATGATGGGGGTCTCTACGAGGGCCAGTTCCTTTCTCCAAATTAATTTTATGAGAACAGACCAGGAGACTAACACCTTTTATATCAGCAATGCTCCAACCTAAGGCTGACTTATGCTCACTTAGGGTCCAAATTAATTTCTCACTTTGAGAATCAGATAATTCAGATGAGATAATAACAGGAAAAATGTCACTTGGACCCAGGAAAACATGCTTTAAACCCTTAGGCAGAGGCTTCAATTCAACTTTGGGTGCTTCCATACTTGAAAGAATTTATTTTGCTCTTCTCTCAGGCAACTCCTCAAACTTCGGTTGACATGTCCGAGTGACATAATCCTGAGTTCTATCAAAAATAGCACAAATATCAACTACATCAGATGGATCATTGATAGAATTGAACTCAGAATTAACAAGAAAATACTCAAGGGGATCACAATCCTGAGCTATAGAAACTCTCATATCTATGAGTGAGTCAATCATGTATGCCTAGTGGCTCTCGTCATCATCTTCTGGCTGTTTTGCAATATGGAAGATATTCACTTCGAGGGTTATGTTTTTAAAAGACAGCTTCATGAGCCCATTCCTACAATTGATAAGACCATTAGCAGGGGCAAGGAAAGGCCTACCTAAAATCAAAGGAATTTTAGAAGCAGTATCAATAGCAGAGCTAGTGTCAAGGATTAACAAATCAACAGGATAATAAAATTTGTCAATTTGAAGTAGAACATCCTCTACCATGCGCCGTGGTACTTTGACTGAACGGTCAACCAATTGCAATACCACAGCGGTTGGTTTGATTTCTCCCAACCCTAACTGCAAATAAATAAAAAATAGCATTAGATTCACACTAGCTCCTAAATCTAGCAATGTTTGCCCAATCTCATGATTTTCAATGCTGCATGCAATGGTTGGACAACCAGGATCCTTATACTTGGGAGGAATCTGATGCTCAATTAGAGCACTAACTTTCTCTATCAGGAATGTTTTCTTATTCACATAGTGCTTCCTCTTAACTGTACACAAATCCTTGAGAACTTTTGCATAAGTAGGAACTTGTTTAATCACATGCAAAAGAGGAAGATTGATTTTTACTTGCCTTATATTCTCTAGGATTTCATTGTTTGGATCTAGAGTTCGCTTGCTTGATTTTAAAGCTTGAGGGAATGGTACCTTAACAGGACTCTTTGTCACCTCAAGTTCCTTGGGCCGCTTGCCATCCTACTATCTTGACCATTTTCCACATCCTCTGATTTGTTCATTGTTGGGATGTGTAATGACTTACCACTTCATGTCTCAATGGCATTCACATCCTTCAAATTCTTTTGTGCCATGTGTTGACTATAGGGTGTGGACTGAGCTTGAGAAGAGAACTCACCTCGCTCATTCACACTTAAGGAGCTCATCAATTTGACACTTGGCTCTTCATCTCCTTATTTTCTTCAACAACCTAACTAATTAAATATTCACATCTTTAGTTAGTCTTACCATGTGCCTTAATAAAAGCCTGCAAAGTGTCTTTTAAAGGACTCTTAGAAAATGCATGTGCATGATATAGTGCAGGATATGATTTAGAGGGTTGTGCAAACGGCTAGTTTTCAGACTTCCAGCTAAAATTGGGGTGATTGCACCACCCCGGGTTATAGGTATCAAAGAAAGGTAAAAAGGCTTCTTGTACATACCTAAGGCATTACATTGTTCCTCATACATCCCTCTCATATCAGCAAATGTAGGACACTCTTGGGCAAGATGATCTATCCCACCACACACAAAAATGGTCCAAAAGACTCTGCATGATTAGCCACGTGTGTTGGATTTAAGCCCCTAGTTTTTAACACATCTAGCTCCCTAGTGAGCATCTCGACCTTAGCCTTTAGGTTTTCCTCTTCCTAAGATGGTAAATTCCACCATTATTTGGGTTTCCTGCAGGTTGTGACCTATTTGTGCTCTCAGTAGCACTAGGTCCAGTCCAAGTGTGAGCTTTTTCAGCAAGTTCATTGAGGTATTCTATGGCCTCATCAGGATTTTTCTGTAAGAACTCACCATTACAAATCATCTCCACAAATTGGCGCTCTACATGTAAGTCCCTCATAAAAATAACTCACTAAGCGCCAATTCTCATACCCATGGTGAGGGCACATACTCAACAACTCCTTAAATCTCTCCCAAGACTGATACAAAGTCTCACTATTCTTTTGTGCAAAGGTGGAGATTTGCCTTTTTAAAGCGTTGTTCTTATATTGGGGAAAATATTTGTTAAAGAAAACCTAAGTCATCTCATTCCATGACCTAATAGATCATGGTCTCAGTGAGTATAACCAACTCTTAGCTCTATCCTTCAAAGAGAAAGGAAATAACTTAAGTCCCACAATGTCGTCGGTTGCATTTTGACTATGAAAAGTCACAACTACTTCCTCAAACTCCCTAATATGCACATATTGATTTTCATTTTCCAAGCCATGAAATGTAGGGAGTAACTGTATCATCCCTATTTTAAAATCCAGTTGGCGAGTCTTAGCTGGAAACATAATGCATGATGGTGTGGCTATGCATGTAGGGTGGAGGTAATCCTGAAGGGTCCTAGTAGGTTGATCTCCGTGTTCACTCATTTCTTCAGGACTAGATGAATTGTCAAAATACTATGCAAGGTCACAAAATAATAAAAATACTATAAAAAAGAAAGAAGAGAAAAAAATAATGCAGCAAGCTAAAAGAAGGAATGAAGTTACCGCCTTTACAAACTGCTGAAAAGAAAAAAAATCTAGCAATTCTTCTACCGTCTCCCCGGCAATGGTGCCAAAATTTAATTATGCCCACAGAATAACACGGTAGTTGTAACACAGCTTTGGGGTGTCGATTCCAAAGAGAGACAAATTAAAAGAATAATAGAAGGAACAAAGAAACAAAAGAAAAACATTGAATGATTAATGGAGAACAAAGATCAATTTTAAATGCAAATTAAAGTAAAGCAAATTTGATAAACAGTAAAGCCTCGGGAATCCCTTGCACAAATTTGAAATTTTAATTACTCTTAATTCATTGAATAACTCAATTGGGAACTCAATTTCCAAAATTCTCAATCGGAATATATCGATTTATAAACCAAGATTAAACCAAATGTAACCCTTTGAAAAATCATTTACCACTTTTAAAATACGTAAATTATTATCACTATTGAGAAAATCCAATGACGACAATATGCTCAGGAAGCGATATTGCAGCAAATAACTAAATCAATATAGATAAATAATTAATCCCAGCATAATCAAATAGCTAAACCATTCAATAGAAAAAAACATGATTGAATCCATAAACAGAATAAATTCTAAGATTATTCGGAAAAGAAAACATCACTAATGAATTGCAAATGATAAAACAAAATAGTTTTAGTAATTGAAACTCAAATACAAAAATTAAAAATAAACAAAAATACCATTAACTATGCAAGTTCATCCCTAGCTCCACTTGAGAGTTTAGTTACCCGTAAATATAATGGACAACAAAAATCTTAAGGGAAAGATTTGATCTCGCTGTGAGCATCCCCCCTTGGTAGCAAAGCCTTGGAGATTCCCCAGATTGCCCTCCAAAAATCCTTTGGATCACTCCTAAAAGCCCTCTAGATCTGCTCCTAGATGATTCTCAAAGCTGAAGTGAAGTGGGCCTTTTATAGAGAAACACCACAAATGCAATGTGTTTCCAATCCAATGTGAGATACTGCGCGAGTGTGCTCGGGCACAGCATGGTGCACTCGATCGCAGTTGCACTTGATCTGACCTTGAGCACTTGAGCACTATTGCACTCGATCACTCCCTTCTTGCACTTGATCTGGCGAGGAAGTGCAAGAAATCGAGTCTTCTCCCACGAGAGCAAAAGATGGTGGATGCTATGGTGGTCGCGTCTTTGGATGAGGAGGTCCTTTATAACAATGAGGAATTGGTGAGGCGCGGCCTTTACCCTCTATGCCCCAAGTCCTCCATCGAGAGTGATAACTCTGTGTCTTGCTCTTTACACTTATAATTTTTCTTTTTTTGCTTTGTTTTTGCCCTAGATTTTAAGCAGAGATGGAGGCGACTGCGAGGGCTAAGAAGTGGGCCAAGAGGCTCGCCCTAGAGAGGAGAAGGGCTATCGCGACCGAGAAGCAGCCTGTTTCAGGGTCAAAGACCAATGAGAGGCCTCAGGCACCGTCCCCCACTCCGATCGACCTGGAGAGTCTTTCTCGACACTCCCCTGAGCTGGAGGCTATCCCTATGGCTTTCGCTACCCCTGCCCCTTCTCGGGGTGCTACTTTTGGGCGACGGTCGTCAGGTCCAACTAGGGCCTGAAGATTGACGATTCTGTTTTTGCGCACCCCTGGGTGACGCAGGAACACTTGATATGGGGATCCTTCCATGTGATATGTTGGAGCTGTCTAAGAGGCTTGTCGAGGCCCTCTATTCTGCGGTCAAGGCCTTTGGGTCTCAAGTAAGAGATTTTTTTTCTTCTAATTTTTCATTTCCTTTCATTTTCCTTAAGTTTTTAACACAATAGCTAACTATTCTTTGTTTGCTTGTAGTGGAGCATCCTTCTAAGCGTTATGTCTCATCGATGCTCAGACACGATCGAGATGCTGGGCCGAGCTCAGTGCAAGTTGGACGAGAGCACTGAGCTCATCCGTTAGCTGCAGGCATCGCTTGACACGGCCAACCTGGCCAAGGTAGAGGCTGTCCGGGATAGGGACGCTGTCCTTCAGGCCAAGGTCGAGGCCAATCGCCAGAGGGAAGCTGCTGTTTCGGAGGGGCATCGACTGGGGGAGTAGGCTGAGGCCTGTACTCGAGCTGCAGTAGAGGAGGCTTTGGTGGCCTTCCGAGACTCTGCCTCCTTTTGAATGGCAGTTAACGAGGAGGGAGGGTTACAGTACCTCGAAGGTTTCCTAGAAGCCAAAAGGAGGGTCGAGACGCTCCGTCCTGAGCTTTTCAGGCCTCGACCTACTTAATCCTCATGAGGATGAAGAAGAGACCACAGTGGCAATCGAGGTCGAAGCTCCAACTGAAGAGGAATCGACTGTTCAGCCTGATGTTGCGGTTGAGGCTGAGGGAGAGGCTGCCCCTGGCTTAGATTAGGCTTTTTGTTTTATTTTTTGTATTTCGAGGCCGTTAGTGCCTTTTTATACCCCTTTTAGGACTTAATGAAATATTTTGTCTTTCCAAACTTGCCTTTTATTTTGTAATTGCCACTACAAATTTATCCAACCGAATTTTCTTTCGTTACTTGCGCTTGAGTTTCGAGTTATTGGTAGAAGCATCGGAGATGTTTGGCATTCCAAGTGCGCGAAATGCATTTCCCACTTAGTTCATCGAGCTCGAAGGTGCTGGGGCGGCACACCCTTGTGATGCGGTACGGGCCCTCCTAATTAGGGGTAAACTTTCCCGTTCCGTATGGGTGAAACATTTCGCTTTTTCGTAAAACGAGATTATAGAGCTGAAAATGCCTACCTCGTACCCGAGAGTTGTAATACCCAACGGTTCTCTATTAATAGGTGGCCAGCCGAATCTAGGCTTTATCTCGAGCTTCGTCGAGGAGATTGACGTTCATACGAACAGCCTCGTCATTGTTATTGCTCTCAAAACTTTGTACCCATAGCAAGGGCACCCCGATTTCTAAGGGGATGACTGATTCAAAACTGTAAATCATGAAGAAAGGGGTTTCTCCGGTGGGTGCTCGAGCGGTGGTACAATATGCACAGAGTATGTTCGGTAAATAGTTTGTCCACTGTCGGTTTGCCTCGTCCAATCTCCTTTTAATGCCCTGTAACAGCGTTTTGTTAGTTACTTTGACTTTCCCGTTAGCCTGTGGCTATCCGACGGAAGAAAAGCAGTGCTCGATGTGCAGTTTATCATAAAACGTTTTGAACCAAGCGCTATCGAATTGTTTGTCATTGTCCATTACCAGTACTCAAGGAATGCCGAAACAGCATACTATCGACTTCCAAACAAAGCCTCTGACCAGTGGTTCGGCTTCCACCCACTTAGTGAAGTAATCTATCACCACGATGAGGTACTTTTGTTGACCAGACGCTCCAGTGAAAGGCCTGAGAAGGTCCATCCCCCACATGGCAAAAGGAAGCATGTTGGTGACAGAAGTGAAGGGATTTGCCAGCCAACGGGAGATAGTAGCATATTGTTGACAACTTTTGCACTTTTTCACCAATTCAATAGCTTCTCTTCTCATTCCGAGCCAATAGTAATCTTGACGAAGGATTTTGAAAGCCAAGGCTCGGCCTCCGAGGTGGTTTCCACAGATTCTTTTGTGAACTTTCTGGAGAGCGTAGTCAGCCTTGGTTGGGCTTAGGCACTTTAGATAAGGTTTTGTAAGACCTCTTTTGTACAGTTGATCATTCAAAACTGTGTACCACACCGCTCAGAAGACAAGTTTTTTGGCTTCGTTCCTTTCATCCGAGAGATGACCATATCACAAATATCAGAGGATAGGGTCATCCCAAGTTTCCCCACTGCCTATAGGTAAAACAGTGGCTTCGTCAATGCTAGGCACAGCGAGGGTCTCGAGGTAGACTGCACGCATGGACTCGAGCTGTCAAGAGGAGGCGAGCCAGGCTAAGAAGTAAGCCTTTCAGTTTTTTACCCGGGGGATCTAGTTGATATGGAACGTTTTGAACTTGGCGATGAACTATTTGGCTCGCGCTAGGTAGTGGGTGATCTTCTCTCCACAAGCTTTGAACTCCCCATTGACCTGGTTCACCAATAATTGCCAATCACTATATACGTTTAGGGCTTCAACGGATAGTGCTCTAGCCAGTTTCATTCCGACCAACAACGCCTCATACTCGGCTTCGTTATTTGAGGCTCTAAACCCGAACCTTAAGGCATACTCGACAATGAAGCCATCTAGGCTATATAGGATGAGTTTGGCACCGCTCTCGACGTTATTGGAAGACTCGTCGACATGGAGTGTCCATTGAGGGTGCTAGCTCAGTTTCGTCGAGAACAGGAGTAGGATCCATCTGGCCTTGGAGAGTGGTCTCCACAATAAAGTCAGCTAAGGCTTGGGCTTTGATAGCATTACGGGTTCGGTAGCGGATGTCGAATTCACTAAGTTCTACCGACCACTTGACTATTCTTCCGGAGACATCCGGCTTATGGAGCACTTTCTGTAGGGGTTGGTCGGTTAGAATGACAATTGTGGGCGTTTAAAAATACGGTCGGAGCTTGCGGGCAGTGACCAGGAGCGCGTATGCCATTTTTTCCACATGAAGATACCTTGTTTCTAGGTCGTGGAGGACCTTACTTACATAGTAGATGGACCGTTGGATGCTTGCCTCTTCTCGAATTAGGACGGAGGCCACCACTTCATGTCCGGCCGATAAGTACGAAAAAAGTTCCTCACTAGGGACGGGTTTAGTAAGTAGGGGGGTAAGCCCAAGTACCTTTTTAATTCATCAAATGCCCTTTAGTAGTCCTCGATCTAGACGAAGTCCTTGGTTTTTCTGATGGCTTTAAAGAAGATGAAGCACTTCTCTACAGATTTTGACATGAATCAACTCGAGACAAGTATCCGCCCGGTGAGCCGCTGGACTTCCTTCATAGTCTGGGGTGGGTTCATGCCGAGGATGGCCTTTATTTTTTCGGGGTTTGCCTCTATACCTCTTTGGGTCACCATGAAGCCGAGGGACTTCCCACCAGTGACCCCAAAGACGCACTTAGCAGGGTCTAGCTTCATCTGGTGGTGCCAAAGAACTTCGAAGGCTTCTTTCAAGTCGGTTTCATGGTCTTTAGCCTTGACGCTTTATACTAGCATATCGTCTACATAGACTTCCATGTTTTGACCTATTTGCTGTGAGAAGATTTTGTTCACCAACTTCTGGTAGGTCGCCCTCGCATTCTTCAAACCGAAGGGCATAACTTTGCAACAGTAAAGTCCTTGCCTAGTAATGAAAGCCGTTTTTTCTTGGTCTGACCTGTACATAAGAATTTGGTTGTACCCAGAGTATGCATCCCTAAAGGTTAGTGTTGTTATTTGTCTAAGTTTCAAACATATCCAAACATGGTCTAAAGTTGGTTAAAGTCCAAACCAAAGGTGGAGTATGAAATTTCAGCAAGTTAAAAGGTTGCACACAAGTGTGTGCTTAAGTTTTGAGCGTGGGAAGGTCAGGCACACTGCTGTGGAAGTTTCTGCCAACAGGCAAGAGGTGTGCGCACAGCATCAGGAGGCTGCAGCATCGGGTCACGCCGCAGCACACAGCACCACACCAAAACGCACAGCATCACTTGGAGAGTGATGAAGGGCTGAGATTAAAGGAAGAACATGATCAAAGGGTCAAGAATGATTCACAAGATTATCCAAGAATTAAGAGGCTATAAAAAGGGTTTCTTAGCCTCATTTCAAGTGGTGGAAAAAAGGTGTGTGAGAGAACCACACAGGTTGTGACATTGTGAGATCATTGTAAACACAAGAGAGAATTGTGTGAGAGACATAAACACAAGAGGGACTCTTGTAGTGAGGCTGGTTGTAAAGAAGAGAGGTTAGTTGAGAATTGATAGAAAACATTATAATAGGTCTATCACTTTCTCGTTCTCTTCTTGGTTCTTCAAGAACTTGGATTCTTGAAAGGGATTGCTGTAACTTTGTAAGAACCATTGAGATAGTGCAGAGAGTTCGGAGGAAATCACGGGGATGTAGGCACATTGCCGAACCTCGACAACAAATTACTTGTCTTCTTTCTTTCTTTGATTTTCTGTTCTTGAGTTCGATTGCTGAAATTCTTTCTACAAGTCATTCAAGACTTGGGTGTTTGGAAGATCACCACCTGGGCATCTTGTCAAGGTGATTTCCAACAGTGGTATCAGAGCTTTGGTCAGTGGTATCAGAGCACAGCAGCTGGTTATCGGAACAAGAAGTAGAAGGTACGGAGCCAAGACTCCAAGAATCAAAGATCAAACTTCTTGGGTGATTCAAGAACGGAGTTAAGATCTATATCTGATCGTGTTCTTGAGGTAAATCAAGAACGATGTTAAGATCAATATCTGATCGTGTTCTTCAGGGTGATTCAAGAATGATGTAAAGATCAAGATCTGGTCGTGTTCTTGAGAGTGATTCAAGAACGGTTAAGATCCATCTTCGATCTGTGTTCTTGAGGTTGAAGAAAGCATTTGTGGTTAGTGCATAAATCAGGGATCTTGTCCGCAAAGATGGCTTCAAATTTCGGTATTGAGAAGTTTGATGGAAAGGGAGACTTTGCCCTTTGGAAGCGGAAGATCAAGGAGGTTCTAGTGCAACAGAAAGTGGACTTAGCTCTTGGAGAAGATGATGCTTTTCCAGCAAGTGTCACGGAGGACCAGCGGAATGAGATGAAAAAGATGGCTTACAGCACCATTTTCTTGCACATATCGGATAATGTCACAAGGGAGTGTAGAGACTCGGAAGATCCAGCTGCAATATGGAATAAACTAGATGAATTATTTCTTGCCAAGACTCTCCCTAATAAGAGGTATCTTCATAAACGAATCTTTGATTTTAAATTTGATCCTAAGAAAGAGTTGCAAGACGATCTTGATGCCAAGAAAAGGAGTACATCAAGTGGTAAAGGGTTGTTCTTTAAAAGAAGGCCAGCAACTTGGTATGGCAGCAACCATGGCTACTACCGGGACAGAGGTAGAGGAGAGAGCCATGGGAGAGTGCACAGCAGCATGCATGGCTACTACCGGGACAGAGGTAGAGGAGAGAGCTATGGGAGAGTGCACAGCAGCATGCATGGCTACTACCGGGATAGAGGTAGAGGAGAAAGCCATGGGAGAATGCATTCCAAACTGAGATTTGGAGGGAAGAGCTGCTACTACTACCATAAGGAGGGTCATGTCAAGAAAGATTGCAAGAAGATGACAAGGGATAGAGGAGGAAGCCATACCAAGAATGGAGAGGCTTCGGTTGCCAAAACAGAACAGCAAGATGATGATGTTCTTGTTGTGTGCTCAAGTGTGGGCAAGGGGCAAGAAGGCAGCGGGAAATGGATCTTGGATACCGGGTGCACTCATCATATGAGCCCTCACAAAGAATGGTTCAAGAATTTCAAGAAGATCAATGATGGAAGAGTCTTCTTGGGGAATGACAATTCTTGCCAAGTGAGAGGGATTGGAGACATCCAATTGAGGATGTTTGATGGAGTCACAAGGCTGCTGGAAAATGTAAGGTATGTTCTAGATTTGAAGAGGAACTTGATCTCATTGGGGCAGCTGGATTCCATGGGCTATACATGCAAGATAGAGGGAGGAAAGATCAAGGTGGCCAAGGGATCTTTGGTAGTGATCAAGGCAGCAAGAAACGATGGACTCTATGAGATGATCGAAAAAACAGAAACCAATGATCAAGCAGCAAGCTTGATGGCTGAGCTGGACAAGGCAGCCCTTTGGCACATTCGCTTGGGACACATGAGCGAAAAGGGCCTGCAAGTGCTTAGCAAGGAAGGTCTACTTGGTGGTGACAAAGTAGAAAACTGGATTTTTGTGAAAGCTGTGTTCTTGGGCAGCAAAATCGGGTCAGCTTCAACACCGGAGTGCACAAGTCTAAGGGAATTCTTGACTACATTCATGCGGACCTTTGGGGACCAGCAAGGACACCAACACAAGGAGGTAACATTTACTTTCTGTCTTTAATTGATGATTATTCAAGAAAAGTATGGGTTTATTTGGTTAAGAATAAATTAGATGCCTTGAATAAATTAGTGGTGTGGAAAGGGCTGGTTGAGACTTAAATGGGTAGAGTAGTTAAGGGGATAAGAACCGATAATGGCTTAGAAATTTTTAACCAAGAACTTGATCAATTCTGTAGGTTAAATGGCATTCTAAGACATAGGACGGTTGTGGAAACTCCTCAGCAAAATGGAGTTGCTGAGTTGATGAATAATACCCTTATGGAAAAGGTTAGGTGCATGTTAGATGGATCCGGGTTACCAAAATATTTTTGGGGAGAAGCTGTAGCTACAGCTGCATATTTGATTAATAGATCACCCTCTAGGATTGTGTTCCAAAAGACTCCCATGGAGATGTGGAGTGGAAAACCCCCTGAATTGGACAACCTTAGGACTTTTGGGTGTGCTGCCTATGCACTCCAAAATGAGGATAAGCTTAGCCCAGATCTAGAAAATATGTGTTTCTAGGATATGGGGAAGGGGCTAAGGGGTACAGGTTGTGGTCCTTAGAAAAAGAAGGATTTAAACTCATAATAAGTAGGGATGTTGTCTTTAATGAATTATTATTTCCCTACTTGGAGAAAACTAACCCTGCAGGGGCTAGTGAGCAAACCAATTCAGAAATTGTTGAGCATAGCATCAAGGGAGATTCTGTTCAGGTAGAGCAAATGAGGCAAGAGGGTTCAGACCAAGTAGAGCCCTTGGATGATTGCTAAGCTCAAGAAACTCAAGAAGAAGCTGAACAAGAAAAGGATGCTGCAGTAAGTCAGAAGGACTTTCAGCTCATAAGAGACTGGGAAAGAAGGCTGGTCGGACCACCTTCAAGATGTGGGTTTGCGGATGCTGTGGATGCAGCAGCTCCTTGGAAAGAAGGAGGGATGGCTGAACCAGAAACTTACACGGATGCCATGGAGTGTAAGGATTCGTCAAAGTGGCAGCTAGCTATGGAGGAAGAAATGGATTCTTTGAGGAAGAACAACTTTTGGGAATTGGTGAAAATTCCAAGAAAGCAGAAAGTTGTGGAATGTAAGTGCACTTACAAGATCAAAGAAGGGTGCCCTCCAAGAGATGAAGTCTGAAACAAGGCTAAGCTGGTGGCGAATGGGTTCATAAGAAGAGAAGACATAGGTTTCACAGAAACGTTCTCACCTGGACACAAGGTGGAGAAGATGGTGAGTATCCTCACCTATGTCATTGATAGGCTGTTAGTTTGGAACAGCAGGAAGAGGATGGAAAGGTTTACATCTCAACTCAATGAGGAGTTCGAGAGGAAGGATCTTAGCCTTGCACAAAAGATCCTTGGGATGAGAATCATCCAAGAAAAGGAGAGAAGTTGGTTGAGGGTTTCTTGGGCAATGGGTGTTCTCAGCAAAATTGTGAGTAATCCCATAAAAGAGCATTGGTTTGGGATGAAGTGGTTGCTGAGGTACATGAAGGCTCAGTGGCAGCCAGTGGTAGCACTCATAATAACCAGGGCAGAATGCATAGTGGCTACGGAAGCCATAAAGGAGGCTATGGGGTGCAAAGGGTTGTTGGACGAGTGGGAGATCCTAAAAGAGCAGGTTGTGGTGTCTTTGGATAGTCAAAGTGTGGAGCACTTGTGGAGGAATCCGGTGTTCCATGAGGGGACAAATCATATGGATGTTTGGTATCATTACATTCTGAAAATGGTACGAAAGGATGCATTCATGTTGACAAGAAGACCACGGAGAAAAGTCCTGCAGATTTAGGCACCAAGGTTCTACCTCTAAGAAGGTCCAATCATTGCCTTGGACTTCTTAGGAATGGATTTGGTTAATTGGTAACTCCAGATGAGTTTGGATCCTGAAGCTTTCTGCACAATGGTTCAGGTTTTTGAACTCTTAGACAAAGGTAGAGATTGTTGTTATTTGTCTAAGTTTCAAACATATCCAAACATGGTCTAAAGTTGGTTAAAGTCCAAACCAAAGGTGGAGTATGAAATTTCAGCAAGTTAAAAGGTTGCACACAAGTGTGTGCTTAAGTTTTGAGTGTGGGAAGGTCAGGCACACTGCTGTGGAAGTTTCTGCCCACAGGCAGGAGGTGTGCGCACAGCATCAGGAGGCTGCAGCATCAGGTCACGCCGCAGCACATAGCACCACAACAAAACGCACAGCATCACTTGGAGAGTGATGAAGGGCTGAGATTAAAGGAAGAACATGATCAAAGGGTCAAGAATGATTCACAAGATTGTCCAAGAATTAAGAGGCTATAAAAAGGGTTTCTTAGCCTCATTTCAAGTGCTGGAAAAAAGGTGTGTGAGAGAACCACACAGGTTGTGACATTGTGAGATCATTGTAAACACAAGAGAGAATTATGTGAGAGACATAAACACAATAGGGACTCTTGTAGTGAGGCTGGTTGTAAAGAAGAGAGGTTAGTAGAGAATTGATAGAAAGCATTATAATAGGTCTATCACTTTCTCGTTCTCTTCTTGGTTCTTCAAGAACTTGGATTCTTGAAGGGGATTGCTGTAACTTTGTAAGAACCATTGAGATAGTGCAGAGAGTTCGGAGGAACTCACGGGGACGTAGGCACATTGCCGAACCTCGACAACAAATTACTTGTCTTCTTTCTTTCTTTGTTTTTCTGTTCTTGAGTTCGATTGCTGAAATTCTTTCTACAAGTCATTCAAGACTTGGGTGTTTGGAAGATCACCACCTGGGCATCTTGTCAAGGTGATTTCCATCAGTTAGTAACTCGTGCCCCGATGTCGCATAGACGAGCTAGTCAATCCCTGGTAGAGGAAAGCTATTCTTTGGGCAGGCTTTGTTCAGATCCGAAAAGTCGATACAGATACGGCACTTACTGCTGGCTTTTTTCACCATTACCACGTTCGACACCCAGTCCGGGTAGTTTGCTTCTCAGATGAAGTTGGTCGCGAGCAGTTTATTTACCTCAACCCTGATAGTGGCTTGTTGTTCAGGGGTGAACGATCATTTTTTCTAAATGACTAGCTTGTGGTTAGGATCTATGTTCAACCGGTGCACTATTATTTTCGGGCTAATCCCTGGCATGTCTGTGGCTGACCAGGTGAAAAGATTCTAGTTTTCCTGGAGGAGGGTGAGTAAAGATCCTCTAAGAGCCTCAGGGAGGTTGGAACCGATCTGGACGGTTCGGGAAAAGTCTTCACCGAGGGGGATCGCGGTCAATTCTTCCACCGGCTGGCCCTGTGGATTTCTTCCTTCTTCCCTAAGGTAGTCTAACTTGAGTGGGAGGGCTTTCGTCCTTCTATCTTCCCTTGCAGTGTTCAGATAGTAAGATCTAGAGATCTACTGGTCTCTCCTGACCTCGCCCACTCCTTCTTCAGTGGGGAACTTCACCTTCAAGTGATACGTGGAGACCACCACTCTGAGTTTATTGAGGGTGGGTTTGTCGAGGAACATGTTGTAGGATGAAGGTTGTCTGACGATCAGGAAAGTGGTTTGTACAGTGGTTGCTTGTGGAGCCATCCCCGCGGTTACCGGGAGAACTATGCTGCCTTCTAAAAACACCGAGCCCCCCCAGAAACGGTAGAGCGGAGTGGAAACTGGCTCTAACTGGGAATCTCCTAGCTGCATTTGTTGAAAAGTGTCGTGAAACAATATGTCGACCGAACTCTCGTTGTCGACTAGGACTCACCTGACCTCATAGTTGGCCACGAGAAGGGAAATAACCACAGCGTCATCATGCGGAGTCTAAACTCTTTCCAGGTCTTCATCTGCAAAACTAATGGCCGTGTTCGCCTTCTCTTGTTTGTGGGGCTCAGTGACTGAGGCTACCGACCGAGCATAAGTTTTTTTGCAGTGCCCTCGATCGCAGGGCCTCCGCAGATGGTTTTGATGATTTTGGTCATGGTGACCTCCGGGTTTCTTAGGTTGGGCTCCCTACGGCTCGGCCTATCCAGGCCAGATGGGCTCTTGGGGCTCCTCCGGGGCCATTCTGATACCTTTTTCTTTCTGGGCCTAGTGAACTCCTTCAACTGTCCCCGGTTAATGAGAGTCTCTATCTAGTGCTTTAGCGACAGGCAGTCTTTTGTGTCGTGTTCGTGGTTTCTATGGAACCGGCACCACTTGCCTCGATCCTTGTTAAGATGCAATGGTTTTGGGGGTTACTGTAGGATCGCCCTGTCCTGGATTTGTATCAAGACATTGGTTTTGGACGTGCTGAGGGGGGTGAAGTTCCCAAAGGGCCTGGGGGCCCTGGGCTTGTCCTCTGATGAGTCTTAAATATTGCATATTTAAGCCCTTAAATTATATGTGTTAAGCTTTTAGTTTGTATTATTTCACTTTATTTTATGTCTTTTCTGTGTTTTGTGTATTTTTATAGGTTTGTGGAGAAAATGAAGCATTTCGAGAGATCAAACTTCAAGAGCAAAAGCTGAGGATGCCTATTGCGATCGAGCATACGAGACATGCGATCGAGCACACCTGTACTCGAATGCACTTTCCCACAAACGAGCGCATGGTCAACATCCCACATCGAAATCTTTGCAGTGCAGTGCACATGCGATTGAGCTCACATTTATGATTAATGTTAGTTTCCAGTATTTTTTTTTTGTTTTCCAATATTTATTTTCCAGGGACAACGCATACTTTAGTTCAAGTTTGGGGGTATGCTACGAGCCATACTAGTCCAGATAGTTCTCCATATCCCAGGTCAGCTCTTTTCATATTATTCACACATTGGGGTCAATGTGTCATTTAAGTTTTGGGGTATGGGAGACACGTTACACACACTTTGTCCTAATTTATTGTTGTTTTTTCTTCGTGAAGATAAATGCATGTTCATGTTCGTCTGAAAATTTTGGTTGATCTGAAAAAATTGTGATGTATTTCATTAGTGAGTTTAAAACTTTGAACACATGATCTGATGATAGAGTTTAAACTTTAGTTACTTACTTTAGGATGTTGAGAATTCACATGTTTGAGCTAATCTAACATGTGCACATCAGCACATATTTGTGTGAGGTATGACCTGTGATGTTATGTGTATGTTTCTTATCTTAACTGAAACGGGATGACTTATGGGATTAACACTTCGGCATAGAAAAAAAAATGTTCATCATTAATAAACTTTCCATTGAGTAATTGGACCTCTTGCCTCAGTAAGCATTGAGTGTTCACGTTAAAAGGTGAGAACTTTATTCATAATGATCATTGCGAAATTTTTCGCTGAGTAACTGGACCTCTTGCCTCAGTAAGCAGTGAGTCTTCACGTCAAAAGGTGGAAATTTTGTTTGGTAGCATTAAGGTCAGTTTAGTTTCGTAGCCTTTTTGACTCGAGTTAGTAAGTCCCTAGGGGTGTCTTTACACCTAATACCCTAAAACCATCTGGTTTGGGAGTCATTGACTCAACACTCGTTACATGGGTCAATTAGAAAGCTTAAGGGAACTAAACATAGTAGAACCTTATATAAAAAAAAGAAAATAAAAAGAAAAAAATAAAACTATACCATCGTTGTTTATTCTGAAGAGAAATTCTGTGAATCTTGAGACATGGAAACATTGTACATTGAACTTATTTGGAAACCTCATCAGTATATACTAACTCACTTTACACTGATTCAAGCTTGTGATGTCTTAGCAAGCCTCTTGTAAGTAATTAGGTTTTAAATTCTTATTCATTGTGAAGATGGGTTAGATTTTTTAAGCTTGCTCATGAACGAATTTCATGATTTCGAGTGCTCCTTAAATTTTTGGATACCATGAGTATTGAACTTATCTTTATGTTCTTTGTTTTTCATTTAGTTTTTATTTTGTTTTGCTAAGGGACTAACAAAATATAAGTTTGGGGGTATTTGATGAGTCTTAAATATTGCATATTTAAGCCCTTAAATTATATGTGTTAAGCTCTTAGTTTGTATTATTTCACTTTATTTTATGTATTTTTTTGTGTTTTGTGTATTTTTATAGGTTTGTGGAGAAAATGAAGCATTTCGGGAGATCAAGCTTCAAGAGCAAAAGCTGAGGATGCCTAGTGCGATCGAGCGCACAAGACATGTGATCGAGCGCACCTGCTCTCAAGCGCGCCTTCCTACGAACGAGTGCATGGTCAACATCCCATATAGAAATCTTTGCAATGTAGTGCACACGCGATCGAGCTCACATGCGATCGATCGCACCAATCTGCGATTGAGTGCACTCGGGCAGTATCCCACATCGAATCTGCAACCCATTGTGCTCCGGGACTCCCCCTATAAAACAACCATCTCATTTCATCTTTCAGTGTGCAATTCCTGGGCCATTTGGTGTAATTCAGTGGACGTCTGCTAGCATTCTGGTGGACCCTGAAGGCTTTGCTACCACGAGGGGAAGCGCCGCCCAACAGCGAGTGGAATTTCTCCCATGTATAGTAATTTATTTCTTTTCATTTAGTTTTAAAGTTTAATGTTTAGCACTTGTATTGTGAACTTTAGTTTCATAATTATGAGAGGCTAAAATCTTTAGCTAAGGTTGAAGATGAAGCCTTTCCATTGTTTAACATTATATTTTCAGATTTGCGCATAATAATTCTGATGTTTTTTTAGTATAAATGTTATGTTCAATTATTTGAGTAAAATCTTATGATTGGGTGCTTTTAATTGTTAAATTGGATATTCCTTGTGTTTCATCTGATGAATACATCGAATCATTTTCGATTAAATTGGATTTCCTTTGTGATTTGTTAAAAGCGGATACATTGGATGTTTTTGGTTTAGTTGGGATATTCGTTGTTTTTTGTTTAAAGTTGGATTCATGAAATTTTTCGATTACTTTTATATAGAACGTAAAAATATATGTTTTACTTTGGTGAGGTGGATTCAGAAACCTTAGCTATTTTATCATTTGCTTTAAAACAATTTAGTTTAAGTCTATATTTCTTTCCACAATATAATACAAAATTCAAAACTAGGTTAAAATAGGGTTAGTTTAGATAAAATTATATTTTCACAACGCAATTCCCTGTGGATTCGACCTCGCACTTGCACACACTATATTGCAAACGACTCGTGCACTTGCAAGTAATTTAAAACTCACAACATCCTCACAGAAAGGTCGTTTGACGGGTTCTCGGAGTGGACTAGCAAGGCCCCTTCTCTTTCTCTCTGCGTCCCTTTCCTGTTCTCTTCAGAAGGCCTGGTCAACTTTCGCTAACATGTACTTCTCGGCTTGGGCCAAGATCTCGTTCCTATCACTAGGCGGCTGCCTAGTGAGCTTCGAACTGAAGATCCTGAATCTCAACTCGTTTTTAAATGCCAAGATCTGGACGCTGGGATCGAGGTCGGGGATTTTCCATGCGACGGAGTTGAACCTCGAGATGTAGGCTTGGATTTTTTCTCCTTTTAGCTGGACGATGTTGAACAGGGATTCCGAGGTCTTTTTGGGCCCATTGCTGCTAAGAAAGTGTGATGCAAAGGTGTAGCTTAGTTCCTTGAACGTGCTGATCCCCCCTGGTTTCAAATGAGAATACCACATCCTGGTCGTCTTCTCGAGCGTCAGGGGTAAGGCTCGACACATCCCTGGATCGGAGTGTCTGTGGAACATCATTATGGTTTTATAGTGCTGGAGGTGGTCCAGGGGGTCTGTAGAACCATCATAAGGTTTGATCTGGGGCATTCGAAAATTCGGCAGGAAAGGGGCCTCGAGGACCTTTTGAGTGAAAGGTGGGTCCTGAACGTGGAGCTCATCCAAGACACTGTGGTGTCGCCCTTTAAGCGTTTCGTTGATCTTCCCTCCATGTCCTCTATTGGTTTATAGAAGTCGAAACTGCTTCTGAACGAGGGGCTCTCCTTGGATTTGGCAGCGTGAGGTTGGGAAGACTCCGCCATGGAACAGTCGTCGATGGGGAGCCTGTGGCCATGCGAGCCTGTGCGACTAGGGTCCTACCGAAAGAGAGCGGGCGAAGGCTGGCGAGCCCCTCGGCAGACCTTAGTGGCCAAATCGGTCACCAACTACGAGAGCTCCACGAACTGGGCTTGGAGCATAGCCATGGTGGGATGCGTGCTGAATACGGCAGAGGGTCTCGAACCGAATTGCTGGGGTGGGTGCTAGCCCTAGCTGCTCCCTTACCGGTATCCCTAGTGGCGTTTTTATGTGGCATGGCAACAAATGAGTTCTTTAGACTTCTTTGCTTTTACTGTTAGCGAGATATGGTAATTTCCCACGGATGGTGCTAATCTGTTGATGCCAAAAACGTGCTGCTGAGCTGGATGCCTGGCCTCGGGGGACCTGCACAGGGAAACGAGATAAGCTGAGGCGTCGCCGAAGGGAGATGCCTTCGAAGATGCTCCGATACTTTTGTTAGTATGGGGTCTAAGAAGTGCGTAAGCCGCAGTGTTACCGTTTTAGGTCAAGAAGAATCTTCTTCTTTTTGGAATGCGTACCTGGGTCTTTTTTATAGGGTTTCGGGGATGAGGCAGCCCTTGTACTAAGGGCGGTGGTGACCTGGAGGTCCAGCTGTGCGGGCCTGCGTTGTCCGCGTGTTGCATCTTTGCTTTGGTTTGGGGCTGTCCATGTGTTGCCTTGCTGTCTTGATGTGGGGGCTGTCCACGTGTCGCGTCTTCATTGGGTGTGTGTTTTTGAACTGTATCACCTCTTTTAGTTTTCATCTCCACCCTTCACTGAATCAGTGTTACTGGTTTTGGAATTTGAAACTTGACATGGTTGGACGGATAAGAAGGTGAATTTGTGCATCAAAATAGAAACATCATTTCTGCAAACCCCTTGAGGTCAGTTGGAAGATACGGGTCATAAGTCAATGTATCGTGGAGTTACAAAGTACTTTTATATGTTTCTTTGTTTAAAAATTCCTTCTTCTTTTAAATCATTGAGACAAAGTGCCTTTCCTAATAGTTTTGGGTTAAACACCAATTCTCCTCTGCTTAGCTCATAATATTTTTCTTGTAAGCACAAATGGACTGGGAAGCTTGAAGTTCATTTATGGCATGGTAGTTGCTCAACTGATGGGCGTTCATGCAAAGGAAACCAATGTGCATGCACCTTCTAGAGCCTTTCTCTGCAACCGGGTTCTATTTATTATCCTTTGTTGATTAAATCTTCTCTAAAGAGCATGGTCCTCCTTATGGTTACAACTATATTTCTTTAAAAAAAAATTGCAGAATCCTCATTAGATATGCGATGTTAACATGATAGCTGAGAAACCACACTTTCAAGTGTAGCAAAAGTCATTGATATAAATTGATGGCATACCTTAGCCTACATATTCTTCACTTGAAGTAGAAAACCCAGTACAAATTGAAGATAATGTTGATCTATTCGTGGTTCCCATGGCTAATATGAAATAGCTCACCACTTTTTGAACGTACTTATGTCTTGTACACTTTTGGGATCTTGTGTGTAAGTTAAGACTTTGTTTGATGACTTTATCCTTTTTAAGAAATTCCTCACCTGGAAAATTTACCATAAATTGGAAATAGAAAAGAGGGAAAAGTTTTAGGGGAATCACGATAGTTTTCAAAATATTGTTTATGTGTTGGTTATATGGTTTCCAGAATCTTACAGGGTAATTTGCTTCCTGTTTGATGGTAGAATTGTTGGAAGTTTTACAGTAATAAAATGAGCTGGTAGTTGTATTCTTGGTGGATAAGAATTAAGTTTTCAATATGTTATGCGCTTTGCCCTTTTGTCTAAAGCCCTAAAGCTTTTCAACGTCATTCCCTCTATGTGGTTTTGCTGCAATATATCCAATTGACAGGTTGCTCTGAGTAAAGATTTTCCACACAATGCCCTCTATCTGATGTTGCTGTCATATATCCAAGAAACCAGTTGCTCTGTCTGAGTGGGTAGGAGATGTGTATAACATACATTCAAATTCCAGCATCAATTATATCTACTGTCATCCCTGTCTTTAATTCAGTGGGTTTGAGTTTACAAGCTCACATTGTATATCCATCTGCCTCTAACTCTTTGCTGTTGCTTCTTGCTACAATTTGGGATTTACATGGCTGGTGTAATTGTGCCTCAGTTTATTTGTGTGAGTACTCTTTTTCTTGGAAGTTCAAGTATGATAATGACTAACATTTGGTGCTTCTAGTTCCACTATGGTAATTGTGCCAACCCTTTGCAGGCGTGAATGAAACTGCAGAGGAAGCAGCACGGGCACATGACCTTGTTGCTCTGAAGTACTGGGGTACAGGTGCCGTTGCCAAACTAAACTTCAGTGTGAAATTTGTTGACCTTGCATTTGTTGGGAAAAATGTGGATTCAGAGTGTTTAGAAGTATAGGAAATTGAAAACTTTGATATGCGTATTATGTTGTCTTTAAGATTTTATTTGTCCCAACTTAATTCTTTTAAGATACTCAAAATCTCTAAGAATCTCTATGAGCAAAATCAAAAATTCTTATTTGAGTTCTTTTTGAAACAAAAAAGAAAAGTGACTGTATTTTTTCAAAGAGAAAATAAAAAAGAAGAAGAATTTTGAAAAAGGAGAAAAAAAGTAAAAGTAAAGTAGTTTATTTGGAAGTTATTAAAAGTATTTATAGATTTAATTTTGAACTTCCAACAGTCTGGAAATGAAGAGTAATCATTTAAAAACGTAGCTTTTCAAGGAAAATACATGATTTTCTGAAAAGTTATAGTTATTGGAATTCGAATTCAAAATTTTCAACTGAATGCTCTATTTCGTCGATTGAATCAACATTTAAAACTGAAAAGTATCAGGTGTCGAGTATTTAGTCGACTGAAAAAACAGACAACAACTCTTTGTCTTTCATTCAGTCAACTAAATCAATCATTCAGACGACTAAATCTTGTTTTTCCAAAAAACTTCCAACAATCCCCCACTTTTGTTTGAAAAACAAAACTTTTCTTGAAAATACTGGGATAAAATAATACAGTCAATAATCATTTGAGATTGATATACATATGTAAAGATATCTTTCAATTTAAATATTTATTTAGTGTTAATATTTCAAAACTCTAAGAGTTATTTAATTGCCCAATAGCATTAAATTAGAAACTCTATAAACTAGAGTCGGAAATATCACATATATATCTTTCTCTTGTTTCGGTGAGAAACTCCATATTACTTGGTACTATTATGGCCTTATGCTTGATCCTGGTTTATGAACTTTCTTTAGAGTAAACCTTAAAATTCTCTTAAGAAGCAGCAACATTTCTAAGTTCATATAGGTGAAGTCTACAATGCGTTTCCGCTACTAAAACACACTACAAATATGTAATAGACTTCATTAAGAGGATACCTCATCCTACATAAGAAAGTAGCAGACAATATTGACCACTTAGGGGCTAACTTTTGTCAGTATTAATACAATCACTTATCAGTAACTTGTTTTAGCCATTAAACTTTATGACTAGTACAATGCTAGAAATAAATTCGGGTTACCAATAATGATGATTCTTTTTAAAAAGGTTTCAACCCCATTTCCAAAGTTGTCATTCTCACTAACTCCCTAAAAATGGCTTTTATGAAAGGATCAGCCAAGTTTTTACTTGACTTCACATAGACAATTGTGATAATACTATCTCTTATCAATTGTCTTATATACTCATGTCTCAGACTGATATGTCTGGACTTACCATTATAAGTACTGTTATAAGCCCTTAACAACGTAGCTTCACGTGAGCAAAAATTGGAGGCATAGGATGTGGCTACAGACTTATATCCAACAATAAGTTACGTATCCATTTTGCCTCTTTCCCGGTTGCTGCTAAAGCTATATATTCATATTCCATTGTTGAGTGAGAAATACACGTCTGTTTCTTGCTTCCCTAAGAAACAATCCATCCACCAAAGGTAAAGACTCATCCGTTAGTGGAGTTATTATCGTCAACATTGGCAATCAAACTCGCATCGGTGTATTCTTCCAATACAGTCGGATAATCATTATAGAACAGCCCCAAATCTATGATTATCTTAAGATAACCAAAGATCCTGCCAATGACTTTTCAATGTTCTATACTAGGATTACTAGTATATGTACTCAATTTACATATATCAATGCAATGTCATGTCTAGTGCAATGCATGGTATACATTAAGAGACCAATAGCACTAATATACTCAAGTTGTGCTACTGATCTACAAATATTATTTATTAATTTAACACTTCTATCGAAAGGAGTATTTGACTCTTTGATATTAATGTGTTGAAATTTATTAAGAACCTTCTTAATGTAATGAGACTGACTCAAAGCATAACCTTCACTATGCTTTCTGTAAACCAAGGTTCAAACCCAAGAGGGGGGTGAATTGGGTTTTTAAAAACTTTTGTTAATTACTTTGTGAGTTTATAAAAATAGTTAAATGCAAAAAGCATACAAACAAGTAATGTACTTGAAGTAAAAAAGTTTAAGGAAGAGAAAGTGCAAACTCAGTTTATAGTGGTTTGGCAATATCAGATTCCTTCCGATCCTATGTCCACTCTTTTCAAAGAACCTCCTTGAAGTAATCCACTAAAACTTTTAGTAGTATAACTTTACGGGTATTGTACAAACCTTATAACTAATCATTTCCTCACGGAAGCTATAAAGAAGTGTTTAATCCTAAACACTCTAAGAGTTATTACAACTCTTTCCCCTTTATAATAAATAAGATTTGCTGTAAAGTAAATAGTAGAGAGATAACAATAAGTGTTTTTACAAATTAACAATATCTCTCTTTCAAAAATAACAAACTTGTGAATTGAATGTGTTCTTTTTTTTTTTTAAATGCTCATTGAAGTGGGTTTATATAACTTTAAATTAATATGGCCGTTTGACACTGATTTGGTAGGTTTGGGGCATTAAACACAATTCTTGCGTCTTAAACGGTCATATTTTTGAATTACCAGTCAACTGGGTCAAGTGAGAAATCTCACTGAAAGTACCAGTCGACTGGGTCCTAAGCACCAATTAACTGGGAACTCTCTGTCTCAGTTTTCAGTCAACTGAATCTTGTTTTTCTAACAAAACCTCCAACAGTATTTACCAGCATGAAGTATATTCACTACCGCTACTCGCTGTTCCATACCAGATCCTGGGAAATTCAGATCATAGTCTAATGTCATTGCTTTTGTACATGCAGATCTCCAACTATGATAATGAACTTGAGGAGATGGAGTCCGTGTCCTTTGAGGAGCTTGTTACATTTCTCCAAAGGTAGACTAAAGAATAAAAGTATTTAAATTCTGCACAATAAAAATTCTTCTAATTGATCAAATCTTTGTGCGTTTTCAGGCAAAGTCTCTCATTTACAAGGGCTACTTCCATTTATAGAGGAGTGACCACGTTTCATAGTTTTCATTTTCGCTTGAAATGTTTTGTTGTCATGTTTAGAATGACCTCCTAGAGAAACTGGCTTGACTTTGTATTCTATCTCAAGATACCCCTTGAAGAATTTGGACCTTAAAACGTGGGTTATGTAGAACACGTTAACCAAGAGAGAAATAAGGGGATCCAGGAGAAGAACAATACAGAGGAGAAATAACAAGACAAATATCAACTTTATTAAACAATCAATGTCTGAATAATTAATAATTACAACTTATTAAGGGTGCTTATTTAAGCATCAATCTTAAACATAATAAAAAAAAAACCTTATAAAACCCAAATAATATAAATACTAATAAAATCTATAATTTACTGTAATTTAATTTGCTGAGATTTCTGAACCTCTCCGTGAATTCGAAATTGGTTGATTGTCTTCCCTAGGAACTTGTGCTCAATGTTATAAACGTAAGGAGTAATAATATGTTTTCAATTCATAAACATGAGCAATTAATTTTACGTCTGCATTTTGAAGTAAAATTTAGTTCTCTTAGTTATTCTTATACTTAATTTGCCTCCCCTTGTACCTTCTACTCCATCTTAGTGTCTTTCCTCGAGTGGATGTTCTAGTTGATAACGTTTATAGGAGCTATCTGTTGTAGTATGTCTTGAATTATGTTTATCCTGAGCCCTCGCCGTACGGTAGACGTTTTTCATAAGAAATGTTGTATATAATCGTAGTGTTAGCCTGACAGTAGGGTCAGAAAATGTGTGAGCATGGGTGTATTGGGGGCTAGGGTTCGAGAGAAACACTAAAGATGCTATAATCTCTTTTCTTCTCCATAGTAAAACTCAAATCATCTCAGTGTGGACGTAATCATCTTCTAATATACATAGTTGTTATGACATAAATCTTTGTGTCTCTTGTTTATTTATTTTATTGCTTTATTATTCCTTCTGTCATAACAACTATGTATATTAGAAGATCAATTTGAAATCTGCTAGCCATTTTCGTTCATCATCACTCTCCATTGATCCCGAATTCATAAATATTTTAGCTCTTTCTATATATATAATTGGACTAGGATCAACTCCAGTAACTTGGGGAAAATTTTCCCCAAGTTACTATAGAGGATCTTCTCCCAATATAATTATATACACTCCATCTAAATAATCTCTTTATTTCTTCTATGTGCATCAGTAGATATATAACGAGTGATTTTATTGGTAAAAAATTATGAATTTTTCCTTTTTTAAAGTCACAATTATTTCTTCATTTAATAGAATAATTCGTTAAAAATCTAAATTTTTACACCATATCTATTTTGATAATTTTACAATTTCACAGCACTTTTAAGGTTATAGTTGCTAGGCATTAATATTGGTCATAATACTTTCCACGTTGTTTTTACAAGATAGTTTACCAAACACTACACTGACTTTTAGCAACAGCACCTCCCACAATTATTTTGGCATCAACACACCAACACAACTATATAATCCCAAATGCACCTAAGCTGGTTGGCACCCACACTTGTGCACGATTTCATGCTTGAACATTATTGAAGCATTGTAGCTTGCTTAGAAGCTGAGATCAAGCTTGGGATCGTCCTGACTCTGCTTTAAGCAGGCTTTCGGGCATGAATGAGTCTAAGTTAGTCCCAATTGGGCTCTCAGTTATGCTTTTGTCATGTTCTATTGATGCACTGTACTGTACCATGACTGCATTTTTGGTTGATTCTCAATTCTTTTAGAACCCGATTTATATATATTTGTCCTTTTCAGCCTCACAAATTCATTATACGCTCAAATATTTCAATAATTTCTGCGCTTTTAAAACTTGCTCATGACATTAGCAAACACATCACACCTGAGTCAGAATTTCAAATTTGGCATAAAATCTAAATCCAATACACAATTCTGTATCCCCACAATACAAAATACTGATTTCTGAATTGAAGTCGTGCAAAAAGAGCATTGAAATCTCTCGAATCCATGGCTATATGGTCAAGACTGGCCTTGACCAAGACCTTTTCACTTTGAGCAAGGTCCTTGCTTTTTCCATATGATACATCCGATATGCAGTCTCCATCTTCAAGCACATACAAAACCCAAATCTGTTCATGTTCAATTGCATGCTTAGAGGCTACTCAGTGAGCGATGACCCAAAACAAGCTTTTAGTGTTTTCAATAACTTGAGAGCACAAGGATTTATGCTAGACCAGTTCTCCTTTGTCACAACTCTTAAATCTTGTGCTCGTGAATCAGCCATTGATACTGGACAAGGGATTCATGGGATTGTTATGAGATCTGGGCATATGTTGTTTATCAATGTAAAGAATACCCTTTTGCATTTATAGTGTGTTTGCGATAGAATTGAAGATGCCCATAAGCTGTTTGATAAATTTCCTCAAGGGAAGGATTTGGTTTCATGGAACACTTTGACGAGTGGGTATCTTCATGCCTCTCAGCCTAATGTGGTTATAGATTTGTTCAGGGAAATGTATAAATGTGGTATGAGAGTCAGTGTCACTATATTGTTGAGTATTTTGTCAGCTATTGGTGATCTAGGAAGTTCATTTGGAGGAGAGTCTGTTCATAGGAATTGCATTAAGATTGGTTTGTTTTTTAATTTAAATGTGGTCACTGCTTTGATTGATATGTACGCGAAATCTGGGCACATTGATTGAGGGCGTAGAATCTTCGACAGTGTTGCTGAAAAGGATATTATCTTATGGAATTGCATGATAGATAAGTATGTGAAAGGTGGACTGCTTGAAGAATCCATGGCTCTACTACAACCAATGAAACATGTTGTGAAAACAAATTCCTCTACATTGGTAGGTTTGCTATCTGCTTGTGCTGCTTCTAGAGCTACCAATCTAGGCCAATGCATTGGTGGTTATGTGGAAGAGGAAGAATTAGCATTGGATGTGGTTCTTGGAACCACTCTGGTTGATATGTATGCGAAATTACTTATAAAAAAAAGATATGTATGCGAATTTTGGGTTTCTGGACAAGGCTGTTGACATTTTTGAGAGGATGGAGAGCAAGGATGTCAAATCTTGGACAACCATGATTTCAGGTTACGGGGCTCATGAGCTGGCAGGAAATGCAATTGCACTCTTCTATAAGATGGAAGAAGAGGGGTTTAGACCCAATGAAGTTTCCTTTTTGGCTGTTTTAAGTGTTTGTAGCCATGGAGGGATGGTGTGGAGGGGATGAGATGTTTTGAGAGGATGGTTCAAGAATATGGCTTCATACCAAAGGTTGAACGCTATGGTTGCATGGATGCATGGATGATCTTTTGGGTCGTGCAGGGTTGCCAGAGGAAGCACATAATCTAATAACAAGCTTGCCTATCAAAAGCGATTCCACTGCTTGGCGTGCATTGCTTGTAGCTTGTCGAGTCTATGGAAACATAGGTTTAGGGGAATGTGCGAAGAGGGAGTTGGCTGAATTTGACGACAGACGCCCGACTGATTCAATCCTTCTGTCTAGTACTTAAGCGACTGCTGGAAGGTTGCCAGATCAAACAAGCTTGCAAGAGAGGATACATGAAGCTACAAATAGGTCACTTGCAAAAAAGGAAGTCGGATGTAGCACCATAGAAATGGACGCTTAGGAGCTCATGTAAGCCCAGGAGTTCAGCCTGGTTGGTATAGGTCCCATTTTTTTTTTTTCAAAAAAAATTAATAACTAGGAAAGCGATTGTTATTCTAATATTTCTTCAGTATTGAAATTAAAGAGAAGGAATAAAAACATGAGAAAGGTACATTCAGCTGACTTTTAAACTAGCCAAATGAAGTATGCATATCATCAACTACAACTACAAAATAGTGTTACAGATTGAAATCATTTTCAAATGTTACATTACGCAAGATGGGCTAGTTCCTGACTGCAAAAAGATGTTGTACAACCAATTTATCCCCCAAAGAAGTGTCTTTGTACAAAACGGAAAATGGCGACCAAAAGATTAAAAAAAATAGAAGAAAAAAAAAACTGCAGCTGAAAAAGCATGTATCTTCATTGACTAGTTTGACGAGTAACTGAGCATGGAGTACCAAAATTCCTCGGAATGCATTTTGTATGTATCCTTTTTCTTTTATACTCTTCCTACTTTCTTAATTCTTTTTTTGCTTTTTCCCTTCTACCTGTCGATTTTCAACCCAGTATACCTGATGAAAACTCCACTGAATAATCGGACCAAAAAATTTACAGTTTCCAGTGGAGAGGAGGATTATGTAAAACAGTAATGTCAGTCAATTAGGCCTGCCTTCTTAAAGAGAAACTGATGATATCTCAAATGCATATTACTCTGCGCTTTGGATGTTGTGCCGCTCGCATACTTTAACTCCATTTTCGGCCCACCACTTCTCTGCTTGTTCTTCTGTAAAATGTTTCCGACTGTCGAAGAACATCCAAATGCTTAGTAAACAGAAAAAAGGGCAACAACTATTAAGGCATCTCCAAATGAACTGATAATGACTTTCTGTATGCTTATTTTTTAATGGCAACTAGGCAATTGGTGTGCGGTAATAATTGCTAGAGAGAGAGGCAATGACAGATACTGCTACTTTGTTGTGAGTATCAAGAAGGCAGGGGTTAAGTTATTTCAGTACTGCTAAATTCAGCATAAATGGTAATGTGACAGGCAAGAAAAGAAAAGGAATAAACTTATCCAAAAAAAAAAAAGGAAAGGGTTAAGTTAGATATGAATATATAACTTGAAAAGAGGTACGGGGTTGTTCCAGTTACATGTTGAGAGAAAGATGGCCAGGAAACGAGCAATGAATAGAAATGACACTACACAGATGAGTGAGATCATACAAATCAAAGCCACTACACAAAGAATCCAAGGGCATATAGTATTTAATGAGATAGTATGTATCATACCTGAAGCGAACGCGCTTTAGTTCAGTACCACCACCTGGCAAGGAGGACAAAGTTATGTAAACACCTGGTTCATCTTGCACCACCCACTCTCCCTTCTCAGTTTGTGCCTTGGTTCCATTAGCTAAGGTTCGATTTACTGAAACGCCATTAGACTCACAACCATGAGAGACCGTTCTTCTAGTACGGTTCTCACTGGAGAGCTGGTTTTGAAAATCGGAGGTGCGTCTGGCAGTAAAGTATAAATTGGAGCTGGCATTATGTGCTTCCTGCAGTCTTTCAGCCATCTCCTTCAACTGCAAAACCAATTTACCATCCAAAGAATAAGAGCATTAACTAAAGACTGCAAAGTAATTTCACACGGGGGATTGTGGGAAGCAATATGCCCCAACATGAAACACAGAAAAAACCCTAGTTACCGGGATTCCTACTCTTTTGGAATCGCGATTCGAATCTTATATTCCAATTCGTGACGCATTCACGCACCAGATTCTTAAAATTAGAGATCCAAATTTCTATTAAGACTTTAAGCTAAAAAAATAAAAAATAAAAACAAAAAAGATTTCTCGTGTGATTTAAAAGAATGTTCATACTTTATTTTTAAATTATGTTTTCTAATATTATATTTATTGACTTTGCTATTTTGTCAAAACTCAAATATCCTCTAAATTTTTATCATGCACACAGTTCTATTTATATTGTAATCATAAATATATCTAATATCTATAAATCATTTCAATCTACTCTCAACGTACTGCATATGTGGCAAGTAATGTGCCATGTTCTCGTACTCGTACGTGAACCGGAGCATACGAAATTCCTGATAACTATGGAAAGAACCTTTAAAGTAAAATACAAGGAAACAAAAGTTCAAAATAAGCAAAGATGAATATTTGTCAATGGAATTTTTTTATGTGATTAATATGTTTTCTTTACATTTTTCAATGAACAAGAAAAAGCTTAAGCCACCAAAACCAACTATGCTAACCATAGTACAAATTTAAAATCATTCATGTTGTGAGGACTTTCTCATTTTAGTCTTTTTTCTTGCTGCTTGGCACTAGAATGACTCAAATATTATGAGCACACAGATTATCTTTGATTTATATGGTACTCCCAGATTAAACCACCTAATCAAGTAAAGATTCTGAAAACATGAGATTTGAACCCTTCGTAGAATATGAGACCCAGCTTATCAATATGGCTATTTTACCAATTACTATAAAATCTTGGGAATATGTCCTCTTAATATCATCAGCAATGAGTTCATCTATTTCCCTTAACAATCAAGAAATGTCATGCAGGAAAGTTCAGGTATTGGAAATTTCATTATCACTGGGACTATATTTCATGTGCTGTTCAACTAGCAAATGCTGTCGACAATGAGTACGTTAGATGGTAAACATTGATGCCATCAGAAATACTGAATACACGATCCTTATGATGAGTGGTTGTGCTCAGAATGCAGAATCCACTATAATCAATTCCAAGTAAATAATATTGTATCCTTCAGTGCAAAGTGCGTCTACCATGTTTCTTTTTCTTTTCTTGTCTTTTCTGGGTGCACTTCAATAATTTAAAGGTAAGACCAGACCTAGTCCACTCCCCTTACTACACTTTACCACTCAAGCTAAGGCCAAGGATTATGTCAATGCATCTACTAATGGAAATAACCATCTACTTCACATACCCCTTCCACACATCGTCGTTTATTTATTTGTTTCTTCCAAGTATTAGAACAGAGTATGTTGATCAGATGGTGACTTCTCCTTGGTAACTTACTTTACCCATGTTATTTGGTGGACTCACCAAATAATCAATTAAACAACTGAAGATATATCTTTCTGAAATGTGCCGCAACACAGAACAGTGCTATATTCCCACAGTACAAGGACTATCCCACTCAAATTAAAACACATGCAGTACAAACCTAATTTGTAAGTTCCTGAGAGTTAAATATGGACAATCTTAAGGAGAGAAAACATACAACCTGAGCAGTTAGAGACGTAATCACTTCCTTCGCAGATCTGCATTTTTCAGCTTCATCTGCCGCAATTGCAGTGACCTCCTTCAACTGCTTGGATGTTCTTTTAAGTTCACCTTCAAGATATTGTGATTTGCGAGTAAGATCCTCTACCTGCAAAACGTATCGAATCAAGTTTTATTTCTCATATTCTCATTACTTCAATCAATTTAAATAGTAAGTAAATTAATCTAACTATCACTAGAATTGAAGTATTTTCCCCTCTTTTTTGGCTGATCTTAGCTGTGTTCCTTGGCTTATTGGCAAGGCTCTATTCCCAAAGTAGCTGTCATATGATCTTAAGACCCAAGCTCTTCAACTCTCCAGAAGGGGAGCTTAAGGCCATTTTACTGAAAGTATACATGTGCAGGTCACTTAGACAGCCCACTTTGCTTGCGAAGTGTTCAATGAACTAAATTGGACATTTTTTCAACTGGTAACATAAACAATTTCTCTAGATTTTACTGCCCTTTTACATTAAATAACCTCTAGCTCATCGATATTCAATAATAGTTGAGCAAAAATGAACATTTTACTTGTATACAAGGCAAAGAAAAATCACACGTTTATCACATGTCATGCTTGTTCCTTTGGTTGTAATACAGAAGAATTTTTATGTATGCATAGATGTGAAAAGGAAGTTAATAATCATTTCTGACAGGCTTACCTGTTCCTTTAAACTTGTGACTTCTTGGTGCAGATTGTCATTCATATGCTTTGAATCATCAACTGTTACTTCGGAAGACCGAGGTGGACTCGACTTTCCTGAAACAGGAGACGTAGTTGGAGAGCTCATTTTGGAACCAGAAATAGTAACTGATAAATTCTTCCTTGAAGCTCCAAGTGGAGAAGTTGATGCTTTTGGTGAATAGATGCCCCCCAGCTGAAATTTTCCATTCATAGGAAGGAAAACATGGCGATCATGTAACTCTAGTCTCAAATCACGCTTGAAATGCTTGCCTTCAGATTGATTAACAGAATCAGTAGATGAGAGTCTGGAGAGTTGAGCCTGCAATCTGGGACCCAGAATATCTTTCTCTGCCACCTCATTGAATTTGTTATGCATACTCCCATTTCTGACTTTTGGAGTCTGCATAGGAGAACCCGATTCCATGAATTTTTTCAGTTTAGTAAAACAATCATCACACACTCGATAAGGCTTGTACACAGTTGGAGCCAAAGAAGCTTTCAGAGATTTCCTACTGCTGCATGCTTTACAAAAGGCTAGCCCACAGTTGTAACAATTGTGGCGTTTTCTTCTGAAACCAAATGGATTACGACAACCATAGCATATGGAATGGTCAGCACTAGATGCCCATTTATGCAGACATATAATAGCTGTAAAATTAGAGCCACATACTACACTCTTCACTTGCTTATCTTTCAAAAAATCAACAGGTGTTGGTGTATTTCTATCATCCGTATCTCCATGGCCTAATTGCCCATTTGCACCCTTTCCCCAAGTATAAACTTCTGTTTTGGAAGTCAAAACAGCAACATGATAAGAACCACAGGCAATCTCTTCCACAAAACTGTCTGCTATTTTACCTTCGACATGAGTAGGAACCTTCCCATCAGCTGTAGGACCTCCCAGCTGTCCATAAGCAGTACTGCCCATTGTATATACTCGTCCTGTTGTTGTAAGAGCAACAGTAAGATTATGCCCACAGGCAACCCGGCAGATATTTTCATCAACCAGTCCAGTTACACACTCAGGAACAAGTCTAGGCTCTTTGTCTCCATGTCCAAGTCGGCCTTTATCTCCATCTCCCCACGTGAATAGCTGTCCAATTGAAGAGGTAGCAGAACTAGATGATTCAGTTATTACTTCAACGACTGCAGCAGTGTGCCAAACACCACAAGCAACCCTTGTTGTTCGTAGTCCTCTCAAAGTTTCCACTTCCCGTGGAATACTTGTGCTCCTATGATCTCCATGGCCAAGGGCACCAAAAGATCCATCTCCAAAAGTAAACAACTGACCAGCAGATGTCACAGCTGCTGTATGCCAAGTCCCACAAGTGATATATGATACGTGAATACCCTCCATGCTACCGCTCACTTTTTTAGGGATCCAGTGACTGGCCTCACTTCCATGCCCAAGCATACCGGAGTTGTGAGTACCATCACCCCATGTATAAAGATCCCCAGAAAGTGAAACAGCACAAGTGTGATACTCTCCGCATGCTACTAATTCAATGTTCGTGCCACTGAGAGTATCTATGAACTTCGGATGGCGAACATCTGCTTCTACGCCATGCCCTAGCCTGCCCCCTGACTCCTCCCCCCAACTAAAGATCTCCCCTTGTTTAGTAACTAACACAGCATGCCTGCTGCCACATGCAATATTATGAACATCCAGAACCACTTTTGATTCCAATGCCTTGGGCAGGAGTGCATCCATCTTGGAACTAGATGGATTCCCAGCTCTATGCACACCACCATCCAGCATTCTATCACCAATACCTTCTCCCCAGATGAAAACATCACCTAAGGCATCAATGTCTTCGTGATATGAACCATGACTTGATGAACTCACAGCACTAGATAGACTCACTCGAACTGCCTCAGCCGCAGAACTTCGAGAATTTGAATTCTCAACACTCCCAGCTGATAATGAGCTAAAAGAATTGGCAACTGCTTGTGTTTGATTAGGACTCTTGGCAGGTGCAGTTAACGTAACTATGTCAGAGAATGCCTTTCCCAATCTGTTCTGCGCAACATTCTCAGAAGGCACTTGAATTCCTTGAGCATCTCCTGGATCCTGTGGTAATTTGAAAAAAAAAATTAAACAAGAAATAAATGATTAATAGGCCATCAAACTTCAAGAATGCCATGGAGGGATAAAGAGATTGCTACTGACAAATAGAGAACGTTTTTGTGTGCGAGTATTTGGACTTTCTGATGATGTGCTGTCACTTCTGATATCGATTTTCCACTTGCAGAAATTACCACGAGTAATTAATGCCTTAAGACCAACAAACCAAACTTCAGCTTCATCCTTGTCTTTACATATCTGTCCACAAATCAGTAATGGTAACGTTATAATTTAAAAGAGATGTGAATCTGCTCTATCTCTATATATTAACTAGCGGATTTTTTAATTTGATATGTATATATTAACTAACAAAATTTGTGTCTGACGAAATTCATTTCTTTATCAACACTAAATTTAGAAAAGGAGAAGGAAAACTTTTTTGAGTAATTTCTTAGTTTATTGGCATTGAAGTTAAATAGATCATTTTATGTTAAAAGAAACTACCATTAAGACTCACCAAATCCAACGACCGATCATTGCATATAAGTGAAAATGATTGGTACTCCTTTTCAGGGCGAGGATATCTCTGAAAGATTGCCTGAAAGACAACAATTTTATGGAAGGCTTGGGAATTAAATAATAAGAAACAGTAAAATATAATCATAAAACATCTATTAAAAAAAGGAAGAAGCATGAATGGTTGCAACCACAACTAAAAATGTTCTAGTAAAAACTTATAGAGATCAAAATATCAAACACAAACATCCTTCACAACATCCTTTCAAACTTAGCCAAATACAAGTGAAGGCTTCATTAAAAAAATTGATAATATGTAGAGGATTAATATACAGACAAATATACATATCCATATGTATATAAAGACACAAACTTACAGTACGCTGTCCAGGAATAATCCTTGAAACTTGACTAAGTTTAATCAGCTTCTCTTCCTTGCCAGAGTACCACATCAATGTAGACTCGTCCTGAAACATAACCATGAACATCAGAATAAACAGAAAAGAGAAAATTTCATTTTTTAGTATTACTTTTATCCGTGTAGGAATATTAGATTAATTAAGGGCACAAATTTGGATGTTGAATGACATGGGGGTCAATAGCCTTGTTCAGCTCAAACAAAAGCAAGTGAGAATGTGAGACTGATCATAGTTGGCACATTTTCAGAAAGAGTTTCAAGCTTTTCCTTATTATTTAAACCGTATAACACTTATGCTTTTCCAATTAGGAAGTGTATCTATCAAAAAAAAATTAGGAAGTAAATAAATAAATGAGTTCCCATTAACCCTTTAGGAGAAGTTATGTTTTTTGAGTTCTTTGAGCTTCAGTTCAGAAATTAAATTTATTTGTTTGAGCATAGATCCCTTCCCCACCACCACCACCACCACCACCACCACCCACCCCCACCAAAAAAAAAAAAAGAGGAGGAGAAGAAGATGGAAGGAGGGTGATTTTATTACGATATAATTTCAAGATTCAATGATGTTCATAGGGAAACTAAGCCAATATGCATAGTAAAGCAACTGCAAGATCATAGGTAATTTAATTATTTTGATTGAGGCAGGTCACATCACAATATTTTCATAAAAGGTGATTTTCCAATGTCCTTTTGACTGGTTATGGTAAATTATTAAACTAATGGAACTTGTCCAGGCAACTTACGTTTGAAAGTTGGAATGGGCAGAATTTTGGCTTCCCTCTACGACCATACTTTAACAACTGTGCCCCTTTCTTAAGTGCTGTAATGGCCTGTTAATGAATCCAAAAATAAATGTCACTTTTATGAGCTAAATGCGTTCATACAAGAGCATAATCATAGAACAGTAAACACATTTTTAGGGCAGACTATATGGGACCTATGTATAAAACTATAAATCAAGCTCAAGAAGTGGTTTAGACAGGAACTTTGCTTGTCAACTTCTTGGTTATCCACGATGCAATTGCAACTATGTAAATCATTAAAAAGATTACAGTGATTACCAAGAATAGAAGCAAACAAAAACACACATACAGAAACAATAAGGAAGAACTTAATAAAGAAAATAAGGATGAAAACTCATAGGTATCTCACAAAGTTTCGAAGAGAATATGAAAATAATAACTGAGAAGGGTTTATACTGGAGAAAATCAAACACAGAAAAATTAAAAACACAAACATTGCTTGTCGCTTCAATGCATCAAACATCACAACTCATTGAGCAATGTGGCATCAATTTACTAGTTAACCATATTAATTTATGCATATTAACTAATGGGAATAACACCTTTAGCATCAAACTTCCTACTAGATATTATTAACTACTTCATACTTCTTTCAGATTCTTTTGCGACAGGAAAGGAAATTCTTGCTAAAACCAGAAACCACCAGTCAGTAGGAGAACATATCTCATGCATTTCGAAACGTTATGGCAAAAATTTAGCAAACTATAATATGCTCGTCACTCACTATCATAAAGCAAATAATTGAAATATTTTAAACCTGCTCGATATCCCTCTCTGCGGGACCACTTCTCAGAGAATCAGCCATTCAAAGTGCTGCCCATGCGTAGAACCAATACCCATTTGAACACTGACCAACCCTAATGAATTGCATACCATAACACAATCTCCAGGTTTTGCCCCACTCAAAAACCCGAATTACACCGAGCTCCTGCGCTAAAACGTGAAAGCACAATAACAACGAAGATCCCCTTTTCTATCTATCTAACCCATAAGGATGAATAGCTCCTAAGAATTAAAAAAAAAAAAAAATCCCAGCTCACAAACTTGCCCAAAAGCCCTAAAAATCCGCAATGCCAATGAACCAAACACCAAAACTCCGCAGACACTGCATCCACTGATCAATTCTCAGCTCTGGAACAGCTCAGTTCACTTCTTTGACAGAAACAAAACCCTAGAATTTCAAATACTCGTGAAATCTCCAATTTTCTGCACGTTTCAACATCAAATGAAGCATGGTAAATCCATATGCGTTCACAGTAGAGCCATAGCGATAGAATTTTACCTACATTGCGTGAAAATTTGAGGAATATGCCAAAATTTTAACCATTCTCGGTGAATTTGGGGTCGTTGAGTAGCCAAAGAATCCTAGAAGTGAGAAATCCGTATGAAAGAGACAAAGATCGTCAATGAATGTATATATGCTCGATAAAGAGGATAAAACTAGGAATAGAAAATTTGCAGGTATTTGTGTGAGGATTGTTAACGTGCGCCTATGGCTCTTTCGTCTCTCTCTCTCGAATCAAATCTTTTGTTTCCTTTTCTTTTTTCCTCTCTCTTTCTTCTCGTAGAGAGAGAATGAGAGCTAACTGTATGTTTTTCTCTCTCATCATCAGCTAAATATTTAGCGTTCTTTATTGTTTTAATTTTTATAAAACTGCCACGTCAGCAACTGTATTTCCGATGATATGATGATGAGGATGGAGTTTATTGGCTTTTTGTCCTCATTGGAGCATATATATTTTGGTATAAATTGTGTTTGACATCCTTGAGGTTTACACTTGGTTTTATTTTCATCATTCTTATTCAAAACATTGCAATTAACCCCAAATATTAGCAAACATGAGCAATTGAATCTTTTCGCAATTTATGATCCTACGTGGATTTGATGTGGCTTAATTTAACAATATTTCACCCGCTCCTTCACGTTACTTTAATAGTATCAATTATTTGTGTTTTGAGGTTTTTTTTTTAAATTTTTATTAAGTTTAGGGTTTATATCAAAATCACTTTTTTTAATTACTTTGTAATCAATTAAAGCAAATGGCTTATCTCATCAAATCACTGTTTTGATGGGTAATGAATAAATAAGAAATGAAGTAACAAGAGGTGTATGAGTGCGATAACTCCATTATATCGTATTTATGTCTCAAATCGTTTGAGGATATTTTATTCTATCTTTCCTCAAATTTGACACTGTTCTTTATGTTTACTAAGTGAATAGTGAATGGTTTTGTTTTATTTTTACGCGATAAGTGGTCTTTTGCTTTTTTATCTATATAGATTCTTGAGTTACATGATATCATCATAGTTAAGTATAAACGTTCTAACCCCTATTTTGATTAAGTAATATCGTTCATCTCTAGAGATCAACGAGAATTATTACAATACTTTAAACTAGATAACAATCTAGATCAACTCACCTAGGCGTAAGTCAAAATAAAGTTTGACAAGTTAGTAGTTCCAAATGTTAATTTAATAAAATATTTATAAAAAAATTTGAAAAAGTATAGTTTAAAAAGTTAACTATAACACATAAAATGATACATGTTGAGTAACATATAACGTAGTTACATAGATCGAACACAAATACACCGACTCATTCTAATTTTAATTGCAATTTTTGCTTTTATACTCTCATCACTTCTATTTTATTACAATTCTTGCTTTCAACATATATTTTTACTTTGTATACGAAATGTGTTCATATATACTCAACCTTTTTCATATTCTAATTATTAATTGCATAAAACTATTCATGCAAATTGAAACTTCAAGCTAAACAAGGCTTAATCAACTAAAAATCTTGTAACTCTTTCTTTTCTTATATTTTTCTTTTAAGAATTGGTTTTGAGGAGAAGATTTTTTTTTTTTTTGGTCTTTTCACCTTTTTCTGATTTTTAGAATTTGTTTTTAAGTTCTTTACTTCTTTTAATTATTTTTTTATAATTTTCAAAATTGATATAACATAAAACTTGAGGATTTGATAGTAGTCATGTGCAAGCAACGTGATTGATCTATCAATTTTTTATGAAAATTTGGTCGGAATGAATTAATTGAAACAATCTAAAATGTAAGGTAAAATTTTTCACTCTTTAATTTATAATTAAATGACTTTTTTGTACAAGATTACCTATTTTTGCTTTGACCAAGTAAAAATTTATAATTAGAGAAAAATGACTAATTGACAAGAAGGGAGGAAAAATGAAAAGAAAAAAGAAAACCCACGCAATGAAGCCTATCTTTTAAGTGCTATATACTACATACAATTCTAAAAATGAGCTTAACAGAAGCCCACAAATTTACCAGACCCTTTATGGCAAGTCGCAGGCTCGCAGCTCAGTTACAACCCGAGTGCACGGCCCAATCAAAAATTAGAGAACAGTAGAAAAAAATGAAGTTGGAGATATCCCGGCACCTCTAGCTACCATCTGCAGTTCCAAGCTACATGCCGGCTATCTTTTACTAGTAATTATGAAAAAATTAAATAATAATTTAAATATTTTAAATAATTATTATTTAAATTTTTTATAATTATTAATAAATTTTTAAAAAATTAAATAATAATTTTAATATTTAATTTCACTGCTCTTTATATGTTATTCTTTTTGAAAGCTTGTTAACTTGAAGCTTTTGAGGTTTTCACTTTTCCTACTTGATTTTAAGTACCATTTGCAAGAGTTCATAAATGGAATTTATTTTTAATAAATAAAAATTATGTCAAACATTTTTGAAAAACCGATTTATGAAATTTAAAAATTGAAAATTAATTTTTAAGAAATTGAATTTGTGTAAAGAAATTTACACAATTGTTTTGACCGGACACTAAATAATTTTTTGCTCTACTATTATTTTATTAAAAACTATTTCAAAAATCATTTTGCAAACTATAAATCGAAACCACTACTTAACCAAAGGATTACTAAGTATCTCATGACATTTCAGTTTTTAATTTAACATTCTCATTCTCATTTGCATTCAATTATTTATTTTCTTGTATTATGTGAAACCGCATTATCATTTGATCAAAATTTCTTTTTCCTTTCAAAGTTGTTTACAAAATTAAAAAATATATGCTTAAATCACATAAATTTGTTATGATCTCTCTAACAGTGTATTGACAATGATAGTTTTTTCAAGGACGAGCAATTTTAAAGTTTGTGATTTTTCATTTGCATAAAGAATACGTAAGAAGGAAGAGAGTTGAGTTAGTATTTTCAATTGTGAGCCAACGTAAGTGTTGGTACATGTCAGAGCAATAGATAAAACTTATTTCATTTCATTACAGTAGAAAGATTTGAACTTAAATATTCTTAATGAGGTGAGAAAAACTCAACTATACTTTATTTTTCCCTTTCAACTATATTTATTCTAGAACGGAAGAATTATAAAAAAAAATACTATATGATTGATTTCATTTTTAAAAACTACTCTGAGATTTTTTTGTGGCAAAAAATACTCTGTGGTATGTTTTTGTTAGTAAAAAATACCCCGTAATTGACTAAAAGAAACATATAACAAAGTATTTTTGGCTAACCGAAATATACCACATGATATTTTTTGCTAATAGAAACATACTATAGAGAATTTTTAACCACACACCAAAAAAAAAAAAAAACTTCATGGTATTTTTTGAAAATGGAGTCAACCACATTGTATTTTTTGTCACAAAAAAATCTTAAGGTATTTTTTAAAAATATATTCAATCGTAAGGTATTTTTTATAAATAAGCCAAAAAAAATTAAAAGTAAGACTTTATCCATAAAAATAAGGCTTGGATCAGGCCTGCAGTACCTGACTAGGGTCCCAATTCCCTACAGATGACCTAAGTGGCCAAGCCCGGTTCAACAATAACTAAGAAATGAAAACTCAGAACAATGGAGATGCGGGGTATCGATTCCCATACCTCTCGCTTACCATCTGAGCTACATCCCTTCTGATAATCATTAGGTTAGTTTTTTAATATTTAACTTAATTTCACACAGACAATACTAAAGAGTTTTTTTGTGAAAAATGTTTCAGATTCTGTTCTAAGTTTCTTAAGCTATAGATAAGGTAAAATGCGTGTTAGCTCTTGTTATAAACGGAAGCTAGTCCATTTCTACCATGAACACAAGAACATGAATAATATATGAAGTGTTAGAGTAAAATTTGCAGGTGAGATTTAGAATTGAGAAATAAACTTATTAATGTTGTTTACAATCTTATGAAATTCAGTTTTCTCTAATAACTTGTGGGTGTCAACTAACTTTAATCGTAAAATCAATTGTTATCATCTATGTTATTTGGATTCGGGTACAAGTGTCGGACATGAGTACATATCTGAATGTTGGACTCGTTTATTTTTTGTAATTTTTCGTAAGTTTTTTTTTTAATTTGAAGTATTCAAGTGTTATACTTTTATTCGAGTATTGAAGGTCCGACACAGGTATGGCAGGAAAAAATGAAAAATCCATAAAACATAAGTCATCATACAAAAAATTTGAGATTGTTCACAACAAAGATTGAGAGATAAGAGAAGGGAGATGATTACCTCCCGGGTAAACCATAAGCCAAATGAGCTTCCAATAAAGAAAAAAAAAAGAACTCACATCCAACTACTATACATTAATCCAGGCTATGATGATATCAAAATGATTAATACTTGCATTTGTTGGAATACAACAGGAATCAGCAGAGAGGACAAGGAAAGCCAGGTACCATTTACACAGAGATGCAAAATTCAATAGATATAATCATCATCAAAATCATGTAATTGTTATTCCTCCTTGCTCTTTCTTCTCTATCAGCCTGCAAATTGCACAAAATCAAATTGGCCATTGATTGATTTTATTCAACTGAAATTAACAAGTGAATTAAACACACAAAAAATTGGATCGTGGAAATTATGCAGACCTTGGTCATAAGCCTTTCAAATGATTCTGGTCCATGCTCCTGAATATATTTCTCAGCAGCTGTCAAAATGTCATCAGGCTCACTGAAGATATTCTTCTTTCGAGGGACGTACCAGATCTTGGCAGTTTGTGGGTTCATATAGAATGGTCTAATGAAGTGCCTATAAACATAAGCTGCGCCATTGAAATGTGGTAGAACCAACCAGCTTGTCACAATTAGCTTAGCATAAGGCCAAACGAGGAACCTGACATCAAAATAAAAGATTTATTGTTCAAAATTAGATTTTGTTTGATGGGACAATTGTGTTAGGTTCTCAATTATCCTAAAAGTTTAAGTAGATAAAAAAAAAAAATTCAATTATCCTTTATATTATGATGTTGTGGATAAAAGTCCATCGATAAAATGTGAGTAAAAATGTTATTTCACTTATCAAAGATAAAACGATTAAATCTCATCTGAAAGCAAATGGGTAAAAACTATATTAAATCACCAGTACGATCGTAGCTCTTCATCAACTCTCCATCTGACGATCCAGATAGCTCATCATAAATTTTTCCCCCTCATCTTTTCAAGATTCAAAATATTTTATTTAGGTTCAAAACCTAATATACGCTATTTTCTCTCTACAATTTATTCTTATAATTGTATTGATTTGTGTGTCAAAATGACCTATAGAGATAAATTCTAAATTCTCACTTAATGCCTTTCAAGTCCTTAACAGGTTCAGGTATTTGGAACATAAGAGAGTAAACCAATAAGTAGGCAATCAATCCCTCGAGCACTCTTCCTCCTCCTCGAGGCCCTTGCCTTGTGTGTGCGTCACCCCTTGAGGACGTAAACATTTTTTGAGCATGAACACTCGGTTTTGCATGTGGATGATGGGGCAAATCGAGATATATTAAGGAGCTTTGCAAAGAGACCAAACGTGGACAAAACACGAGGTAAAATATTAATAAAAAAAGTTTCATAAAACACAAAATCAAGACCTAAAACTCTATAGCATGTGAAAGAATAATTAAGTTAGCAATTTTCTCTAAAGTTTAAACTAATGGGAAAAAAACTAAACTATTCTTGTGTATTTCGAAGTAAACAAGCGAGCTTTACCATTCAAGAACTTTGGCAAATGTAAGTTCAAAGAGTGTGATCAAAGAATACAAACCCAATATGTAAACCCATTGCTGGTCATCAGCTACAGATTTGGTCTCTATAGCTTTGACTGAAGCGTATCTGTTTTTTTATAACACAACCATAAACTTTAAAACTCAGTCCTTACTCAGACAAAAGTTTCTATAACATATACTATAATTGTTAGGAAAAATTACTGGGTCGAAGCTAACACACAACTAAAGTGAAATGAGAAAAATGAAGATAAAATGAACACAAATATTTTATGTGGAAAAATCCCCGAACAAATTGGGGTAAAAAACTACGGGCAAGTGTAAGAGGATTTCACTATTGTAAAATAGGGATTACAACATCTTCTCTCTAATTACAATGAGATAACAATTGTCTAATCTCTACTATAATAGGAGAAACAACTCTCTCACAAATTAGGAAAATATTACTTACAAAGAAGGAACAAATTTTCCTCTTTAAGTAATAACTCTCAAGAAAACTCTTTATTAAACATTTGCTTTCTTTCTCATGGATGCTCTTGGATTCCTTCACTCTATCTATAGCACAATTGAAACAAGCTATTTATAGGCAAGTCGCTTGAAGAACTTGTGGTAGACAAGTCTCCATGATTTTCTCCATGTCTTGTGGTAGACAAGTCTCAATGTTTCTATCCATGTCTTATGGTAAACAAGTCTCCATGTTTCTCTCCATGTCTTGTGGTAGACAAGTCTCCATGTTTCTCTCCATGTCTTGTGGAGAAAGTAGCTTTACCACTAAAAATGCCATCTCTTATCACATTCTCCAACTTAAAGTCACTTTAGTAATCCTTCCATCCTTCCTCACTTGCCAAATCCATGCTTGCTTACATTTCCACTAGACCACATGAGGATCTACACCATTTAAACTTGTTAGTGTTGATCGGCTTGGTCATAACATCTGCTAGGTTCTTGTCGGTGTGAATCTTTTGCATATCCACATTACCTTCTTCCACTACTTCTCAAACGAAGTGATACTGAACCCTTATGTGCTTTGTCCGTGAATGAAAAGCTGGATTCCTTGCAATGTGCAAGGCACTCTAACTGTCACAAAACAGAACAATCTTCTCCTGTTTGCACCCGAGCTCCTCCAATAACCTTTGTATCCAAACTGCTTCTTTGCAAACTTGTGTAGCCGCCATATATTCTGCTTTCGTTGTAGATAGAGCCACAACCGTCTGCAGTTTAGAAACCCAGCTTACAGCTCCTCCTGCAAGTGTAAACACATAACCTGTAGTAGATTTGCTTTTATTGAGATCCCCTGCAAAATCTGAATCAACATAGCCACTGATAGTAAAATCTGATCCTCCGTAACATAATGCAGCATCTGAGGTTCCTTTGATGTATCTCAGAACCCTCTTCACAGTATTCCAATGCTCTCCACCAGGATTCGCCATAAATCGACTAACCACTCCCACTGTTTGTGCAATATCTGGTCTTGTACAAATCATAGCGAACATCAAACTTCCCACTGCTGATGCATACGGTACTCGAGACATCTCCCTCCTCTCTTCTTCATTGCTAGGACATATACTTGAGGATAACTTGAAATTAATAGGAAGTGGGGTAGAAATTGGCTTACTATCTTGCATGTTGAAGCGTCGCAAGATCTTGTTGAAGTAGTTCTTCTGGGAAAGCCAAATCTTCCTGTTATTTCTATCTCGGTGAATCTGCATCTCTAGAATCTTGTTTGCTGGTGCCAAGTCCTTTATATCAAACTCCCTAGCCAACTGTGCCTTCAATTCTTGGATTTGATCTCTGTTGGGGCCTGCTACCAACATGTCATCCACATACAACAACAAGATAATAAAATCATTATCACCATCAAACCTTCTGAAGTATGTACAATGGTCTGAACTGAGTCTGTTGTATCCAAGGCTAATAATGAAGGAATCAAATCTCTTGTACCAACATCTCGGCGCTTGTTTGAGACCGTATAGAGATTCGTTTAACCTGCAAACCAAGTTCTCATTTCTTGTTTCAGCAAAACTTTCTGGTTAGAGCATATAAATTTCTTCTTCAAGTTCTCCATGAAGAAATGCAGTTTTCACATCCAACTGCTCCAGATGTAAGTCAAACGTAGCACACATAGCTAGGACTACTCTGATTGTTGTAGGCCGAACCACCGGGGAAAATATCTCATTGAAATCAATACATTCTTTCTGAGCTAATCTCTTTACCACCAATCTTGCACGAAACCGTTTCACTTGATCATTGCTATCCCGCTTGATCTTGTAGACCCATTTGTTACCTATGGCTTTTCTCCCATGTGGCAATGGTACCAGTTTCCAAGTCTTGTTCTTGTGTAGAGCTTCAATTTCTTCCTGCATTGCTGTCATCCACAAAGACAAATCTGAGCTACTTGTAGCTTCTTGGAAAGTTGAGGGCTCTTCATCCTCCGTTAAAAGATAGTATGCAACATTGCTCTCAGTAACATACTCCGAATGCCAAGCTAGCGGTCTTCTCTCACGAGTTGACTGGCGAACTTCTAGAGCCTCGTACTCGACTGAGTCTTATACCTCGTGCTTTGGTGTTGCTTCAGAAGAAACTAAAATTTTTTGTACCAGATTATTTTCCACCTGTATTGTTGTAGTCTCTGAAACCTCTTTCGACGTGCTATCGTCTCCATCTTTTTGTAGTAGTTGATCTTCTGCAAAGATCACATCCCTGCTGACAACAACCTTGCGGGTAGTAGGATCCCATAGGCGATACCTCTTTACTCCGTCAGCATACCCCAAGAATATACACCTCCTAGATTTCGGATTCTACTTCGTTCTTTCTTGGGCATTGTACATCACATTCGCAGGACATCCAAAAGAATGTAAAGTAGAGTAGTTTGCTGGCTTACCAGTCCACATCTCTATCGGTGTTTATAAATCAATTGTTGTTGATGGTGACCGATTTATCATATAACAGGCGGTTTTGGCTGCTTCTGCCCAAAAAAGTTGGGTTGACCTACAGTCCTCAACATAGCTCTCATCTTTTCTGTAAGAGTTCTATTCATCCGCTCTGCCACTCCATTTTGCTGAGTAATGTATGTGACTGTGAACTGTCGTTTGACACATTCCCGCTTACTAAGAGTAAGAATCTCGCCGTCTATGTACTCTCTTCCGTTATTTGTCCTCAAGCACTTGATCTTTTTCCTAAATTCAAGTTCCACCCGCGCTTTGAAGTCTTTGAATACCAAAAATACATCTGACTTCTTCTTGATTGGATACACCCAACATCTCCTGGAGTAATCATCAATGAAAGACACAGAGTACTTTGCTCCTCCTAGGGACATTTCTGGTGACTTCAATACATCAGAATGAATCAAGTCTAGAATGCATTTACTCTTAGCATCAGAACTGCTAAACTTCAATCTATGCTGCTTACTTGTAACACAATGCCAAAGACAATAGATTCTTCCTCAGGCCCTTCACGTGTTGTACATCCTGAATAGTGCGAACTGTACCATCAAACATCTTTATCTTGATTGTACCAATACCAACAATCTCCAAAGCATGCTCATCACCCATGTGTACAGAACCTCCTTAGACTGGTTCATATTTGTGAAACCATTCTCTCTGAGATGTCATGTGCCATGTTGCTCCTGAGTCTAGTAACCAGATGTCAGCGAACTGCTTTCTGCCTCCAACTGTCGTTGTTGACTCGCTGTATAGAACTTCACCATCATCTGAGGCACTTGCCACATTCCCTGAGCATTTGATGACTCAGGGACTCCACTCTTCTTTTTGTACCAACAATCCTTCTTGACATGCCATTTCTTGCCACAGTTGTAGTGAAATTCTTCTTACTTCTTGATTTTGATCTACCATGATTCTGACTCCCACTAGGGCCACGTTCCGTTGATCTTCCTCTCGTCATCGTCATAGCTTCCGCTTACTGCGAACCTGCCTGTCTGTCTTCCTTGTTTTTGCGTCTGGTTTCTTCTTCCAAAAAAGCAGCTGCAATTTCATCAAAGACTAGATAGTCCGTGAGGATGTTGTTCGTCAAGTTGATGATGAGTTGATCATACGAGTCAGATAGACTTTGTAGTAGAAGCTCTGCACGTTCAGATGTTTTTATTATGTAACCCATCGATGTAAGTTGTGAAAATAGAGTATTCAAAATGTTGATGTGGTCGGTCACCGACGTGGATTCCGCCATTTGAAGAGTGTAAAGTCTCCGCTTTAAGAAGATCTTATTATGTAGTGACTTAGCCTCGTACAGTCTTGTTAGAGTATCCCAAATCTCCTTCGCAGTCTTCTTTTCCGCCACACTAGATAACACTCCATCGGCTAGTGCTAAGTGCAGATCGGCAATTGCGATGCCGTCCATCTCGTTCCACTTGCTGTCGTCAATGATCTCTGCGGGCCTTTCTCCAATTGCTGCCAAACAATTGTCTTTCCTCAAAATTGCCTTAATCTTCATTTTTCACAACAAGAAATTACTCCCGTTAAACTTCTCAACATCAAACTTTGTCGTAGTTGACATCTCGTTCACAACGATCTGCTTCACACCCCTCAACCAATTGCTCTGATACCACTGTTAGGAAAATTTACCGGGTCGAAGCTAACACACAACTAAAGTGAAATGAGAAAAATGAAAATAAAATGGACACAAATATTTTATGTGGAAAAACCCCCGAACAAATTGGGGTAAAAAACCACGGGCAAGTGTAGGAGGATTTCACTATTGGAAAATAGGGATTACAACATTTTCTCTTTAATTATAATGGGATAACAATTGTCTAATCTCTATTGTAATAGGAGAAACAACTCTCTCACAAATTGGGAAAATATTACTTACAAAAAAGGAACAAATTTTCCTCTCTAAGTAGTAACTCTCAAGAAAACTCTCTATTAAACATTTGCTCTCTTTCTCATGGATGTTCTTGGATTCCTTCACTCTATCTATAGCACAATTGAAACAAGCCGTTTATAGGCAAGTCACTTGAAGAACTTGTGGTAGACAAGTCTCCATGATTCTCTCCATGTCTTGTGGTAGACAAGTCTCCATGTTTCTCTCCATGTCTTGTGGTAGACAAGTCTCCATGTTTCTCTCCAAGTCTTGTGGTAGACAAGTCTCTATGTTTCTCTCCATGTCTTGTAGTAGACAAGTCTCCATGTTTTTCTCCAAGTCTCCATATTTCTCTCCATGTCTTGTGGAGAAAGTGGCTTTACCACTAAAAATGTCATCTCTTATCATGGTAATAATGTAAAAACTCTACTTACATAGGGTAAACAAGAGTTACTAGAGGCCTACAAATCAGAAACAGAGAGATTTTTAACTTAGAAAATAAGAATCGCATTCTAAGTTAAATTTTTATTGACTAGATTAGAGCATCATGAGAATTGAAATTTAGTGAAAGAGATCACATACAAAGCAAGAACATCAAAGTTGTTGGCAACAAGTTGGAGAAAATTCCCAGAACCCATCTCTTTGTTTACTTGTCTCATTATTGTCTGGTTTCTTCAATGTTTAAGAGAGGGAAACAGTGAGAGGCCAAACATTATAAATAATGGAGTGTGAAAAAATCAAATGAAAACCAGCTAAAAGGAAAGGTGAAAGGAGAAAGTGATTCTTGGACTTTTGGGTATTTAGTAACTGATTTCCCAGAGAATCTTACGTACACGAGAAAAGTGGCACCGGTTTTTGAATTTGACAATTACTCTTACACTAATTTACCAATTACCTTTGTGATTGGAAGGAGAAATTCTTTCTTAGAGTTGTTGTAAAACATTATTTTTATATTGAATAAAAGTTTCATTAGAAACAGTTAAGTAATTTTATTACTAATGTCTGTATCGTTACTATTTATATTAACAATAAAGTTATTTATCAATTACAAACGAAATTTACACCCAATTCAAAAAAAGTATTTTACACCAAGTGCGCTTAAAAATTTCTAGTTTGCAATGATAATTAGAGGGAATGGAATGTAAAAAGATTTATGTACTTATGTTAATAATTTTTTTACTAAACTAAGGTGATGTAATGGGAGGGAATGTTGAAAATCACATGTTACTTTCAAAATTATATTTTTGGAATTCACCCAATTTAAAAGTTTTTAAGGTAATAAAACATTCATTTATTTATTTATTTTAAAAAAAAATATATCAAAACTATCTTAATTCAGTATCTTTATAAGTAATAATTAAAGGTATATGTGTAACTTTCTATTATAAATTAACTGTTTTATTTCTTTCCATTTTATTTGTATTCAAACAAGAGAATGATACATTACTCTTTCCTCCACTTCGTTCTTTTAATTACAACATCCAAACAAGAAGAAGTTCACCATCTCCTTTATAGACTTACCTTACCTTTTATTGCCATTTATTCAATTTCATTCTCTTGTAACTCACAAACACACTGTTGACAAAAATTGAGAGAATAATTTTTTTTTTTTTTGGGTGCTACAAAGGATGGGTTAGACCCAACCAAACAACAACAAATCTCGGCCAAAAACCCTCAAAATTAGGAGTGGCAAGGGGTCGTGTTGTGCCGGCCTGCTGAGCCTTCATGTCGTGTTGTGTTGTGTCTTCTTCTCTTTTATGCAGTGTTGTGCTTTTAAAAATCTCGGTTTGGCATGACCCAAGGCCCTGAATGACTACTGGGTTGTGCCGGCCCGTAGGCTTCATTGGTATATATTGGTTTTTTGACATTTTTTGTTGAAAATAATAAAAAAAAATTATAAATATTGAATTGAATGCTTATAATTGTATAGAAAAACAATGATTTTATTGATGAAGTTAAATATTACAAATAATTTAGAAATTGAACAAAAACAACAACATAAACAAATAACTTAAAAATTACAACTTTCAAAATCTTCTAAATAAATAACTTATAAAAACAACATATAAAATAAAGAAAGAAGATGAAATAACTTACAAATTGATGAAATATAAAATAAAAAAAAGCAACTTAGAAATTTTAAAAATTAGAAAGACACAAAATATTATAAATATTTAAAAAATCAATTTTTATAATCTTTTTAACATTTAAATAAATAAAAAAGTAAACTTATCCAATTCTTAGACAAACGACTTTAGAAATTGAATAATGAGCTATCTAACCAAGTTATGTAGCTAAATTTCATTCGGTGGATCAAAAAAAAGAATATTATATGATTTTCTCATAGTGTTTTAGTTCATTGAATCAAATGCTATTATGTTAAAATCAAGCAATCATAATTTCAATATTTAAATTAAAATTCACAAAAGACACTTTTGTGTTTAAATATTTGTATAGGTTTGATTTAATATATATTAATGTGTGATTTTAGGTGAACTTGATTAATTTATAAATCAATGGATCACGTGCCATTATGTTAAGAATAGTGTAATAATTTTCATTTTTTTTCCACCATCCTAAAATATCAAATTTATCACCATCTAATTCTTCTTGACTAATTATTCTAGTGACATAAAATTGTATGTATTTTTTAATTTATTAAATATTTTGATCATGCCTCGTGCCGGATCGTGCCTCATACCATTCTTTGGGTCGAACTGTGAGCCTCGAAAGCTAGATCCAATACAACATCAAAAATAATACTGTACCAAACACAACACGGCTGATGGAAGTGCCCAATTTATTTCGGACCGAGCCAGCACGTTGCCACCCCTATCCAAAATAATCATTCTTCAAATTTATTTCGGACCGAGCCAACACGGCCCATCCACCCTACCAAAATAATCATTCCTCATAAGGCGTAAAGCCCAAAACTCCTTAAGAATAGAAAAACCCGTTGTTGTATTTCTCATAACCAAATAAGGCTAAATTATGATTTAAGTCATAAAACTATCAATTAGTTTAATCGGATCCTAAAAGTGACCTCCTATCACAATTTTTTTCAATAAATAAAAGTACTAACAAATGGTTAATTTTAAAACAAATTTTGGATTTAAGAATTAATCATAATTTTTAATACTAATATTTAAATTAACCATATCAACGTTGACACGTCATCGCGACATGGTATTTCCGTTAGATTTAATTGAAGACCCATGATAACATATCCTTTCCTTATTATTTTTCCTTTTTGGATTAATAAAATAATTATTAAAATCTCTCGTCTTGTATGGTCTTATCAGTCTGTAAAGTAAGAAGGAGATACTAAAAAAAACATTATTTTGTATGAAATTAGTAGATTTAAATTAAAATACATGTCACATTATCTTCTTAAATTTAATTTTAATTTACAAAAAATTTTAAAAAACAAATTTACTTAATTTCAAATTCAAATAATATAGTTTATCTTACTCAAAAATCATATCTAAACAAAATAATCAATGTCTACAAAAAGAGTTATATATTCAAAACTCTTATTCATTTTAGTTATAAATAAAAAAACATATCATCTTATATAAAATTAATAAATTAAAATTAAAATATACATCATTATTTTTTTCAATTTAACTTTAATCTGTAGAAAAAAAAAACAAAATTTAAGACTAATATACTCTTATCTCATAAAGAAAATACTGATTAAAAAATAATTTTATTCTTTTATCAAATCATACTCATTTCAACACCATTATAAATAGAACTTATGCAGTTTTAAACTCTTCTATGAACATATTATCACATTAGTCTTATAATCATCATTTTTTTTAATTATTGCGTTTTTAAGAGATCAATTTACAGTCAATTAAAATAGCTTTACTTCAGTATTTTATCGATAATTTATTATTGATTTGTATTATAACTATCTTTTTTATGTGTACAAGATAATTTTATTATATGTATTTACTTGAATTTTATTTACAATTCATATTACGCATCCTTTTATTCTTTTTGTTCATTGTATGTAAGTGTTGTTGTTAATTTGTGAGGCTCTTGAAGGGAAGCAATTGCTGCACGGTTATGGTTCACACTTTTTATGTTATCTAAATGGCTGGATTAATTGTTTTTTTTATCTCAATATACTCTTTTAGATGAGCAAGAACCAAGCATATCTTACACTAGAGCTATACTATTTTTTTATATGTATTTATTTCTCTGTTAATCAATGTTAATGGAAGTTGGCTATTATTTGTCTTTATACATTTTGTCACTTTTTTTAGATTCAATTATTTAATTAATAAAATTTAGTGGTAGAATTTTTACTGTACTCAAATGCACATGTTAAAGTTTTTGCAACAAATTTTGTGTGTAATCAAGATACTAATATCTACAACAATTATCAAAAGCAATAAAATTATTTGAATACTTTGAATATAATAAGAAATTTTAAATTTTAAATTTTATCATTTTTTTTCTTTTATGCCATAAAATTATTTTTCAACATCTATCTTTTTCAAAATACATACAACAATTATCATTTTTTTTAAAGGACACAGTTATCACTTAATTAGGTATTGTGAACTTTCTTAACTATCTCTTTCTTTTGTCATCTCTTTATAAAATTTATATATTTTTTCAATTTAGTTTATTTATTCTTAATTAATATCGATAATTAGAACAAATTTTTACTTTATAAATATATGTCCAAAATTATCTCAATTTTGGTACTTATCTTTTAAAGCCTCTCTAACCACATTTTTGTAATTATCTTTAAAGCTCTAATTAAAATTTTGGTATTATAAAAAAAAATATGTTCCAAATTATATTACTTAAATTTTAAATATCTTAAACTTATCTAATTTTATTTTTAGATATTAGTAAAAGAAAAATAAAAACTAAATATGTAGTATTTTAATTAAAACTAAATATGTTTTGAATATTGTTGTCTTCAATAAAATTGTTAGTATTATGGACAAAAGATCTTGAATCATCGATCATGTTGGCATGTGCGCACTACAACATGTCACTAAGAATGATATAGTACAATAATTTAATAGAGGTAGAGTCATATATAGATTCAAAACGAACATATATAGATTATAAATTTGAAAGTTATATCTTTATCTTGAATATATTTTTTATTTTAATTTAATTTTTTTACCATAATAAAATATATTAAATTTTTATATTTTATCTTTATCAACAAAATATTCTTGTGCATTTACACGGATTCACAACGAGGGTGTGAGCATGTGAACGAAGCCTCATGCCCTCATCCATGAACATAATTGTGCATATATGATCAAAAAGTAATAAAAATACAGAGGCAGAAGCAATAAAAATTAGAGAACAGATAGTACTGTTTGTTTTCTAGTCTCATTTCTTCATTTAGAGAATGCCACTCGAGCAGGAAAAAATTTCTGTTGAATATCTCAAAAAGAGAAACATGAGCAATAAATGGTGGTTATCCATACATATATATTGATGAATCAGGTCAATTGATCAAAGTAGGCCCATATTCTGGTCTGATCTAACCATTCTGTAGTACACAACCCCCTTTTATAATAACTTTCTCATGAAGTTCATATTTATGTTCCGTGGACCATGAAAAATAATGGACTTGTGTAAGAAGATGGGTGTCCATGGAGGATCGAATTAAGGAGAGCTGCAGCACTTTTTTGGCCTAAATAGTTTGCAATTTATACCAAGGGACCCAAATGCATGTTACTGCTATCGATGAAAGATTATTGATTAATTAAAATCCCACCAAAAAATTAAATCAGTCTAGCTCTAGCTAACCATTTAGGCTGTCTGATTAATGTTCGTTGATTAGAAGTGAACTAACACTACTCGAGCATCACATGCTATTTCCCAAAAAACAGTTACTATATATTTCCACAAACCAGTTGGATACTCTCTCGAGTTATTAATTATATATGCGCAAGCCAGCACAATCATATTATATGAGTAAACGCATATTGTTTCTTGATTAATACAAGTTTATGAAAGATACATCATATAAAAATCCATCATATTATTAGACGGCATGAGGAAAAAAAAATAGATATATTATTTTTATCTCATGATGAAAATAGCAAAACTTAAATGTAGTTCTTTATATGAAATTTCCTTAAAAAATGATATTTTTAAAAATAAAATTCGAAATCGAACTTTACAATTCAATAAAATTCATGTAATAGATTAATTACAAAAAATTCGATAAAAAGTTGTCACTTTAGTGTATGATTTATCCCAACGATTTAAAACTTATCAAATTTTGTATGAAAAATTAGAGTTTAAATCATAGGTTAAACTTTATCATAACATGTTGACTTTTTTTCTGTAATAAATATATTTTAGATGATAGGTCATATTCTTTTATTGTTGTAAACATGAAAATTTTAAAAGAAATTTCACGAACTTCACATAAGAAACTTCATATAAGTTTTGCTCCTTATTAGTATTTAACAATCTATAACTCCATGAATAGAGTAGTTCATTCAAAAATTAGGGTTACATACCCTTGGACGTTACCTTTATCTTGTTTTTGTTCTAATGGAATGGTTGGCATTCAAAATTACAATTGAAGTTATTCTCTCAGTAACATACCATGTTAGAAAATAAAGAGAAATTGGAGAAGAAACTCATTATTGATGTGTTATGAAAAACGAATACAAACATATATATAGAGGTTAATAATATAAAACCTAATAAAAATAGGAAACTTAGGGTTATAATAAATTAGAAAATTAAGAAACTAAACTAATTAAGAAACTAATACATATGAAACTAAGAAATATGAATAGGAAATAGCATATACGTTAACAGCCCCCCTCAAACTTAAGGTGGTAAAATGGATGTCAACTTGAGTTTGTAAACTGAATCAACGAAGCACCGAAAAGAACAAATTTCACTGAAAAACCTTATAGGTTGATACCAAGCTTTGATGAAGAAATCCGCGAAGTAACTCTCCTTCACATGCAAGCTCACCTCCTTGCATGTGTGCTCGTAGTATTCAAGACATAACTTGAAAGTTGATGTGACAGAACACGTGACAAGTAGGGACAGGCAGGGACTCAGAGCAAATCGGAATCACAGGTGACAGACAGGGGTCGGAGCGGAATCACGGATGACAAGCAGAACCCGGAGCAGAATCACGGGTGATAACTTGGCAGGACCTAGAGCGAAATTGTAGTTCACATATTGGCATAACCAAGAACGTAATCGCAGGTTTAGGAGCAGATATAGTATACTAGAAACAGGTCATCGGGCTTGATCTAGTCAATGTTGTTCGGTGTATACTTATTTGTAATGATGGAAAAAAAATTTAAAAGATTATAATAGTATATAACAAGAAGGAAAATGGGTTATGTCTGGATGAGTGGCGTTAAGCCGTCCGCCAAAATTGCGGAAGCTCAAAAAACGACTCTCAAAATAGAATCAATAACTCTGATACCATGTTAGAAAATAAAGAGAGATTGGAGAAGAAACTCTTGTATTATTGATGTATTATGAAAAACAAATACAAGCCTATATATAGAGGTTAATAATATAAAACCTAATAGAAATAGGAAACTTAGGGTTATAATAAATTAAGAAATTAGGAAACTAAACTAATTAAGAAACTAATATATATAAAACTAAGAAACTAACATTACAATAGGAATAGGAAATATCATATACGTTAACATGAACGAACTGCGAGTACTAGAAATATACCAAAAACATATAAAATGGGTTGATTATTACAAGATAATCTTGCAAATAGTAATAAAATTAAAAATTCTATTATATGAATGTCACATCATTCATAACTCTGATCTCTAGTTTATAGGAAGAAATTTTTCTATAATACATCATTGAATGAATATCATGAACACCAATAATCTTTCTTGATTTATGAGAGCAAAAGTTTGCATAAAAGAACTCCAAAAAACACGATTGAAAATCATGAAATATTGTGGTATAGTATGTGTATTAATGGTTCAAAGGTGAATCATGTCAGTATTTGAATCATTTAATATCTCACTTTTAAATCATTACATACATGAGATCAACTCATCTGCTATAAAAAAAAAGTAAAATAAAACTTATAGTACACATAAATTTTGATTATAGTGTGGTTCCCACCGCATCCTAAGATTTAAGTTATCCAAATCTATGTGCAAAAGCAATGTACTGCAAGCTTTACTTCATACACATATTTACACCAAAATATTGCATAATCAATCTAAAAACACATCCAGAAAATGTTTCCAAATTCATAATCATCTATTTAACTTGGGATTTACCATTGCAACTTGAGACAAAGCAGCAATTCAAGTACTCCGATAGATTAATCCATGAAGTAATAAGCAATCATTCATTGGACCATATATATCGCAGAAAAGTAAAGGTAACTGATTAGTTATATCTAATCTCAAAAGCACGGGCTAGATAGCTAGAAGACCCACATTATGGAATCAAGCAATACACGTTATAGAGTTAGGACTTGGGATGATCCATCAAGAATGACCCACTCGATGAAATGCCTCAGAGATGATTTGAATGTATGGGACAAGCAAAGTAGGGTCATCAATCGATCTCTATATATATTTGCCAGCAGCTAAGCTTCCTTATATGAAAAAGAGGAGGAATGAATATGATCCTCTCCTAATTCAGTAATTGAACATTGCTTTTAGGCATTGACATGTTAAATGGCTCACCACACCACCTGAAAAGAAAAGAAAAAAAAGACAGGCTGAATTGTGATCATGTGTGGGCTCCTCCATCCTAGAATATGATTTGACCCTTTGCTCATGTCATGGTATCAAAAATATCTAGTACAGGTGGATGCAAGGCAGTGATGTAAATTAAAGGAATTTTTTTTCTTGAAGGACAATGCAGTAACAAGTACGGCTCAGTAAGTTCTTCCCTCTTTCTTACCAGTTGAATGAAGGAGCTTGAATGTTACCCAAGTGAGAGAGAGAGTTAGAGAGAAAGGCAGTGTGTGTGAGAGAGAGATTGGCATTATGAGTTTGTTACACTAATGTGAGTGTCCCTAGCTTAGTTAGTAAAATCGATCATTTGTCGCATAAGAATCATGAAATTTAATCTCATCACATTAAATATTGAGATAAAAAAAAAGTTACATCACATTGTGCATCTCATAAACTCAAAAGATCCTTGCATATATCGAAGCCATGGTAGATACATGCCTAGACCAAAAGCTTTAGGCACCGTTAGTTGGCATGAGAAGAGAGAAATTGTTGCTATCTAACTGTGCTTGATGCCTCAAGCTTGTCGAGGCATTTCCCATGGCTGTGGTTTTGACAAGAATTTCTCTGTAAACTCACTGTACAGTTAGTAATGAGACTTAAACAAAGCAAAATTGCATGCGCCTGACTCCATTTCTTGAACCCAAAGATATGTTAAAACTAATCTTGAAATATTAACAAACCAACACTCATAAAATACTGTTTAGTCACACCAAAAAGAAGCCCTTAACAGAGCCAGCTTGAATAATTCTTGTTAATTATAGTCTCTTATCAAACTCTAAACTTCCTCACTAGAGCTATACTACTCACACCAAAACCGAATACTCATAACTCAATTTCAAAGGAATCAAACTTGCGCCTGTGTTGCAAATTGCACAATCATATACTTAAAAATAAGGTAAAAAGGAAACGATAATCAAGCCATACATTTATAGTTTTGGCTCTAGGAATCTTCTTCTCCATGGTGTTGATGCGATCCACTAGCCTGAGAATCCGAAACCCCGGTACCCAAAATCGGCCGATAGGCACTTAACGCCGCGAGCATGCTTAAATGGGTATCAGTTACTGAACCACCACCACCACCACCTCCGATGGCCGGACATAGTTGTTGTGATCCAGGCAATAGAGTAATTGGAGTAGGAAAATTCATGAGATGCAGCCCACTAGACATGGTATTAGTACTATTAGTACTTGTAGTACACCTATACGCATTCCCACCGTTAACAGAAGGAAACGTCCACAAATTATCACCACCACTCATCATCGCTTGGCTACTAGGACTTTGCCCCACCGTCCAAAACGTAGCCGGAACGGGACTATGGCTTGCCGGAATCGACCCGGTAGTCGATTGGAACAAATAATTACTCCCCAGTTGATTGATCTGTGATATTGTTTCCTGCTCCATTGGCCTTCTTTTTCTTGTCTCTCGTCCCGCTTCACTCATATCGCTCAGTTCTTGCTTGGCTCGCAAGAAAGCGCTCACATTATTACTATTATTTGTAGTATTAGCATTAGTGTTGCTATTACTGCTACCATGAAAACACAATGAATCTTCATCGGAAGAGAAACCAAATCCGGGAAACAAAATCCTCCGGATCTGCGAGGTGGAGGATTCATCGGCGGCGGTGATATTTCTCTCCCACTGCCGCAATTGGTTCGAGGCGAAATTGGGGTGGTGGAAATAAGTAGTGTTCCTCAGGTGGGAAGCGGCAGATATGCTGGAGCCGGAGCTCCGTAGGGAGATGTTGAGGGAGGTGAAGTTGGCGGGGATGGTTCCGGTTCCGGTGGCGGCGATGACAGAAGGCTCGGCTTGTTGGAGGAGCCACTCGATGGTTTCGCCGTCGGATTTGTGGCCGAGCTCTCTTGTGAGCTGGAAAACCCTGGCGGCGCACGTGGCAGGCATGCGGATCCGGCGGCCACGGCCCTCTACTTTTGTGTGGCGATCCTTTGTGGAGGCGCGTTTGGGAGGGGGTTTCTTGGTGGTGGGTTCGTTATCATTATTATTATTGGTGGTGGTGGGTGGTCGGTTGGCGTTTGGTTCGGAGGAAGGTATACTGGATGGAGAAGAGGGGTAAACGGAACTGGAATAAGAAGATGATGCAGTTTGGTGATCTTGGTGGTGTTCTTTTTTCTCTAGGAGTTGAAGAGGGAAATTCGGTCTGCGGATCCCATTTTCTCCATCCATGATCATGTGAGATTATTTCTTACTTTCTTTTTTTTTGGTGTTTTTTTTTCTGCTTACTGTAGGTGACCCTCAATTCAGCCAAAGTGGGTCTCTCCCTCGATATTTCTATTTCTATTTCTCTCTCTTACTCTGTGTCTGTATAGAGAGAAATAGGGTTTCTGTTTGGGTAGCTTTGAATCTCTTTGAGATAGGAGGGAGGATTGGGTAGATAAGGGAAGAGAGCTAGCTTAAAGCAACAAATACAATGAGTGAGAAGCATAATGGGCTAACACCAAAGTTTTTTATTTTTTTGTTATTTTTTCTTCTGGGTCCGGAATATTTATTGTGTTGTGGAGATATGTTTGTAAGTTTTTTTTTTTTTTTCTTTTTTTTTTCTTTTTCTTTTTAATGGTATGAATTTTGTTTTAAAAATTATGGGGTTTTTCTTCTTTTCTTTAAAGAGTTTGTTTGGTTGAGTTTTTAAAATGGTTTTTTACTTTTATAAATAGAAATTAAGCTAAACACTTTTAAAAATCGGTTTATAAAATGATTTTTGTTTTATCATAGTTGTTAATTTTGTTTTGTTTCGATTGAAATGATCGAAATGTTTCGGTTTCAACACTAAACTGAAACGAAACGAAACATTTTTATATTTCGTTTAACCTTTTGTCTTGGTCCGTTTAGATCGAAATATTACAACACTAATTTTTTTATGCTTTTGAAAATGTTAAGGGAATAATTTGAGAATTTTTTTTCAGTTGGGGATTGATTTTTGAATGATGATTGTTTTATTATGAATTATGATATATATATATATATATATATATATATATATATATATATATATATATATATATAACTTGATAGCAGGACAAAATCTCAATTTGGATTTATACAAAAAGAAAAATATTATAATTGAATTTAAAGCAAAAATTTGGGTAGAATTAATTTTTGTATTTGATTGTTTTCTTATGATTTATAATTATAATTATATATATATTTTAAATATGTATAATTTGACAAGTACATATTTAAAAATACTGTCAAATCCGAAACAGTGCACTAAAACAGACCGAAATTGAAATGTTTCATTTAAATAGTTAAATTGAAACATTGTTCGACATGAAATTTATAACTTTATTTTGTTTTAAAAAAATTATTTTCACGGTTGTATTAAACATTAAATAATTTATACCTCTATTATTGTTCTATGAATATTAAAAAATAGTTTATAAAATAAAATTTAATTGCAAAAAATTATTATTATTTTATTAAATATTAAATAATTTATATCTTCCTAATTATTTTATTATAAATTATTTTTACCGTTAAGTCAAATAGCGTATAAATTATTTAATCTATAAAGATAGAGTGCACAGTGTTAACTGTTAACCTTACGATGGGACCTAATCATCCAAAAGTCAAAATATTGAAAGAGAGACGAGTGGTTAGATTAAGGATAATTCAAGTGGCCTCCCGTTCTCATTCACAAACAATCATTGCAGTTTGCAACTTTGCCTTTCTTCTTTAATTTTTTTTGAAAACCCTCATTGGCTAAGAGATTAAGAATACTTTATAAAAAAAAATAATAAGATTACGATTTAAATCTCCCTTTTCAAAAAAGCTTCTTTTACTTTGCAACTTTTTTTAAAATTTTTATTTTTTATGTGTATATATCAACAACACTGTTATAAATATATCTCATTTTCGAGTGTTTGCGACACCCGGTAGTTTCGTTAGTAATCGTAATGAGGCTCCCGCTGATAATTTATAGGTTTTACCAATTCGTGGTTAATGAAATCAGTCTAACGAGAAGGAACAAGATAAAAGTCCTAGTGTTTGCATTTAGTGTCCAACTCTAGTATAGAATTGCAAAAATAGGTTTAGGATGTATCAAACCATCTAAGTATAAGCCCGACATAAAAAAAAAAAAAAAAATGTTCGGAGAAAACTTCAAATATTGATGGTTTTGACTCTTCATATAGCAGTTACTTTCGAGTTTTTCATTTAATAGTCGGATTTAATATATATTTTTCCTCGTTGATATTAAAAATTTTCAAATATTTAATTTGAAATTTTAATCTCTTATATGATCTTCAAGTAACAAATTAATCTTGTATATATAGAAAACAAAAAAAATAAATAAACTATTTCATCTGAAAAATCAAGTGTGACTAGATATAAGGGTTAATAGCAATACTTGTGATTTAATGATTTTTAATTTAAGTCCCCGTGGGTTTTTTTTTTTTTTTTTTTTTTTATCACCTTTAGTACTCCATGCAATTTATTGTTACCGCTTTATAATACTTTTTCTTCAATTTCTGTTAGATTCATTACTTCAAAAGAAACTACAGGGACTTAAGTGAAATCATGAAGCAAACCATAAGATATTTTATAAAAATTCATTATTTCTATCATATACATTAATTAACTTGAATGTTGACCTATGTTTATCCCAAAATATTTCAATTTTCATTATAACTCAAACACATTTCTGCTTAAATATTTATTTTTTTGTTGCTCCCTAGAAATTAAGTTGGCACGCGCAAGAGATAAAAGTAACAATTATAGGTTAGAGGATTATAATTCTCATATGAAGCTGCAATAAGTTAAATTATACATAAAAATAAATAATTTGTTGTATTATGTACCTCTAAATTTTTTTTTATACATTTCAAAAAATATTTCTCTACTAAAATTGTCTCCTTCCGTATCATTTGAGAATCACTCGGCTTGCTCTTGTCTAAGTAGTTATGTCTACCCTTGAAATCTGAACATATGTAAAATCAAGAGCAATGCTCTCAAACAAATTATGATCAGATTAATACAACTGGTTATGTACTCACTTCTCTATGAATTGAACATCATTCTTTGTTAAGAACTATTTTTAAAAAAAAAAAGATAATTCACTGTTATTCACCAAACAAAATATGAAATTGTACACTAAAGTAATAATTAAGGTGAATTTAATAAAATATTACGTGGTTTGTCTCATGATTTCACTTAAGTTCACGTGGTTTCCTTTTGTGTGATGGACTTAACAAATGTTGATGGAAAAAGTATTAAAATGATAACAGTGAATTGCATGGGTACAAAAGTGATTAAAAAATCACAATGACTTAAATTAAGGCATAATATTTTTAAAAAATATTTTATGGTTTACTCCTTTTTCATTTTACCCCACGTGGTTTATTTCGTGACAAAATAAACATTGTGCTTTGGTCCATTAGCAAATGAGGTGAGAGATGTTAGTTTTTGAAAAAAAAATAATAATTTTAACCTTGCAGAGTAAAGTACAAAGTTCAATTTCTATAAAAATAAAAAATAAAAATTACTTAGGGTATGAAATGAAAATCGAGATAAATTAACCAAGAGAGTTATTATGAAATTAATCCAAAAAAATGATTCACACACGTAGATATTAACGTCCGTTACCTTCACTAGTGCTCTGTTTGGTTAAGAAATAAATCACAAAGATAAAGGGTAAAACACAAAGTATTTTTTAAAATTAAGTTTTAAAAAACCACTAAATCATGAGATATTTTATTATTATTCACCACACATATTATGTGTGTATATATATACACATATACATATATATGTATGTATATATTTCTAAGTCAATACTGAATACGGAACACTTTTTAGGTCTCTATCTTTGGACCTGTGAGCCACATTGAGCAAGATCTATAGCTGGTCCTTACAGATTTTGATCTAAAAGCTGAAATTTCAATCTTTTTCTCTATAGTCATAAAAGCTTACACAAGTTGAAACTCTTTATCTTTTCGAATCTTACTTTGTCACATCTGATCAAGACTTTAACCTACTAGATAAACCCAGTTCAGAAGATAACACAAAACTCATGGTCTAATTATAAAATCTTATCTAAATATTTCCAACACTTATATGTTTCATATTGCATTACGTGATTTTGATTGGTAGAGAAAAAAAATAAAAAGAAAGAAAGGAGAAAATGTAAAAATAAAAAGATATATTGATGTTTTGTTTTAGCTTATATTCTATAATCATTTCAATTTAAAAAAAAGCTGCTGATTTGTATATATCGAAAGAAAATAATAATTATCTCACTTCTCGTTTTTACTTGATGATAAAAAATACCCTCATCTTTTTCGTTTTTCCCTCTTTTTTTTTTTCTTTTTTTTTTGTCTATCAATAGCCTACACGCTAAGTAAGTGATATGAGTAAATATAGAGTGGTGATACACGGAAGTGGATCCATGGGAGTTATCACGGAATTAGAAAAGTTCATTAGTAATAATGAGAAAATTTAGTAGTAACTTTGGTATTTAAAATTTTTCTTTTTAAAATTTTTGGTATAATTAATATTCAATTTCAGCGTGATTACTAATGGATTTTTTTGATTCCATGGTAACTTTCATGAAACCGGTTCCATGAAATCGAGATTCGTAAATATAAATTAATCCAAGAAAGGGTTCTTCCTGGTATGTATCAATTAACTTAATTAATAAAGACATTTGTTTTCTTAACCGAAAACTTGAGATCGAATCTGCTCACAAAAAAAAAAAAAAAATTAGAATTACCTTAGGTTTTGTTGTCCATAGACCTAGTACTTAATCCACCTTTTATGAAAAAGAAAAAGAAAAAGAAAAAAAGAAGATGAGTACCATCACCCATGAAAAATGAGAAAGAGATACAGAGAGAACATGTCATGTGCCAAAGAGCCTAAAGTGTAACTTAAAAGGGAAAAAAATTGAGGAAAAGAAAAGAGTACTACAATGCCATTAAATGGAAAGAGCTCAAAATTTCAAATATGATGCAACAACCAGCATAGCTGACTAATGATGAACAAAATTTCAATTATGGAAATGGTTTATGCAAATGTCGTTACTAATATATTTCAGTAGTAGTTGAAGTCAATAATGCTCATTCCTAAGATTGTCATGAAGTTTAGATTAAGTTCGATTTGTACTAAACATTTTGTTTACCGGCCTGACACATTTTACATGTCATATATATATATAAAACCCTATGATTCCTTTTTTAATCCTTTTTATCTTGCATGTCTCAATTACTTGTAACACATAAGCACAAATGTACATTTTCATTTCTTATCTTCTAATAATTCTTTAATTATAAGAAAAAACCAATAATATCAATTTTGTCTGTAATTATGAATTGTCGCTATGGTCATCAACATAATCACATCCCACTTGAAAACCCTAATTGGACTGTCAATTGTAGTCTGTATGAATTTAGATATATATTGAGTGTTACCTTAACTTTTAGCTGAAATACTGTTTTGATAAAAAACAATATTGTTGAACAACATTTTTCATACGTTGAGATTTTATTTCTAAAATTCACCTACTCAAATTTTAGGTAAAAAAAACACGACGAAATCAATTAAATAGATAAATAAAATAAAGACTAATAACAACTATACACCCAAAACTCTCATTTTAACTCTAGTAGTAAACTCCTCTAATTTACAATGTGCATTGAAATTATGGATGTACCTCAAACATTCTCTAGGACCTCATTCTTTCCTAACACTAATAAGAAAAGAACAACAATATAAGAAACTACTTCTACTCCTATTAGAATAAATAACAATCCAATACGAACTACTTCTATTAGAACAGACAACTATAAAATAGGAAATCGCTTTTTTCAAACCAATTAGAAGTCTTTCTTGTGAGAAATTGAGTCAAAATTCTAACAGATAACTTGTTTTATGAGAAAGACAGGCAATGCAACTCGACCTAATTAGATGTGAGATTTTTAGTTCGTACCTATTTTTGACATGTTAAAACGCGAGTATGAGCATGAAAAATAAGACTTGTTAAGAAATGAGTATTTTTAACCCATACCCGTTGACCCGTTACCCATAAGACCTAGCACGTATCCGATCCCAGTCATCATTTTCTCACCTAAATAAAAGGATTTTTGTCAATACATTTTTTTTACCAGCTACTTACCTACTAAAACACGATATGAGCATGAAAAATAAGACTCGTTAAAAAACATGTATATTAATTTGTACCTATAAAACCGGGATCGACCCGTTCGTTTCTCACCTCTAGACCTAATAATCGTCTTTAAATTCTCTATATAAAAGATTTTGATTCAATTTTCTTTGTTGTAAAAAAAAATCCAAACTGCCATTTTTTACCATTTTGAGAGATATTATCATTAATGATCATGAGTGATGCGATTGATGATTAGCTATTAACCCTTAACACGTGATTATTTTTTTATTACGAAGATACATTTTCTGTAGAAACAGAAACGAATAATTTAGGAAATAGGCCAAATCCTGGCCTCGCTAAAGTCTTTTATGGTCCCATTGTCATCGTGTGTACGTACTATATGCAAGTGTAACGTCAAAACAATGAAAGCCGTACCCTCCTTGAGATTTGGTTATGGATTGCTTCACGATGGTTGCTAAGATATCACGTGCCTTGCCACTTCTGCCGGTGATGCCGATGGCTTACCCTCCATTTTGGCTGAAATTATTCATACAAATTTGTCGGAATGTTGGGTGTTACTAAGCTAGAAATTAAGTCATTTTCCTCTCCTATTTTTGGTCAATCTCGTCGCTCGATCACTGCAAAAGTTACAAATCCATTTAATATTTTGAGAAGACTTTGACTGACAGAGTAAATTATATTTATCCAATTAACAAATGTTGATCTCAAAATTCTATAAAGGGAACGAGTGGATGTGATGAGATACCTGCGTATAGAGAGAAAAAACTCTAAGTAATCGTTGGGATTGGGTTATGCTTTCGGAGAATTTGTGAGTAAGATAAGTGGAGAATTTATGAATAACTTGGGTGTATTTATTATAATGAGAATCTCTTTTTATATAGTGTTTACGGGTAGATTTTTAATAAAAAAATAATTAAATGCAAAGTGTTATCGTAGGATTAGGGTTTTCATGGGTTTAAGTAAAACAAAAAAAAAAACAAAAATCACCTCTAGCTAGCTATAGCCAAATTAATTTGTCTTTAATATATGTTAGATTGATGTTATAAGTCTTAATCATATTAACGTTGATATCTTTTCGTAGTTAGAGAGTAGGTAGAGAGTATGTGTAGTAGATAATTTCAGTCTTGTATGTCGGACCCTTAATTAATGTCGATGTTGATCTTCAAGAAGTCGAGATAGATATTCAATTCAAACATTTGGATCTATTTGAAAAGTTAATTGATAATTTCAATAAAATTCATTGAAAATTTGTAATGATGAAAAAATTTGTTGATTTATAATTGGTGAGATTGTTTATTTTGAACGGATGAATAAGTTACGAGGCCAAACATTATTATTGAACTCAAAAACTGTTAATTATATGTATCATTCAATTCTTTTGCAAGATTGGAAGAATATTAATTTGGAGGGTCATCCAAATCATAGGAAAAGAAAATCAGGAGGAATGACAAGCTGGCTTGCACATTTCCATTTTTTTTCCTTTTTTTATTAGAAAAAAAAAACAAAGAAAGACAGGTAAACAAGAAGGAAGAAATTGTCAGTGAATGTGCACTAGTTTTAAAGGTGATATATAAGCCAATCAGAAAATCCACATCACTTTGCCTCAGTGGGTCATATATTCTTGCTGTTAGTGACCTTACCTCGTTGTGACTGTTAATCTGTCTAATACACTTTATATATTATTTTTTATAATTTGGAAATAAACATTTGGATAGAGAGAAAATAATAAAAATTTTAAACGGGTGATTATATTATGATTTTACCTTTAAAATTTGGACAATCAAGTCTTGCTAGGTAGAAAATTTTATGGCCTGATTCTATAGTTTGTTACAAAAATTAAGATTTTGATGGAAAGTGAGTGAGAAATTTAGTGGTGGTCAATTTGGTTTGCTGGGCACAATAAAAAGAATTCCTAATTACCAGTCGCTTTCTTTGATGTGTGCTTTGCCTGTTGACCATGGGCAAGTCATTTTATGGCACTAACAACTTAATTGACCAGTTTAAACAGAGTATCTCAGTAAATTATTTTCGTCCAATATTTTTTGAAAAAGAAAATTGTTTTCAAAATTAATTTTGTAAAAGCAAATAATATGTTGTTTTTCATTAAAAACATATTTAGATAACTATTATTTTTTTAATCTATCTTATTATAATGGAATTATTACAATTTAATGAGAAGGAAATTTATTATCCATTTTATAATGTAATTTCTTATCATTTTAAAAACTATAATCAAAAGCAGACGTAAAAAAAAAAACAATAAAAAATATTAAAAAAAATGTTTCCAAAAACAGTTATTTCAAATATACGCTAAAGTTTTTTCTTTGTTAATTTTTATCGATAGATCTAATCTACTTCAATCTTTATCCATATATGTAATAATTCGATTTTTAAAACTTCAAAATATCAAAGTATTTTTGATTTCGAATAATAATCAATAATCAATAAAAATACTTTTTAAATGCAAAAATTAAGTAGGGAACTGAAAGATACAAACAGAATGAAGCCAAGCCAACGATGGAGACGAGACAGAGAGGAAGCAAGGGTTCGAGCCTAAATGGCTCCACTCTCCAATAAATCTGTTGTACACACTGCCTGAGCTTTCCTCTTCCTCTAATTCGTGACATTAGTAATCTAGATATTACGGGGAGAGAAGTGGGACCCATTATTTTCACTTATTGGAATGTCCTTCTCCAGTCTGTCTGGCAAAGCTGGTGGGTGAGCTGACAATGCCACGTAACTCTGACAAATGGAATCTCTTTCTCTTTTTAAAAAATATTTTATTGGATGTAAAAGTCAATTATACCAACGATGTTACTTAAGTTTCTGATCCCATAAAAAAAAATTAAAGCTTTACGTTTTATCTAAGAATTTCACCCTTTCCAAAATTTATAGTATTAAAAAATTCTCATTTTTGTATTAAATGAAATTTTTATTGATAATATATGTATTATAATTATACATATTATTAATAAAATTATTTATTAATCATCAATGAAGTTTTGTAAAAATAATACTTTACATCGAATGCAAATAAATTTTCTTTACGTCATTACATTCAGATCTTGTCACATGTCATCGGATTTTTTTTTTCTCTTCCAAAACTTAGCGCTGTGTGAATAAAAAAATTATTGTATAACAAAAAATACATTATTATCCCTTATTTTAATTAATTAAATAAAAACAAAGCAATCCATGAATTATCAAGATTTAAAAGTGAAAAAATAAATTAAGTAAAGATGAAAGACATATTTATTTAATATTGACGCGTTAATTTTCTTCAATTTTTAGTAAAAAATTTCTGATAGAAAGAACATTTAAAACATGTTTTAAAGTGTAAGAGATGATTATCTCGATTAGAATTACAAGATAGAAATTGAGACTACCACTGAAATCACAAGATGATTTTTGTAAAATCCCACACTTTTTTTTTTTATGTAAAAATAAAAGAAATGAAAAATAAGAAAAAACCAAAAAAAATTAAATTAAGTTAAGAGTTGAGTCACATCATGCACGACTTTTGCCCACTTGCTTGCTTTTTGGGACTCAGATTTGCCTGGGCCTGGGCTGGCCGCCAGCTGATCTTCTAAATTAATCTCATGCTTCGCTGTATTCCATAGCTACACCTTTACCTGTAAAAGCTATTTTTGTTTATATTGATGGTCTCATTGTTATATAATCCATCGGTTTTGATTCAATTTGGTTAAAAAAAAAATTGATGGATTAAATAAAATATATTGATTAATTGATTATTTGATGATTAAATTTTTTAATTGTTTTGATATTAATATTAATAATATATATTAAATTAAAAAATTAAATATGTAATATATAAAAAAAATTTAATTATATAAATAATATTGGTTGACCGATTAACCGATCGTACCAAATAAAATTAATTCGATCGATTAATGTTGAAATACTTACGTTAATTTGATCGAAACGGTTAAAAAATTTGATAAAAAAATCGATTAAAACTTTCAACCGATTAAATCAACCGTTTTGACCGTTTGTACACCCATGATTATATTAATAGAATTTTAGCTCCACTAATATAATTTAAATTGATAATTGAGTCAAAATATAAGATGAGTGATAAAACTCGAATATTTATCAGATCTTTATTTTTAAAGTTCTTGTTTTGACAATGTTATATTATGTAATTATTTTATTTTCTATATTTTTGTGTATATTTTATTAAATAATCAAATGGTTAAGTTTTTTTGAACGAAAAACTTTTAATATATTTAATCAGTATTGTGAACTTTTAAAAATCTTTGAGTTTTATATGTTATTGTCGTTATTTATATCTCAGATTTTACGATAATTAGATATTTAGATTACCTATAAAAAAAAAATGTCAACATTAGTCGACATCACGTGTGAAAACGTCTAATTCAAAGGAGCCAATAACTGCTTAATTTCAAAACAGCCGCTTGTCACGTGTTTAGAGCGGAATTCGTACTTTGTACAACATAATTTTCAGACCATTTTTTGGAAAATAGAAAATAAAAAAAGTCAAAAAGGGCTCAAATTCTGATTTTGTGCGGTTCCCATCAAAATAGGGCTGGAATTAGAAAGTGAAATTCTTTAACAAATTTTGGCTAATTAGAGCATAAAGCGGTACTGGTAGTCCATGGTGTAGTTTTCAGAGCAGACATTATCTGCATGATTGAAGCAGTCTCATCCAAAAGAAATAGTAGCACATGTAGTTGGATCACTCCTTTTTTAATGTCTTTTTGTGAATCATTTGCGGTCTCAATACCGAGAGATTTTTTATTAAATGAACGTTACCTAATCAATCATATCTTGTCGCACTAAAACTAATATTTTATATTAAATTTTAGATTTTGAATTAACATGTGTAGTTAATTATAAATGACACGTCAATAGTGATGATTGCTTTTATTTTTTATTAATAGTGTCTGTCTCTTATATTTTTCGAAAAAATAATACATTTACTGATAAATCGGATACTTTTAATGATATTTTTTATTTTAAATAAATATAAAATGTTTTTTTTTTACCTTTAAAGGCATTATTTTATCAGAAAATCCTCACCTTTAAGTGAGTATCCTACAATGCTATTTTATGTGTATCAAACTATCAACGTGCTATTTCTCCTCCAACGATGAAGGGTTAAACTCATCCAACCAAAAATTTCTCATCCTGTGTATCAACATACTATTTCTAGAATTCTAGGCAAGCGTAGAGCATTTTCTACGAAGAAAAGACAAAAAGTACTGATAAATAAAAATAAAAAAAAGGGAGGGAATAATTAATTATTTTTTTTTTAAAAAAATCGTTTTTTGTAGAGAAGAAAAGATTGTAGCAAGATCAACAGATCAATTCAAGCAATTTTGATTTACAGATGCTTGTCCATATTGTTACTATATCTGTTTATGTTTGTTATGGTTATATAAAGATAGCTCCTACTTTATAAGACATCACCAGCAAAAGCAAAACTGGGCCATAATGCCTAGCAAAGTATTACTGATGGCAATTGGCAAACAAAATTCAAGCTGGTTGCTACAAGGAATGAAAGAGGTCATGTATTAAAATTATGAAGAAATATATTGTGAAAACTAATAACCAAGTGGCTGAGTGAGAATTATGCAGAGTTTATTAGTTTGTTACGAGTTAGTGGAATTTTGTTATTTTTGTTATTTTCTCTTTTATTTTCTGGATGAGCTGGATCTTCTACATTGTTCCAGCCTTCCTATATAAGTTGCTCTTGTATGAACAATTGGGTAGAAAAATCAAGGAATAAGTTTCTTCCTCTCTCAGGCTTTGTAGCCTTTCATGCTGCTTTCTAGCTTTAATGTCTCTTTTAGTCTTGCTTTTATTTTCTGAAATGGTATCAGAGCGATTTTGTTCCGCTGTTTTTCCCTTCTGAGCATGGTTAAAGGCAAACAGACTCAGCCCTCTTTTCAATCTCCCATGGAAGATAATAGTAGTCCCTATTTTCTTCACAATGGTGATCATCCAAGACTCTCTCTGGTTTCTCTTTCACTTACTGGATCTGGTTCAAACTATCACTCTTGGCGCCGATCAATGGTTACAGCTCTAAATGCTAAGAACAAACTTGGGTTTATCGATGGAACCATCCCACGTCCAGCTGCAACTGATCTCCTTGCTGGTTCTTGGTCTCGCTGCAACAGCATAATCATATCTTGGCTCTCCAACTCTATCTGCAAAGAAATTGCAGAGAGCATCCTCTATATGAAATAGCCATCGAAATGTGGAATGATCTATACGAACGATTTCACCAGGGCAATGGTCCTCGAATTTTTGAACTCAAGCAAAAAATTCTTGCTCACACTCAGGGATCGGCTGATGTCAACACCTACTATACTCGACTGAAAACTTTGTTGGATGAACTTCGAGAATTCAAGGCGATACCAGTTTGCAATTGCGGTGGAATGCGTGTTTATATGGAGGATTAACAACGAGAATCTGTGATGCAATTTCTGATGGGTTTGAATGAATCCTTCGCTTCGATTCGAGCTTAAATCCTGCTGATAGAACCAACTCCTCGGCTGAACAAAGTTTTTTCCCTGATTGCTCAAGAAGAACGGCAACGATCTCTTACCACCTCCAATTCTCCGGCATTCACAGCTTCTGTTTCTTCCAGATTTCAAGCGGTGTCCCGAGCTTCTTCTCCTCCTAATTCCTCTCGATCAAGAAAGGATCGACCACCCTGTACCCATTGCAACATCTTGGGCCACACAATTGATCGGTGCTACAAAATCCATGGGTATCCGCCTGGATTCAAAAATAGGCCCAATTTCAGGTCCAATGATTCTCACCCAAATTAGATGTTACCCAATAGTCCTCACACAAACCAATTGGTTCTCACAGATGGTTCTTCATCTTCTCCAGCAAATTCTGCATCTCCACAGTCTCTCACTCATGACCAATACAATCAGTTATTGGCTCTCTTAAGTTCGCACAGCTCAAGTGGCTCCTCTGCCTCACTTGGTGCCGACAACCCGCCTGAGCAATCCATTTCCAACTTCACTGGTATTTTTTCTTTCTCTTCTTCATCACATGATACTTCACTCCATACTACCTCTCACACAACTACTAGGTCTTCTAGAGTATCCCAGCCACCAAAATATCTCTCTGATTATCACTGTTATTTGGCTTCTCCTACTTCTCATTTCAACGTATCCAATTCCACTCCTTACCCCTTGTCCGATGTCATTTCCTACAATAAACTTTCCCCTTCTTTTCGTGCATTTTCTGTTTCCATTTCCAGCATCACAGAACCAACAACATATGCTGAGGCAGCTGTTGTACCCGAATGGCAGAATGCTATGAGAGCTGAACTGCAAGCTTTAGAGTCCAATAATACCTGGTCTTTATGTTCTTTACCACCTGGCAAAACATTAGTTGGTTGCAAATGGATTTATCGTGTTAAATATCATGCTGATGGTTCTATCGAACGGTATAAAGCACGACTTGTTGCCAAAGGGTTCACACAGCAAGAAGGTGTTGATTTTTTTGATACTTTTTCACCTGTTGCCAAGATGGTCACTGTCAAGGTATTATTCTCTCTTGCATCTATTTACAATTGGCATTTGACTCAACTTGATGTCAATAATGCATTTTTGCACGGTGATCTGTCTGAAGAAGTTTTCATGCATCTTCCTCCTGGTTATCACCGTGAGGGGGAGACTTCGTTACCTGCCAACACAGTTTGTAAGTTACACAAATCTATCTATGGCTTGAGACAAGCATCTAGGCAGTGGTTTACAAAATTTTCTGGTGTTTTAATATCTGAAGGTTTCCAACAATCACATTCAGATCACTCATTATTCATCAAGACAGCAGGAAATGATTTTATTACCTTGTTAGTATATGTTGATGACATAATAGTTGCTAGTAACAACAAGATTGCTGCTAATAATTTGAAGAATTCTCTCAACGAAAGATTCAAGTTAAAGGATCTAGGAAATCTCAGGTATTTTCTAGGACTTGAAGTAGCTAGATCAGCTAAAGGTATCTTGATAAACCAGAGAAAATATGCTCTTGAACTCCTATCTGAAATAGGCTATTTAGGATGCAAACCTGCCAAAACTCCAATGCAACCGAATATGCCACTTTCTCAAGATGATGAAGAGCTATTGACTGATCCCAGCATGTACAGAAGACTTATAGGGAAGCTCATTTACCTTACCATCACCAGGCCAGACTTAACTTACTCAGTAAATAAACTAAGTCAGTTCCTAAGTCAGTCAAGGAGACCCCATTTGCAAGCAGTCTGCAGGATTCTGCAGTATATTAAAGGATCACCAGGCAAAGGTCTTTTCTTTTCAGCTTCCTCACCTCTTCAACTTAAAGCCTCTGCCTCTTCTCTTCAATTAAAAGCATTCTCAGATTCTGATTGGGCAGCATGCCCTGATTCTAGAAAATCGGTTACTGGTTTTTGTGTATTTCTTGGAGATTCCTTGATATCATGGAAATCAAAGAAGCAAAGGACAGTTTCAAGATCCTCAGCTGAAGCGGAGTATCGAGCAATGGCTTCTGTGACTTGTGAACTAACATGGCTGATTGCATTGCTTAAAGATTTAAGTGTTTCACACACACAACCTACTTTGCTGTACTGTGACAACCAAGCTGCTCTACACATTGCAGCAAACCCAGTCTTCCACGAGCGTACTAAACACATAGAAATAGATTGTCATATTGTGAGAGAAAAGATTCAAGCAGGTATGCTTAAAACTCTGCATGTTGCTACACAACATCAGCTAGCTGATGTGCTTACCAAAGCTCTCTTTCCTGCTCAATTTAATTCTCTTATAGACAAGATGGGAATGTGCAACATATGCATCCCATCTTGAGGGGGAGTATTAAAATGATGAAGAAATATATTGTGAAAACTAACAACCAAGTGGCTGAGTGAGAATTATGTAAAGTTTGTTAGTTTGTTACAAGTTAGTGGAATTTTGTTATTTTTGTTATTTTCTCTTTTATTTTCTGGATAAGCTGAATCTTCTACATTGTTCCAGCCTTCGTATATAAGTTGCTCTTGTATGAATAATTGGGTAGAAAAATCAAGGATTAAGTTTCTTCCTCTCTCAGGCTTTGTAGCCTTTCATGCTTTGTAGCCTTTCATGCTGCTTTCTAGCTTTAATGTCTCTTTTAGTCTTGCTTTTATTTTCTGAAATCACGCCTTCTCAAATCCTTGGAATATCTCTTTTCAGGTTTTGACAGGCAACACTGGATTTAGCAACTGAAAATCAGGAACGTAACCCATTTCTGATAATAAAAAAAAAAAACTAATTAGCTAATCATATCTCTTTTTCTAAAGTTCGTTTCTAATCATCAAATTTTATCAAAATAAAGGCTCTCCTTTTGTGAAGTGGGAGAAGTACTTTGCAGCTTTCACATCGAATAAAAAAATATATAGACTGTAACCAGACGAGAAGAATAAAACCTAAATTTTCTTGGATTCGAAAATGATACAACCTTTCTGCACATGCACGTAAGGTTTTCTCTAAATCATTGTTTATCTAAGAGAAATTCAAAAGTAAGATTCTTTCTCGATGTCTCTTTCTGAACCATATGTCCCCTTAAACACATCATTTTAAGAAACACGTGCAATTGCAAATGTCATGATTCTTAACCCGTTCGAGAGAGTATATGAAATTGTTTATGTTTCCTATAAACAGAAAATACACCAAGCATTTGTAAAAATTGATTTCTATTTTAAACTAAAATTTGTCTAAAAACCTGCTTTCTATGTTGATTTATCAGATAACTAAACAATTTATAACTACACTACAAGTTTCAGATAAACCGATTATTTTATGAGTTTAGCTTAACTCTGTTTATAAGAAACATAAACTATTTCATAAACCCTCCAAAACAGAAGATATCATAATTTCAGACTCTAAAAAGAAACACTAATGATTATGTCAAATTTGCTTTTCTCTAAACCCCTGCATGCCAGACCCACTGTTATTCTTATCTCTGACCATGGTTTTGGGCTCCCATTCAGATAAATTGATAAAACAACAACCCAGAATTAACAGAAATCAACTACTTTAAAATCACCATGAAAGGATCAGTATACAAAGTTACCACCAAGGTAATAAACTGAATAAATAGGAGTTCAATCTATACGCGACAACTGCTGCTAAGTATGAATTCACAAAAAAGGTCGGAAGACTAATACTACTAGAAATTTCAAAGCTGTAGCTAAACCTTACTTCCAAAACAGAGACTTGTTCTTTGACTTTTTGTTTGTAGCTGCTCTTACATAAAATTCAAGCTGAAGCACCAAAAAGGCTCCAGTCGTTCACTTTGAAGCTAGTGACTGCAAGTTTAAAAACCTCAGACATCGGCATAAACCCAGATTGTGTGGCTGGAACAGCTAAACCAGCACCGACTGTGCTAGCACTTTCACTCAAAGGGCTGCAACAACATTAACATAAGAACAGAAGCGTCAGAGAAGCACTTGAATGCCACCAATACAAAATTTGGCACTCTTTGCAAATGTGTTGGAAGGGCAAAAAAATGATGCACTACACGCTACACCTTTCATAGGTGATCAGTTTCCTTGTTAAGGTTCTGGAAATAAATGTGCAATCAGATAGCTGAATTTTATAGACACAGTCTTCAGCCAAATTACTTGTCAACAAGACACTTACGCTTACAACAAAGAATGTGTAAACTGAAACAGAAGAATTGTAGGGTGTACTAGAAGTATGGTCTAGTATAAGGTTAGAGTTCATAGTTTGCCAAATGCCAAAGGGAATATAAGAGAGAATTCCTCTGATGTTCCCAGTAACTTACAAAAGCAATTTAAAGTAAAGCAGTGTGTTCCTAGTACTTACCTTATTAAGATAGGCTCATATGCAGTTACTAGCAAATCTGTATCAACTCCTTTAAGACGTAGATTTGCCAAATAGACCTGCAGATATTAATCAATAAACTCCATATAGCAATTTAAGACAACTCCATGGCAAAGAAGAAAACACGAAACAGACTTACTCTCACAATATTTTGTGCTTCTCTTCCTTGTCGTCCCTTGGAAATGGCCTATTTATACATGTGGTAGCAAAAATCAGTTGAAGAAGAGCAGAGAGCAGAGAGAGACCATAAGGACATGTTGGGTTTACAGTAGTTCATGAAGATGATGGGTTTGCAATCCCAAATCTTTTTTTCATTTTGCTTGAGATTATCTGTTAATGAAAAATACATAGAATATTCTTTTAGGTTATAAAATTAAATCGAATGACTAGATGATTAAGAGTAGGGTGATTTTTTTGCTTAAATATTTATTGATTTGGTTAATATATTTGACTACTAGTAATGGTCAATTCTAACTTCATATTCCATAAGTCGTAACCTATTTTTTATGTAATAAAAATCATTCTTTAAATTTTTTTAATCTTTAAATTATTATATAATAATTTTCACACGAAACTACTATAAAATAAACTATGTCGTGAAACTATAATAATACTCGGCCCCCCAAGTTCAAATTCCTGGCTCCCCCCTACTCATTAACACTGCTAGCAGGGAATCACTGTTTAAATGGAAGAAAACAACAAAAGATAAAAGAAATTCAGAAACTATTAAAAACTCGTGGTGGAAAGTAAGTTAATCAAGCATTGGTTTACAGGAATAGATAGATTCTGGTGTGTTTGCACCCAGAAAATTGTCAGAGAATGCAGATTTGAAGAAAACTACAACCAATGTTTCATATGTAATATTTAAGCAGGTCTACTAGTACTCTCTACCTGTAATATTTACATTACAATATAACAAAGTTGTGTACCACTCCCACAAGAAGAAAATTTTTATTCACTCTTCTGCATATTTACATGCAATTGTTATATTAAGAGAGAAAGTGACAAATCAAGGAGAAATGATAGTTCCCAGGGGAGACTAATCTCAAAAAGAAAAGCCCATCAACACAAGCAGATACATTATGATGCTCACACGTCCATACGGATTTTCAGTTAACAAAGTTTTCGACAAGTTAAAAACACAAATATCTATGTATAGACAATGTGAATGTGCACCATATGAACAGCCTGTGCTACGAAGTGTGACAGGATAGTAATGTAGCCAATCTTTTCCATTTTATAAAACAATGAAACTACAAAAACTAGACAGCCACAGCTTAAATCATAGAAGTACTTTCAGCTGAATATAAGGCAATCTAAAGTCCAAATTTAAAGAGAGTGAAAATATAAAGCAGTCTCCTAAGATCAGCATAACTATTTCACACACAAAGCGAGAGAGACAGCTTCCACAATTTTTCTTTTTGCTTCAGTGAACTTCATTCTCATCATAATTTACTAATCTTCCTCACTTGAAATCATCACATTAAATTGACAAATTACAATTGTTTGTAGTTGGGAATTACTTCTACGGACATTGGACAGGTTAAGAGAATGGCATTTGTGAAGCCCATGTTTGAGATTCCAAACTAGTTAATCATTTTTTAGAATTCAAAGGCTAGTAAATCTCGCATGTGAAATTGAATGAACATATCATAACCATCAATAAATCCCGCGGAATAAGAGACATAATCACAGAAAACAGAAAAAATTTATTCTGAAAAGTTGAATGGCCCGGAGGATACAAAGTAGAAAGCACAGCAGAAAACCAAGAGCCAAAACCAGTAAGGAAATGGAAACTTTTGCTACACAAAATGATATGACACATACCATTTGGCCAACAGCAGTTGTAACAACAGCTGGGATGTTTCTGTAACATAATCCAGGGGAATCAACCACTCCTGACGGCTCAATCAACTGAAATGTGGCACAAATTTATAATTACAGTTCATTCAAGTCACAAATCAAATGCTAAAGTATTCATGACAAGTGACAACAAGGTGTCCAACCTTCCTCCCCAAGTGTGTGTGTGTGTGTGTGTGAGAGAGAGAGAGAGAGAGCACTTGAAAGCTTCGCAAACCTAGAAAATCAATGACAATAAAACCGTAGGCTAATTATAGATGACAGGATGGGCCACGCGAGTTTCCGTAGTTATGCAAGAAAAAGAAGCCTTGTTAGTCGAAGGAAGAAAGTTGTCTGATGTTTACAGTTCAAAAATCTAGCCTAGGATGTCCTTCAACTCTGGTAAAGTCCAAATATTGAGAAAGAAAAAAAAAGGATACTGATTTTAGAAGCTCGTGCGCACAGCCTCAATGTGTGCAAGAGCTTTAAACAGTTTGATTTAGTTGCTCACCAGGATTGTGTTTACTTTTAAGGGTCCTGTTACCCGCTTTCCTCCCTTTGGTTATGTAATTTCCATATTACCCAGGAAAAAGAAAACTAAGGAAACATTATAATTCTGATTGGTGGCTATTAATAACTTGCCTCATCTTCCGATAAGGCCTAAGACCAGAGAAATATGAATATTCTCCAGATCTGTAAGGTGATACGGATGCTTCTTCCCTCTATTCTGCTCCTTGCGCTCTTTAATAACAGCAAAATATTAGGTACTGAAAAGCTTAAAACTCAATCTTATCTTGTAGTTCCATTTACAATGAATTGAAAAAAAAATTGAGAGATATATTTTGCTTCTCAACTTCATCTACTCCTTAATTTATGAGATTTTAAATGTTGTTGAATCCACTCTCTTTCTTTGATGAATACCATACTTTTACACTTTTCTCTACACAGCCATTTCGTAACATATCGATCTCATTTTTCTTTTATCAAACAATGATATAATGATACTCATAAAAAAAAAAAACAATGATATGATGATGAACAAAAATCAGAAAGATTTAAACAAGGATGAACTATTTTTTATTAGTTAATTTTTTTAATAGAATCATTGTGATGTTATCATATGTGCCTTGGAGAGAAAAAATTAGGACAGAATTGTAACTAAAAAGTTTGCCAAATCTGTTTAGTTTGCAATCTCAATTAAAAGTTTCTCTAACTTACTTCAGTTGCAGTTTGCAAACCCATGTAAGATGTAACTAGATTGTTTGGTATAGAATGAGACAAAAATTTACAAGAATGATGGAGCAGCAACCAGTATTCCACACTAAAGATAGAAAAGTCAAAGACCTGAGGTTCATGAGAGAGAAACTCGGGAATTTATAGCAATTAATTTTACTATATTGTTTCTGGACGAGATGTCAGAAACAATTGGCTATTAATAATATGTTAATTTAAAGTAAGATCAGAACACATAGCCTAATTTAATAGTCATTAGCTCGAGTGCACAAATTCGGTTGTGCGCTCCAGTGTTTTGAACCAAAATAATAATGATAAAGCATAGTTACCGGGATCTCTATACTCCTTCAAACCGCAATCTGGATCCTACGTCCCGATTCGTGGTGTATTTGTGCATCGGATCCCTAAAATTGACGATCTGAATTTTTCTTAAGATTTTTTGCTAAATTTAAAATAAAAAAAAAATTTCTAGACACAAGAAAAGATTTAGGAGAATGCTCATACTTTATTTTAAAATTATGTCTTCTAATATCATGTTTGTTAACTTTACTATTTTGTCCAAAATCTAATATCTTCTAAACTATTATTGATGCCGAATAAGAAACACAATATTTATTATTTTGGGATATTGGGTTTATGTTGTAATGACAATATTCTTGGAAATGGTATTTTAAGAAAATTAGACTTAGGCAATTAAATAATTATTAGGATTTAATTTACTTTCTTATTTAAATAATGGTATTTTAGGAAAATAAGATTTAGACAATTAAATAGTTATTAGGATTTGGTTTACTTTCTTATTTAAATAATGTTTGGTGCCTATATAAGGGCACTGATATTAAGATTGTAAGGCAGACTGGATTATGGAATAAAACTTGAGTTTTGGTATATCTTTTGTCCTCTTCTCCTTGTTCTTGTTCTGTTCTTCCTTTATTCTGTTTTCTTTTCTACCAAGTCTATTTCTGTCTATTTTCTCTTGGTCAATCATTTCTCAATCTGTTTCTATTTCTACCTATCTATCCAGCATTAAGTGATATTAGAACCGAAAGGTCTTGCATCCGACCTCTGTCTATCTCTTAAATCACATATTGTATCCCTATAAAAAGGAAAGAAATCATTTCTGTTTTTTTTTATGTTCTTTTTTTTTATTTACATAAAATTGAAGTCACTTGTGAGGAAAGAGTGAGTTGAGTCGAGTTCTTCTACTTACAGTTCATCATGTACTGTATCCAATTACAGAAAATGTGCTCTATCAGATTTTTTGTCCCTTTGATCATATTGAGAAAATTAGCTTTCTCCCAAATTCATTGAATTTTCAAGCGCTGGTGTAATACAACCTGCCTCAAGATGCTGTTTGGGCTGAAACCGAGCCTGATAGTCGTTGAATTTATGACAATTGTTGCCAATTGGAGATCGAGAATTCCAACTTTGGAATTCAACTCCTCAAGTTTCAACAACTTGTTGCACGGAAGCAAAATTAGTGGAAACAACTTTCAACAAAACTTCTAACAATCCGATTTCCATTCAAGAAAAGTCTGAAATTGTTTCTCTAATCCACACACACCTCGAAAAGCAAAATCAAGTCCTTCAAAAAAATTCTAACATTTAAGGTGAGGGTGTACCTATTGAGTCACTTCAAAACGAATAAGGCCAAAGCCAATATGAGGGCAAAATTTGTGTTTGTGACCTTCCTTACATTGATTTTGTCCTCCAGCACTGGATTGAAGCTCCTGAATAACTCCTCTTGATATCCTTCTTGTGTTCGATCGAGAATGCTACATCCTGAAAATTTCAAGTCTTCACCAAGCCATCCATAGTTTTGATCCTTCATCACTACAAAACTCGTGGTCAAGTTTTTTTTAAGTGGGGTAGAATGATGCATAATAGGAAACACAATATTTATTATTCTGGGATGTTGAGTTTATGTTAACAATATTCTTGGAGATGGTATTTTAGGAAAATTAGATCTACGCAATTAAATAGTTATTAGGATTTGATTTACTTTCTTATTTAAATAATGACATTTTAGGAAAATAAGATTTAGACAATTAAATAGTTATTAAGATTTGGTTTACTTTCTTTTGTTGCCTATATAAGAGCACTTATATTAAGATTGTAAGGCATGCTGGATTTTGGAACAAAACTTGAGTTTTGGTATATCTTTTGTCCCTTTCTCTTTGTTTTCTCTTTGTTCTATTTTCTTTTCTACCAAGTCTATTTCTGTCTATTTTCTCTCGGTCAATCTCCCTGCTTCTCCCATTTCTTAATCTGTTTTTGTTTCTACCTATCTGTCCGGCATAAATTATTATGCACACAATTATATTTATATTGTATTCATAAATATATCTGATATCTTAATTTTATATATGATATAAATAATTTAAGTCTACCCCCAACGTACCATATACGGGATGCGTAATGTAGCACGTTCTTGTACCCATACCCATGAACCAAGACTACCGAGTTCCCGGTAACTATGTGATAAAGTACTCCGAAAGGAAAATCACAGAGCATTAATGATGTGATGCCAAAGTAATAATAAGATCATTATAACAATCAAAAGTAACAATAAAAAGCATTTAAAAGTTACCGTGCATCCTTCAGCGTCTTCCTCAGTGGCAAGGTTTTGAAGGAACCAGGCAGCACTTCCATTGTCCCCTACATCATGCTTGAGATCTAATAGCTCAAAGATCAAGCTCTCATCAAGTGCAGGGTCCACAAATGCCTCCTTTAAACCCATCACAGCAAAGATGATCATTCAGAAAAGCAAATGGTCGTAAAATACCCAATCTTTAAAGAAAAAAAAGAGACACAATGTCTTTATCCCTAATGCTAGCATAAATAGTAACCAACCTGATGATCAGGCACTTGACGGATGTCACTCACATCCTACAATTTTAACACCGACCAATCAATCAACATGTAAACTGGTTACATTATATAGTACCAAACATGTAAACTGGTTAAAAAAGAAATCAATTGACCAACCTGAAACCTGAGAGGGAATGTACTAAAAATGGCGCCCCCAAACAAAGGTCGCTCTGAATACAAATCTCCAGACATCATTCGCAGTGAAAATTGCAACCAGCCTCTCAAATGATCAAACTCTTTGCACACGCAGAATTAATTTGAATCAACCGAACATAAAGCAAAACACAAATACACAATTCAAAACACCAAGAATTGAAGTAAATAAATCCAACTTGTTAACATATTACAATCAACTAGTAGACAAATTCAAAAGCAGAATGAAACTTGGGGGTTTACGGAGTGAATTGATTCGCTTAAAGTATATTATGGAAGAGAAGTTATAAAAAAGTTCAAATAAACTGTGAAACTAAAGGATTCAACGAAAGAACCGCACCTGTAAGAAGCGGGAGAGAGCGAGAGAGAATAAGTGTTTGTTTTGCGGCGGAAATTTCAATAACTAGCGGTTTTGGGATGTGTTTATATAAGCTAGTGTTAGCTGTTAGGAGTAGAGACTATTGGGGGGGGGGGGGGAGACCGATGCGGTTGTATTTGGAGGAAGGTTTGTGGTGGGGCGGGTCGAGGAGGTGAAGGAGGGAGGAGGAGGAGGTAGTGGAGGGTTTTGCGCTGGTGGTGGTTGGGGGTTTGCGGGCTTGTTCGAGTTCTTCTTTGTCTTCGATTTCGACTTCGATTTTGCTTGGTTTTCTTCTCAGCATTTTCGTGGACTCGAGGAGGATAGAGTTGCTTCGCATGTGGTCGAGTAATTGAGATTTTACCCAGAAATTTGAAAACTGGAATGAAAGGATCTTAGGTCCCAAATCCAGATATTGTAAAGAAATGTAACTTTTCGCAGTAAAATCAAACTGTGAAACTAAATGATTCAACGGAAGAACCGCACCTGTAAGAAGCGAGAGAAAGGGAGATAGAGAGGAAGTTTCTGGATTTTGCGACTGGATTTTGATGTGTTTATATAGAAGTTAGTTTTAGCTGTCATGTGCGTACATGTGGCACCACCCCCGCTCGATAAACACGCAAAAGGGTGAGGGCAAAACAGTAAAACACAAAGAGTACTTTTTTTTGCTGCGCTTAAACGACGGCGTTTTGCAAAAATTGGAATTAAATAAGAAGCTCGCGCTCGGAAAAATATCGAGGCCTAGTTTCGAACCACGAACCCGTGGGCTATGAATGAGACCACCACGCTAAAAGGAGAGAGCAAAGAAGTACTTCACACAAAGTACATTTTATTTTATTGCGTCTAAGCGACGGCGTTTCGTAAAATTTGAAGCTTACTTTTGTAAAATTTTATTGACGCCTCGTTTCGATCCAGAGACCAGTGAGATATTAATGAGCTCACCACACTTGCCCAGACCCACTCTGACATTAATTCTGAATATTATGCTATATATATATATATATATTAATTTGTTTTTGCCCCACAAGAAGAAAGTTCCAATTGCTTCATTTGTTGATGGGTATAAATATCGATCGAGAGATGAGTATTAAGGGAATATAAATGCATTCTATATAAATCTTGCTTCTTTTTTTTTGGTTTATAATTCATTATTAAATGTTTAGAGAGAAATAAGAGATATTAATTTTTTTCTAACTTGTTTAGGTGATCATCTGCCCATTAGCCCGCTTATACCGCTTGGTCCAATCATAAATTTTATGGGTTTGGACAAGAAAAACTAACCAATGAACCGGCTTTGGACAAAAAATTCAGGCTCAATTTTAAAAACAGATTGAGCTTAGAAAATAAAAAAATAAATCAAGTCATCGTCTTGTATATATATTATATTATACATATATAATATATTATTAATTTTATGGATAATATTTCTTTTACCGTTTTACAAAAATTAATAAAACAAAAAATATTTATTTATTTTTATTCTTTTTACATAATAATTATCTTTTGGACTAACTCTAAGTAGGGAAAAAAATTAATAAATAATTTTGAATCGATAGATTGGTTTAGGATTGACTTAAACTTTTAGAATCAGGCTTGGACAAAAATTGATATCTGAATTATCGATCTAATCTAACTCGATTATATTGGTTTTAGATTTTGATGTAAACCCGACTCAAACCTAATTCGACTCAGAGGGTTTTTGATCATTTCGCTCTCATTGTAAGGAACAATAATCTTTAGGTTTCTTGAAGTTTTTTTTATTCAAAAATGAAAGGTAGGTAAATATGATTGAACACAAAACATACCACCACAAGAAGAGAGATGCCACCATTGGACTGAGCTCGAGATCATATTTCTTACTATTTAATCAAAATTGGTAAAATTGTTTTTGCATTTTCAAGAATCTAGGGAAAATAATGATTACTTGGTTTCTTTGAATGTGAAGTTAGCCAAAATCAAGTTATTAATCTTACCCTTGCGCCTGTTAAAAAGGATGTGTGTTTTTTTATTCTAAAACATATGACAAATGAATAAAATGACAACGACATTGTTATAGCACAAATTGTTAAGGTTATAATAAACATTTTTAATTGATAAAATTATGCTTACATGCATTTAACCAAATAAAAACTTATTATTTTTTAAAACTCATTATTTTATTTTTTTTTATTTTGTAAATTTTATTAATTTTGATAGAATTTGAAACAAGATAACTCATATATAGTTAATTCATTCATAAATGAATTCAATAACTTATTAACCTTTCAAATATGAAGACGTATGGAATTATAAATGAATAATGTAAAAATTATTGAATTTGTTTGTTCAAACATAATCTAAAATAATATCGTGTATATGAGCAGGGACAGATCCGGGGGCATTATCTTGGAGGGAAAAGGTTTCCAATCAGAATTCTTTATCCCAAGACTAAAAATTCATAAAACTACATTCTTTTTTAAAAAACAAATGCATATAACTGATTTGCACCACCAATTTTGTTATCAAAAAGTATTCTCATCATCATTAATACACAAAACACAAATTTTACGGAGAATAAAATACTGAGATCAAAATTTCGTTATTTCCGGTAAGTGTACTAATTAAGTAAATATGTATTAGAAAATATTTCAAGAAAGCTACTAATTTTTAATTTTCATATTTTATATATATATATAGACACACACACACGTATATATGCACTCCAATGAAAGTAGGTTTGATTTTTATTTTTTTTATTTTTTTTAATTCAACCTAATCATAAATTCAATAGTAATACTATTGTTATTAAAATTAATGAAAATTGTTCACGATAATAAAAAGGATAATTAAAACAAAGATATTTCATACTCATCATTACGTACTCTCTTTGGAGAAAAGTATGCAACATACAAGTAGGACACCTTTGGACAAATATACATTTTAGACTAAAATAAATTTCATCAAATATTTCATGTCAATTTTTGAATTAAAACACACAATTATCTCATTTGGATAGATGATTAAATGCTTCAACTCAGATAAATATTTCCATAACAACTACATGAAATAATGTCGTAAATATTAATAATGAACCACTTTGACGACAACCATTCACATTAACATATGAAATTATATCAAAACAAAATTTATAAATATATCACCAATATGCATGCATACTAAAATGACATGTATACATTTGATCCTCTTAACATAAGATACCAAACAACATCTATATCTTTGGATCAAAACATAATATATGTTGCACAATCGAAATATGTCTTGAAACAAATCAAATTTAATTCAAATATTAATATTTATTTTCATTTACATGCTTAGATCTGAAAGTATATTACTCATAAAAAATTGAAATTTTATGCAAAAACTTATTTCAGAAAATTTGCACATATTTTAGATTAATTAATTTATATCATGATAATTCCAAAATAAATAATGTCCCAAAAAAGGATCTGCGAAAAAAAAAAGCATCATGGGACCCAAGGGGTGGACCACACGCGCCTGTGCAATTACTGCTCCGGAGTGGGCTATGGCAAAGGTTACTGTTCATCGCCCCGACCTCCATTGTGTCTATTTGACCCGGTTTCTACAAACAGGTCGGGTTCTCTCAAACTCGTCGATTCCGTACCTAATTCTTTCATAAAAATGGTTCTTTTCCTTCCCCAAGATCCGGAAAGACTAATCCCTATATTAATTTCGACTATAACTTAATTGGTTTCAACAAATAAAGAGATTAAAAGTTAGGGTTCTTAGTTAAAAATTTAGCCAAAAATTTTGATTTCACTAAATCAAATATAAAGCTTTATATTTTATGAATTAAAGGCTACGTTTTGATATAACAACCCCCCATATATTACAACTAAACATCACAAAACTCAAGGAATCAAAGATTTCTAAATTTTTAGATCTTAAACTTTAAACACTAATTACTCTTAATTCTAGAAGAGTTAAGATGTTTATATACGGTTGAAAAGATTTCAATGAGATCTACAAAATCCATAAAAAAAAAGTATATGTTTCAATCGGGTACAATTACATTTTTGATTTATAGTTGAATTTTCTGATCATAAACTCTATTTTTTTATTGAATTAAAAATTAATAATTAATAAGACTAAGACTATGTTCTATGTTTTTGTAATCATACTCTAATACCATATATTGAATTTATGAATAATTACATGAATAAAAAACACTAATTAACAATAAATATAATCATATATGATTGAACCATCACAGTGAAAAAAAACAAATGATCAACGATTTCAACAAGCAACATGATCTTATTTTTCTTTTCTTGCTTTTTATAAAAAAACGATAGTTTTACAATAAAAGGTATTATATGTTGAGAGAGAAAATGATCGATGCATTGCATGAACCAAGTATTTCTCTAAATCCAATATAAATAGCTTTTAATAGTCATCCATCATAATTTACAGGTTATCTAAACTCATGTTACTGTGAAACCCATATTGACACACAAAAAATTATGCTAATCCATTCATAACACAACATCACTCTTTTCAAGTTTATCTCATACATATCAAACTTCAACTCGTTTTAAATAAAATTAAGATAATACAATTAAATATTAACCCACAACATATATTATTTATAACAACCAAGACGTGATGCATTATAAATTACACACAGTGTTAAAAACCATTTGATAATTTACTTTATAAAAATAATATCAAAATTACGAATCTACCTCTCCATAACTACTAACGGATTTCATGGGCGATTATCACTCAGCAATTCAGCATACAAAACATACGCAATATCGTTTTATAAAGAGGTAAAAAAAGGCAAAAGTCTCGTAAAAACCAAAAGACTAAGAGGACGAGGACCAGTAATTGCGAAAAAGGTCTAGGAAGTAAGTTTTTACTGTTAAACGCGCTCAAAATATTTAATTGCGAAATGCTATTAAAGCAGAGGGAAACGTTTCTGCGCGATACTTAAAACAAAACGCACACTGACACACAAAGGAACAAAAAGACGAAGAAAAAAGAAAAATAAAAGTAACTTCATCTTCTACCAAACGGCATCCAAAAACCACCGAAAAGGGCCAAATCTTGCTACCTTTGCCTCTCACCTGTTTTATATATATCATCACATCCAAAACAGAATCGACTCCCGCAACATCCCCATATATCGTTTGTTTTATTTATTTTTCCATTTTCTCCTATAATTTCATTTTAAATTCAATATATGCATAACATATTAAGTTGTTTTGAAATTTCCCGTCTCTGCCAAAGAAAGCCTTATGTTTGAAACCTTAACCCTCCCCTCCGTATAATAATTTCTCAGTCAGTCACCGGTCTCCGGTTCATCTGCTTGAGATCGGATTCTTCTCTTTCGGGTCGGTTTATTACGATTCTGATTTCGAATTTTTCAAAGGAAATGAGTAATCAAAAGAAGAGGAATTTCCAGATAGAGGCGTTCAAGCACCGGGTCGTGGTGGATCCGAAATACGCCGACAAGACGTGGAAGATTCTGGAGCATGCAATCCATGAGATTTACAATCACAATGCTAGTGGCCTCAGTTTTGAAGAGCTTTACAGGCCTGCTCTTTCTTTCTCTGTCTTATATCTATTTTTTCTTTCGTGATTTTCTTTTAGAATAACAAATTGACGCCTAAACGTTTGATTAGTTGTTAAGTCTTATTTTGTTGTGTTATGTGTCTTTTGCTTGATTGATTGGAATATCTTTTGAATAGGTTATATGTGGTGATTAAGATTATATGGTGCTTTACTCTTCTGTGATGAGCAAGTTTTAGGAATACTAATATGTTTAGGATATTTAAATTAGCAATATTGAATCAAAATTATGCTTAATGTATTGCTTTGTTTGTTGAGTTGCAGCTGTTTTTTTTATTTTTTATTTTTAAATAACAATAATTCGGTGATTAAAACTGTTTAGAATGAACTGGATTTTGCATCTGGATTGAGTGGGGAATGCCATTTTCTATAGGAGCAATTTGCAATTGATGTGGTTTGACGAGTTTCCGTTTGGGATATGATATGATAATTTGACACAAAGTTGGTGAAAATGATTAGTTTAAATTCTTGCCTTATGTGCAGAGGTAGTTAGTGGTGGTTTGCTCAATTAGGGCTACATGCGGTTATTTATTTATGTGCCGCCATAAAATTCCAAATCTGATGAGCTTACCTACTTTCTATCTTATTTGTGATGGTAGAATTTCTTTGCAAGATTTTATACTAAGAAAGTCCCATTCATGTTGCTTTAAGTACCAAATATATCGCTGGTAACGCATTCAATTGCATTTGCTACAATGAATCTTTTCTGTTTTTAAGATGATGCGTGGCTGCATGTGAGTTAATTGTGTGGAATTATTGTCAGAGATCATCATTGGTGTTAATATTAGATTCGATGAGTTCCAGAAAGTAAGATATGGAGATCTAATGATATAATGATTAATGATTTGTCGTTATTTACTCATATTTGTTAATAACGGAATATTTGCAACGTGGCTATGCCATATGGTTGTAAGATTTGTCAAAGTTCTATTTGTTGATTTTTTAGTTGACTGTCATATGATAGTTAGATTACAGTTTTTAGGATGACCCCATATGCCTAAACAACTGCCAACAATTGGTTCCATGAGCTGTAGAAGTCAATCAAATGACCACCTTTAGCTTTCTGATCACACAGCACTAAAACCTCTTTCCTGTAGTTGCATAGTGCATACAATGCTCATGCCTACCAGAGCACCATTTCCTGGCTGTCTGCCAATACTGTTTTGGCATAGATTGCTTGGATTTGTTTCTGCACGATAATTGTGTTACAGAATGTTTATACCACAAGTACCTCGAATTGGAAACCGATTTGTAAGTACCAGACACATTATATATGTGGTTATTTTTATTCTAATTCGTTTCCATTTAGGTTCAAGAAATTGATTGGACAAGTAGTGGGTCCTCATCAAAATGCTTTTGTTGAAGGCCGTCAAATTTTGGATGACGCTTTGATTGCTAATGAAGTGGTGGATGAGCATTTGAAGAAGGGTGAAGGGGTTGTTTGCAAACTTGATATGGATAAAGCCTATGACCATGTTCGTTGGAATTTTGTGCTTTCTTTGTTGAAGAATATGGGCTTTGGTGAGAAATGGTGTAGATGGATTAAGAAGTGCAACACTTCCGTGTCCTTTTCAGTTGTGGTTAATGGTGGCCCATTCGTTTTTTCCCTTGATTCTAGAGGTTTGCCTCAAGGAGACCCCTTATCTCCGTTTTTGTTCACTTTGGTCTTGGAGGCTTTTAGCAAGACGGTTACTAAGGCAACTGAATCGGGACTCTTGAGTGGTTTCAAAGTGGAGAGAAATGGGGATAAATGGATGTCTCCAATCTTCTCTTAGCCGACGATACAATCATCTTTTGTGGGACGGATGTGAATCAAATTATCTACCTTCGATGCATCTTACCTGGGTTTGAGGCGGTGTCCGAACTTAAAATTAACCTTATCAAGAGTGACTTGATTCCTTTGGGTGACAATATCAATAGGCAATTTCTTGCTAATGTATTGGGTTACAATTTGGTGTCTCTCCCTATTACTTATTTGGGACTTCCTTTGTTGCAAAATTCAAGGAGAAAATTATGTGGAATCCTGTTATTGAAAGGTTCGAAAAAAGATTAGTTGGGTGGAAGAAAAACTATTTATCAAAAGGGGGAAGGTTGACCCTTATTAAAAGCATTCTTGCTAGTCTTCCCATCTATTTTATGTTTCTTTTTCTTATTCCAAGTTCGGTTGCTAGTAGATTGAAGAGCATCCAACATAACTTTCTTTGGGGGCATATGGGGGATGAGTATAAATACCATTTGGTTAAATAGGGTGTGGTCAAGCAACCTTTGGAGTACAGGGGGTTAAGGCTTAAATCTATAGCTTTGTTGGGGAAGTGGCTTTGGAGATTTATGAGGGAAATGGATCAATTGTGGCGAGATTTATGGGGTCGATCTTAATGGGTGGGTTTTCAAAGAGGTTAGGGGGGTTTATGGTGTTGGGGTATGAAAATGGATTCAGAAAGGTTGGGATTCTTTTATTCCTTTTGTGACATTTAAGGTGGGTGATGGCCCTTCAATTCGATTTTGGCATGATATTTGGTGTGGGGATGTTGCCTTGAGAGAGCACTTCCCGAAGGTTTATGAGATAGTGCGGGAGAAAGGTGCTTTGGTTAGTTTGTATGGTTCTTTCATCAATGGTGCCATCACTTGGGATAATCCTTTTATTCGGAATGTGCATGATTGGGAGCTTGAAAGTGTAGGTGCTTTCTTTGATTGCATCTACCAAGTGACTTTTGATATCCATCGTGAGGATAGGCCTAATTGGGTTTTGAATAAGGAAAAAGATTTTGATGTTAAGTCCTTTTTATAATGCTCTTTTTGAGGAGCTTCCCATGGAAGGTAGATTAGACTTTCCTTGGACAGCAATTTGGAGATCTAGCACTCCTAAGAAAGTTTGTTTCTTTGCTTGGGAGGCTTCTTGGAATGGATTTTGACCATTAATAATTTGCAAAAGAAAGGCAAAGTGCTTGTTAGCCAGTGCTATCTTTGTAAGGAAGAGGCCGAGAATTTTAACCACCTTTTATTGGTATGTTCTTTCTCTCAGCAACTTTGGGAGACGGCGTTGTGTGTGATGGGGGTTAACTTGGGTCATGGCCGGTTCCATTCAAAATGAGATTTGGGCTTGGAGTGGTATTAAAGCTTCTAAGGAGATGATAAAGGTTTTTTCTATGATTCTTCTCTATCATGTGGATGGTGTGGAAAAAGAGAAATAATAGGGCCTTTGAGAGTGTTGAGAGCTCAATAGACACCATTAAAAGTAAATGGTTAAATACCCTTCGTTTTCGGTTTAAGGGAACCATTTTTTGGTATATGAGGAAGAGTTCCTTGATTTTGTATACTTGCTATCTTGTAGATAGTCTTGTGTAAATGTGTTGCACCCCCTTAGTGCAATTTTAATATACTTTTTACTTATAAAAAAAGTTTCTTTTCATTTAGGTTTTACACTACTTGGGAAGAATACCCGAAAAAAGGAAACTAGAGGTATCATAACATTTTTCCCTATGGATATGGACTTTTTTGGCTATAAACTAATTTGTTATTGCATTCATGTTTATTGACATTTTTTCCACTAGCAAATCAAAGATAAATTTCAAAGTTCTTTTTTTAAAATAAAAAAAACTGTTTACGATTCACTTCAAAATTATCCTTGACAATTTCCTTATGTTGTTCACATGACCAATCTTGAGACGATTTTAAGGCTTTGTGGATTTTTGTTGTTCTGTTTGGGTCGTTTTGGATTTTGTGTATTTCATTTTTACCAGCTATATGTCTTTCTGTTTCAATGAAATCATGATACACAATAAAATCTGACATTTGGAGAGTTGTCTACGTTGCCAGGGTGTACGACATCAGATTGGCATTACCTCTTGAGGTTTTAGATGATAGTGATATCCTGCATCTGGAATTGATATCGATAAGATTTTGTTTGGAAAATGCATAAATTTTTATCTTTCCGTTTCTATAGCCTTTTTTTCTTTTCTTAAATGTGATTTATTTGTGAGAACTTAGGCCTTCATTTTCATTTGATAGCTTGCGAGCTTCAATTTTTATGTAGTATGTGTGTGTGTGTGTATTATAGGGAGAGTGCTGGTGTTTATTTAAAAACAAAAGCACGTTATAAAGGTGCAGCAATATTATGTCGTTTTCCCCCCCTTTACTTTTTTCTGCCCGACTCTCATGTTTATATGAGGCTGTAGCGGTTTAGTAATTTTTTTGCCTATTTTCTTTTTTTTAATCCTCAACAGATCTGCAGTTTGAGGCATGTTAGCTGTATGCCTGTATATAAAAACCTATACCTAATCAAGTCAGTTTATTTAGTGTCAGTTAGTTTGCTTATCTTGTCTACTTCATTGATAATTTCAGGATTATGATTTAAATGCTCTCTGATTATATGCTTGAATATAATTGATAATTTGAGGATTATGCTGTAAATGATCTATGTGCTGAGAATAGTCCCCCCCCTCTCTATGATTTATAGACACGGAACACCTGTGTGAGTGAGCATGCACATGCATGCACAAAAGATGTACTTGCACTTGAATTTTGTAAGTTTTGATTCTGATGTTGATGTTATTGTTTTGGCATTAACTCAGAAATGCCTACAATATGGTGCTCCATAAATTTGGTGAGAAGCTGTATTCAGGTCTTGTTACGACAATGACTTCACATCTCAAAGAAATATCAAAGTCTATTGAGGCTGCTCAGGGATGTTTGTTTCTGGAAGAGCTGAACAGGAAATGGAACGATCATAACAAAGCATTGCAAATGATCCGAGACATATTGATGTACATGGACAGGACTTATATTCCAAGTACCCATAAAACCCCTGTTCACGAGCTTGGACTTAACCTATGGAGGGATAACATAATACACTCCAGCAAAATCCAGACAAGGCTTCTAAATACACTTCTTGAACTGGTTCATAGAGAACGGACTAGTGAAGTTATAGACCGCGGGCTGATGAGGAATATAATTAAGATGCTAATGGATTTAGGTTCTTCCGTTTACCAAGAAGACTTTGAGAAGCCATTTCTTGAGGTTTCAGCTGAGTTTTACAGGGGTGAATCTCAGAAGTTTATTGAGTGCTGCGATTGTGGGGAATACTTGAAGAAGGCAGAGAGACGTCTAAATGAAGAAATGGAGAGAGTGACCCACTACTTGGATGCAAAGAGTGAAGTGAAGGTAACTAATGTGGTGGAGAAGGAGATGATTGCAAACCACATGCTGAGACTAGTCCACATGGAGAATTCGGGCATGGTAAATATGCTTCTTGATGACAGGTATGAAGACTTGAGAAGAATGTACAACTTGTTTCGTAGGGTTCCCGATGGTCTCCCAGCAATACGAGATGTGATGACTTCGCACCTCAGGGAGATGGGTAAGCAGCTAGTTACTGATCCAGAAAGGTTAAAGGATCCAGTGGAATTTGTCCAGCGGCTTTTGGTTGAAAAAGATAAATATGATAACATCATTAGCCTGGCATTTAACAATGACAAGACATTCCAAAATGCTTTGAATTCCTCTTTTGAATATTTCATTAATTTGAATGCTCGTTCTCCTGAGTTCATTTCCTTGTTTGTGGATGACAAACTTCGCAAAGGTCTTAAGGGAGTTAGTGAGGAGGATGTGGAAATTCTTCTTGACAAAGTTATGATGCTCTTCCGCTACTTGCAGGAGAAAGATGTTTTTGAGAAGTACTATAAACAGCATTTAGCTAAGCGGCTCTTGTCAGGGAAAACTGTATCTGATGATGCAGAGAGAAGTCTGATAGTCAAGCTCAAGACAGAATGTGGGTACCAATTTACTTCAAAATTAGAAGGCATGTTTACAGACATGAAAACCTCTCAGGATACAATGCAAGGATTTTATTCAAGACACCCTGAGCTAGGAGATGGCCCAACGCTTGTTGTTCAGGTTCTGACAACAGGGTCTTGGCCTACTCAACCAAGTGTTACTTGTAACCTGCCAGCTGAAATGTCTGCACTATGCGAGAAGTTTCGGTCATATTATCTTGGGACCCATACGGGTCGAAGATTATCCTGGCAAACTAACATGGGCACAGCGGATCTAAAAGCAACCTTTGGAAAGGGTCAGAAGCATGAGTTGAATGTCTCGACCTACCAAATGTGTGTTCTCATGTTGTTTAACAATGCTGATCGGCTTACCTACAAGGAGATTGAGCAGGCCACTGAAATTCCTGCTTCAGATTTGAAAAGGTGTTTGCAATCTATGGCTTGTGTGAAGGGAAAGAATGTTCTTAGGAAGGAGCCTATGAGTAAAGACATTGGTGAGGATGATGCATTTTTTGTCAATGACAAGTTTACGAGCAAATTTTATAAAATGAAGATAGGAACGGTAGTTGCTCAAAAGGAATCTGAACCTGAAAAACAGGAGACCAGGCAGAGAGTAGAGGAGGACAGGAAGCCCCAGATTGAAGCTGCGATAGTTAGGATCATGAAATCTAGGAGGGTACTAGATCACAACAATATAATTGCTGAGGTCACAAAACAGTTGCAGTCACGTTTTCTTGCCAACCCTACTGAGATAAAGAAACGGATTGAATCTCTCATTGAGCGGGAATTCTTGGAGAGGGATAATTCAGACAGGAAATTGTATCGATACCTAGCTTAAGGAAATGGATTGAGCAGTTATTTGTTTTTTGTGGGGAAGTTAGCATTGACAATCGCAAATTCGCAAGTGTACCTTGGGTGGTAAGTGGAAAATAGTTTTTTGTAATTTCTGCAAGCTCCAGTAGGTTTAAGTGAATATCCATTTGTTTTTGCTTTCCCAATTGGTTTACTGCTTTATTTGTTTCCATTTTGTTGCCAAATTTTATATCTTGTCCTACCTCCCTTAACTTCTTCCGTAACAGCCGGTCAAGGCCGTTCACAATTGGCTGCTTTGGGCAGACGACGTGTAGTCATATATAATCTAGCTCCGCCATCATTTTCATGTGAAACCTTTCTATAATTACGTAACCGTAGTTTCATGGCCTCCTAAAAAATCCTTCGGACAAGAATGCTGTTTGAACATTGTAAGACGTTGAGCCGTCTACCACCGCATAAAGAAAATATTTTGTTGCGACTGAACAAGATATTAAGGAATTGTCCATACGTAAAATCATAATTATTAGAAAATGCTATATGGTTCAATAAAAAGAAGAGAAAATGGTATATGTAAGTAGAGTGCTCTCCACAGCTTATGGATTTCTTGTTAGTTTGTTGATAAAAAGTCGAGTTTCATCAATGCTTCTAAAGGAGCATGAATGGCGCTCACACTCTAGTAAAGTAAGCTCTACTTATACAACCGTTGTATTTGGATTTGCATGGAGGTCTAGTGGGCAAACGATCCATTACTGTGGAAGTGATCATATGCAGGATAGTTCTATGGTTCGATAGCAATTCAATGGTTAAGATTTGAATATATTTCATGGTTAAGAATTAAGGATATTTCATAGCAATGGGAGCTCAATCACGGACTTCGATGTTCACATTTTCGATGACACCGTTTAACCCATTTAAGTTCAACGTGGAGGGTTCGGTGTTCTAATTAATTGATAGATACTCAGGCCATAGTGATTAGTGTAGATTGTGTTACTGGCCTTTTTTATTTTTTGAGTTGGTTCCAGGATGCTGGAAAGAAAATAGTAACAGGCTTATTTGCTTGGTTTTTCTAAATTAAGGCGTTGGCTACAAATGATTTCTGTTTAGCCGGTCCGTTAAGACAAGCATTTCTATAGTAGATTATAGAAGTAAAGGCTGAAACCATTCAATAATTTCTATGGTATTACTCATTTTCTTCTTGGTAGACCCCGCATGAACTTAAGAGGAATGAGCAAGGGTGAAGTTATTTTATATTTTTTTCAGTGTTACTCATTCTTTTCACCTTTAGGTAGATTTCACATAAAATTTATTGAACAGATTTCACATGAATGTGTGGAAATTACTCCGGGTAAAGGATACCAAAGCAAGCAAAATGCTGTGATTGCTCTCAAATTTGTTTGGAAAGCTCAACCTTGTTAACGGGCCATCAAGTTTTATCTTGACTATAGTAGTTGCATAAAAGCCCAAAAGACTAGCAAGAGTAAATGTAGCTGTAGGTTTTTTATTATGTTGACAGGTAGGGATCCAATTCGAGTCTCTTTTATGGAGTGTTGAGAGATGACCAAGAGGTTGCTTGAAGCTTTAGGTTTTATTAATTAGCGGGTGATCTAATTTTCTTTCACGCCACTCTCTCTGGATGTTTCATAGCGAGGATTAATCTCTTTTATCTTTTATTTTTTAATTTATAATGTGAGTGAAATCCAAATTTAAAACTTGCTTTTAAGTGACTTTAAATGAGGACAAAAAATGACTGATATAAAAAAAACCGCTTCTAAAAGCTACCAAAATAACATGGATCAAGACCCACGTGAAATTGAAGTTCCCCTGCTTGACACTGGTGGACTGCTAGTAGTTGACAAAATGACCCATCTGTTCATGTTTGAGACCTGAAATCCCATATCAGCTTGGTGTAAAAATTCTTAGTTAGTTTAGGTCTAAATTTAATGGTTTAAATCAGTTAAAAATTTTACTGTTAATCTTCAGTAATTTCATTGATAACATTAATGAGTCTGGGACCTAAAAATTAACATTATTAATAAAATTTTTGAAATTACCAATGAAATTTTCAATTGATCTAAATCAAACGATTTTGACTCGAGCTAACTAAGAATTTCTCTGTCAAGGAAGAGAAAAAATCTATATCCATTGGACCAAAATTTTAGAAAGTGGGGGAAGAAATAATCTCAATAACACTCATACATATTGCATACTGACCACCATCAAGTTCATACACTTGTACCCGAGTTAAATTTTATGCCCTTTATTGATTATTTCACTGTCAATGGAGTATATCTTAACAAAATTCCTATCTTGTCAACAGCTAATATATTTCACAGATATAACAGCAACTAAGTCCAATAAATCCAAAATCCAGCTAAATAAAGAAACTGATTGCATGTATCCAACCCAAACTTCATTGCTAGTGAGGAGAAATGCCTTGTCCTTCAAATATATCCAACCATAGGAGCCTCCCAAGCAATCAAGGAGGTCAAATCACCATTCTTGCAAAAGAAGTTGATTATAGAAGAGTTTGATCTGTAGTTTATCATCAGAACCATGGCAATAGTGGAGCGACGGATGCTTTCAAGATCAAAACCATATAGTAATACTTAGAAGTAGCAGAGACCTCATTGAGACTTGGGTTTAGGCTACAATTAAATTTAACACCAATACCAAGTGTGACTTTATTTGAAGCTATGTTTCGAAATTATGATGCGATTAAATATATCTGAAAATGTCTTCACATATGTTCCCCACAACATGCTTATTTTAAGTAATTTTAAATATTATGGCACACATCAACAGAAAATCAATACATGATGGCTAACTTATTTAGCTAGTCACATATTGATGAAAAATACTATCATCAATGGTTTGTAAAAATGCAGAATATCAAGGCACTTTCTATGGAAATAAAGGTTTCCACTGTGACATGAATCACATGATGGCAATATAAAATAAAACCAAGGCATCAAAACAAAATGCACTGCCATGCCAGCCTTACCTGCCTTTTGATCGTCTCCAACATGCACTGCCATGCCAGCCTCCACACCAATTTGGTCTACAACAATTAATGCCATACAATGAGAGGATCTTTTCTTCAGCGATTGTTAAGATTTAAGCCTAATATGTATCCCACCCACCATTTACTATTTAGCTCCCGTGGGCAGCAAGGATTATGTCGATAAGCTTTTCTTGAATGAATATCTTTTACATAATGGACTACTTTTTTAATTATAGAGAAATGGGGCTTGCTATCGGCATCATTTTTCCCACTGTGCATTCAATGCTGAAAAGGCCACAAAAGAAGAGCAAACAGGAACAAAGATAATGCTTACAGATTATGTTTTGGATAATTAAACTGTGAGAGTAAAAATCAAACATGAATGATGCTTACAGATCTATAATATTGAGGTCCTTCAATTGCTTCCTCAGTCGGGCGTCAAAATTGGATACAACAGCCACCTTGACGGTGCTATCATTCACTCTGTTAGAAATAAAGTAATGGCAAGAATTCACAAACCTTGAGTTTTACTACTGTTAGTACTTAGTGGTGAAAATTTAAATAAAAAAATTTGGATATTCAATTGAATTTACTGCGTCACACTCAGTTTTGGATTTTTTTTCTGGTATCCCAGATCAGGATTATCAGGTAATAGCAGCGCAAAAGAAAAATAAGGAAAAACTAATTGAGAATTCGAGTTTTGATTGGTTTTCATGCGTTTTGTCTAGCAAACAAACAGAACAAAAGAATGATGTGAGACTGACCAGAGTTAACTGAATGGAAGAACAGCGAAGGGAGTTTGAGTGGTTATAACTGAGAGATTGAAGGGCTCTAAAGAGGAGTTCCCTTGTGAACATATCGTTAAGCCAGCTTCCATTTCACCACCCGAGTCTCCCAGAGAGCTAATTTTCTCCGGTGGAAATTACTAGGCATTTGCCTTCCTTACTGGCACTACTTACGAAGGGCAAACAGAATTTGCTATTTCAACCTTTTTTTGATTAAAAAAATAAGATTGGGATTTGAAAAATGAGTGTTTGGAGGGGATTGGTTATTAAATCCTCCCCCTCCTCTCTATGTCCCTATTAAAAAAACTCTCACATAAGAGTATGGTACTCAATCCTCTCCTTTCTCTTCTCATTCAATAACCTGTGTCTCAAACACCCTGTAGAGTGAAGGCCGGACATGAGATATTGGAGGAAACTAAACAAGCATTGAACACAACATCAAGATGTTTACTTCCCTCCAATTCTCACATACGGCATTGACACTGCTGGCTTTCTATTTCTAGACAGCTGCTATTTTGTTTCCCCTCTTGCGGAGAAATTTTGTTGAGATGCTTTGTTGGATCACATACCAAGCCACAAGCTAGGATTTATAGGCCAACAGCATGCTGTGAAAACAGTACTAAAAAGAGAAATCTTCATGAACAGCATGAATCGCATGCTAACAAACAGTTGCTAGTACAAGATCTTCTTACCTAATACCAACAGCGCTCTCACTCTCTCCTCCAGCCTGCCACGCTGTTAACGGAAAATGTCAGTACCTTTTCAAATAAAAGAAAAAGAAAGTTTATCAAAACGCCATACTTACCAACTATTTGTTTATTTATTCAATAATTGAAAGGAAATTTATCACAGCAAAATATAAAACATAACGGGAAAGCCCTGTGGATTTTCTCTTTTTTGGGGTGGAAAAGGAGATGAAATGAGAAGATAGATGCCCCAAATATTGTTCATTTACTCATTTAGCCAACAGCAACCTGATAATTTTTAAATTCGTTAAAAACTTGATTAAATTGAATTAAATTTTATTAAATAATAATTAAAATATCAATTAATAAATAGTTTGATTTGATTCGATTAAGTTTTTGATAAACTTTACAAATAAATTCTAACTTAAATTGAATTTATGCTGATCTCTGTTATCAACTTTTATGTTCATTTTATGCTACATATTTCAGACGAGTTGTACAACCATAACTTTCTTCATATAGGGAAGGCTCCATGTTTCACCAATTACTAGTTGAACTTGAGCGCGCCAGACTCTTCCTCGATTTGGAGCTCTGTTATACACGTTTGTAAGGCTAAACCAAATCAGGAAGTCGGTCCTAAACTCTATCCTGCCAGTCTAATAGAGCCTTCTACTCATTTCATTAGCAGCAACTACAAGATATCCACCTAAACCAATCTCTAAAAAATAAACTGACCCAGGCCTTGATCTGTGCCAAGCTTCAAAGATCGACCAAAGAAACATTCTTGGAGAAGGCGTTGGGGTACAAGGAGGTTTTACTTCAAGTAGGACTACTACTTTTCACTTTGATTATATGTCTCCCTGCACAGACCATAGAGGTTCTGTCAGAAACTTGTCATAGATTCTGTAAATCGGAGTCTCGTGGCATCTCAACAACGATGTCACGGATTGGAGAAGTTCTTGTCGGTACAGTGTTATGAGATTTACATGGCACATCGTTAAATAATACGACAATAGAAAAAAAAAATATATTTCATTTTCATTTAAAGATGAGATAGACTCATGACACTGTGTTAGACAAGAATTTTTTCACCGATTGAGCTCACAATCATCTTTCTTGTAATTCAGTAAAAAAATGGTAAATTTGTTTTTACATTTTAAAAAATCTAGTTGCTTTCTTTGAATTTGAAGTTAGCCAAAATCAAATTATTAAACTTACACATGCAAATTTAAAAAGGAACTGCATTTTTTCATTCTAAAACATATGACAAATGAATAAAATAGTAGCATACTGTGAGAGTAAAAATTGTTAAGATCATAATGAACATTTCTAATTAACAAAATTATCCTTACATGCATTTAACCAAATAAAAACTTACTATTTATAAAAACTCTATTTTATCATTTTTTTTAAATTCATTTGTAAATTTTATTAATTTTGATAAAATTTGTAATAAAATAACTCATATACAGTAAATTCATTCCCAAATAAATTTGATAATTTATTAACTTTTCAATCGTGATGATATATGCTATTATAAATGAATATTATAAAAATTATTGAATTCAGTTGTTTCAATCTATGAGCTAATTAGAGTTTGACATATTATATGTAAATTAACGACCTTTTTACTCCAAAAAAACCATACCCGACTCTCAAATTATTTTCCAAAATAGATTCCATTCACTTTTTTATTTTCTTTTTTAGATTTCAATTTTGTAATTCATATGCCAGAAGATATTTTGACCCTAATTTTTTTTAAAACTTTGATTCTACATTTTACAATAGTTTTATCTCATCTCTCTTCCCCAGTTTTAATATCATGCATATTTTGATTTGGCAATACTTGCAAATAATGATTGATTGACGAAGCTATTATGGATGCCTTGACGATCTTATGCTGTTCATGGGTTTATATGTAAAAGTTGTTAATATATTTTCTTCTTCTTTTTTCGCTTAAGGGCTTGGCATTAATTGGATTACGTTCTTCACAATTTTAGGAATTATTTGGCCCGATTCTTAAGCTTTAAAAATATTGAAAGTATTTAAATATATATATATATATATAATTATTATTATTATTATTATTATTATGAAAGCGTTTGTAAAATACACTCTAATGATGTCATGTGTCCAATTTGTTAACTTCAAACATGAAATTACATAGTTTTCGTTTTATAATTAATCGAGATATAAAGTACAACCCATAAATTTTTTAAAAACTTTAATTAATAAATAAAACTCAATCAATTAAAACTAAATATATAGAATATTTCTTCTTATTAGAGCTCAAGATATATCATGTAATAATAATTTTTTTTTCATTTTTATTTTGCATGGGTATCCATATAATTTTTCTTACAATAATTTATTCTTTACTCATCTCTCTTTTTGCTTATTTGATAAAATATATCAACTGTTAATTAAAATAAAATTGGTTTTAAGTAATATAATACTAGCATCTCAATACGCGCTAATGCACGTGATAATTTGTTCTTCTATCAAATTAATTAACCTAAGAAGTAAGATATATTTTAATCAAATAAAAAAAATTAAATGTGAATAAAGAAAATTGAGAATTTCAACTGGAAAGGAAATATAAAGAGAACAAATTAAGCTTAGTGAACTAGTTACCAATAGTTACCATAGAAACAAATAAGAGGATGAGAGAATATATATAGGTAGATGTGAATTAGTGATTAGTGGGTACTGTGTAACTGTTTAGGTGGTTATTATAGATAAGTGGTTTTTGAAATGAGCAATGTATAATTGCTTAGGTGGTTAAGGTAGAAAAGTAGTTTTTAAAACAAAAAATTATTACTAATTAAGCAAACGTGGGGTGATTATAGGGTAATTAGTTTTACATTTTTATACCTAATAACACAATAAATCTATATTTATGCGGTGGTAATTTTGAAATTTCAAAATGGAGGACACCAAAAAGGTATTATGGCTTTATTAATAGTATAGATTTATTAATACATATAAATTAAATGTTACAGTAAAATAAATTAAAAATATTCAATTGCAACAATACTTAATATAAAAAATATTCAATTGCAACAATACTTAATATAAAAAATATTCAATTGCAAAAATATTCAATTGAAGTAATCCTCTAAATATAGTCGAACAACTTCACGAGTGTTGCACAAACCTTATAAGCACTCTCTTCCACAAGGAAGTTACAAAGAAGTGTTTAATCCTAAACACTCTAAGAGTTACACCAACTCTTTCTCTTTACAATAAATAGTATTAAATGTAAAAAAAAAAGGGAGAGAGATAGCAATGAATGCTTTACAAGATGAAAATTATCTTTCTTTCAAGAATAGGCTTAAAGAATGGCTCACAATAAATTTTTTAAGTCTTTTGAGAGTATTAATGAGTTATAAATCAAATTGAGTGTTCTTTCTTATTGTTTAAATGCTCATTGATGGGGTTTTTATAACTTTGGTCTTATATAGCCGTTAGACACTAATTTGGTAGGTTTGGAGCATTAAATACTTAAGTTCCGCGTCTCAAACGGTCATATTTTTGAATTACTAGTTGACTGGGTCCTTATACGAATCGATTGGGTCAAGTGAAAAAAAATCGACTTTTAGGCTCAAGACAAGTACCAATCGACTAGGTCATAGGTCCAGTCGATTAGGACATGTTACCAGTCGATTGGGGGGCTTAGGATAAGTACCAGTCGACTGAGTCATGTTACTAGTCAACTGGGTCCTATCACCAGTCGATTGTGAACTTACTATCCCTTTTACCAGTCGATTGGTCCAGAGACCTAGTCGACTAGGTTGCCTCAAAACCCAGTTTTTATGTTTTAAAACGGTTTTTTTGACTTAAAGTCATTTTTTGGATTATTTTTGTCAAAGTCTTTGCAAAGCGAGCCATAGTTTAAGCTAGGTAACTGAAATTAGAGATTTACAACGTGAATCAATTACCTTAGAGCCTATTCTAGATCTTTTGTCTTCTTTTGGTATTTGAATGTTTTGTATTCTTGCGTCTTGTTTCTGTATTGAATGTTTTTGCTGCTTAAACACTTAGATGAAACTGTTAGTGCAATTTAAGTAGTGTTTTATCATTATTAAAATAAAAATTGGGTCAATAATCTCCCAATTTTTATGATGATAAAACTATAGAGAGAAAAAACAGTTTTAAAACCTAAGTGTTAGGTTTTTAAGGAAAAACGAACATAGTTTTCTCTTTTTTTATGATAAAAGCCAACTTGCAATCATTCAATAACAACCCAACCAAGCAATAGTAGTAAAAGTAAGATTGGTTTAGTTATATTCAACATGTTCGGAGCAATGCTCCCCTTAAAACTATGCATTATAGTAACAATTTACACAATTTTTTTTCTTTTTCTCTCCCGTTTTGACAACAGCAGAAAAGAGAGGATAAAATTGGAAAATAAGAAATTCAAATACCATAGGCAGTAAGATAGGGAATAAACAAACTTGTACGCAAAAACTAACCATAAATCGTGGTTGGTAAGATCTCCCGAAAAGAATAAGAAGTTTGCTCAGAAGCTTGAATCAAGTAAAGTTTAAGAATGAGCTACAAGTGCTCAAAACATCTAGCCATTAACAAAATAGTAAATCACATGCATGAGATGAGCTATATAAATGAAAAATAATCATGTATATACAAGGATCCATATATAACCAAGCTTAAAGAAGCTGTACGGGAAAATCTGATACATGCCAAGCAATAACATGAATGTATGAAAAAGAAAACGAAAAGAAATGTTCTTGCAAACTATCCCTGGAGCAAAAAAAAGAAAGATAAATAACAAGGAGTAAGGACTCAGTGGGCTAGAGAGTCAGAGTTTTCACTGAGAAGATCCTGAATCTCAACCAAAGAACTTTTCGAGTGCTCTCGGATTAACTCGAAATCATCCTGTAGGGTGCTGATGTCATGACGCATAAGATCGAAGTCTGTTCGCACCATCTGGAAGCTTTGGTCAACTGAAGAGCTCAAGCTCTGGAATCTTGACTGCATGGACATCTAAAGGCTCGCTATGGCCTGTAGGAGATCATCATGTCTAGCCTGACCAGCAATCGAGCTACTATGCCCAACATACTGTGGACTAGTTGCAGGCTCATCAGTGTCCATCGCTGTGGGAGGAGCTGTATCATTGGGCATATTGTCATACTCATCAATGTCATCATTATCCCCAATATGGATATTCTTCCTGGCATTGGAGTGAACCATGCCATTCCGTATCGTGCACTCCATCTTCTTCAGTGAAGATACATTGATGATGTCTTTGGGACTGATGTCTGGGGCTTTGGAGGTAGACAGAGGAACTTTGAAATGGTGCAGTATCAGGGTGATGAGCACGCCATAGGGGAGGCAACCCAAGTTATGTGCCTCACTATTTATCATGTTGGCCAGCAGTAGGGGGTAGATATTGAAATGATGTCCAGTTTTGAGACACCAAATCAATACAATATTTATTTTTTACATGTAACCCCGACTCCGAAGTTTATGGTGAATGGTCCAACTGACTATGAGGTTAAACATTTTGAGTCAAGGGGCATGTCACTGCACTGATGGAAAGTGGTGGGTCTAAAAACATGGTTAGGGTTTCCCCTAACTATTTGACATGCCTCCTCATAGTCAAAATTGTTTGTCCATCCATCTAGACCCCAAGATATCCCTGTTACTAAGATTCTCAATAGACTGACTGACAAGTCAATGTTGACCTTAAATTCAATACCCATCACACTAGTCTTCAATCTAAGATTTAGGGACTGGGCTTCACAATGTTTGCATAAAACTGGTGAATTAATATGGGATAGTATTTATGGTGTATGTTCACTAGGGGGTTAGGCCTATTGCCTCAAAAGCAGGAAAAATATCGAAGTTTGCATGACGAATTAAATCAAAATCTACAAATCTACCTGTGATGATTTTTTTACGTCGAATAACAATAATATACCTGTTCTTGACGACTGGACTCTAAAAGAGTGAGTCATCGAGCTCGGTTCTTACTTGCTTGCTCGAAGAACCGACAATTCATTTCCCTTTTGAGTTTGTCACCGAGACTTTCCTTGTTCTAGATCCCTTTGGCACGTGAGGTCAGAAAATGGTTGTCTTGATGCGAATTCTTTCAGAAATTTTGGAGAAATGCGTTAGTGAGAGGTTTTTGGTGAAAACAGTGAAGATTCGACCGTGAAAGTTGAAAATCAGGTGATTTGAAGGATGGTTGTGGGTTCTTTTGAGTGATTTCAAGAGATTTGAGACTAATAGTGAGAATTTTTTTGAGAGAAAAAGCTAAGGTTTTGTAAGAATGGTGTGAAATCTGAAGAAAAATGAAGAGATTATATATAGAATCGCAATACCAGTCGACTGAGTCAGGGTACCAGTTGACTAGTCTCTTCATAATTTGGGGATTTTTCGAGATATTAGTCAACTGATAAAATGGGCAGTAAGAAACTAGTCGACTAGATGAACCTTACTAGTCGATTGGGTCCATAAAAAATTTCAAATTTTTAGGCTCCAAACTTGTCTTCTGATACCAGTCGACTGGCTCCTTGTATTAGTCGACTGGTAAAATGGTCAGTGAGTTACCAGTCGATTGGATTGACCCAACTAGTCGACTGGGTAAATAGACAGGGAGATACCAGTCGACTGGGTCATCCAACTAGTCGACTGGGTCTAAAAAAAATCTCAAAATTTTGAGCTCCAAGCTAGATTTTTGCAAGAAATAATTTATCTATGCCATTTTTGAGTGAGAGAGATATTAAATACGATTTAATATTCATTCACTTAATGACAATTATGCATATGATGAATGTAGATGCAATCAAACACACATATGTTCATAGTTTGTTAAACCTATTAATAGTCTTATCTTACCAAAGCTATCTTAATTCAAAGGCTCAGTAAGAATATCAACAATTTAATCTTTCGAAAGAACGAATTCTAATCTAATATCACCATTTTGAGCATGATCTTTTATGATGTGATGTCTTATCTCAATATGTTTGGTTCTCGAATGTTGAATCGGGTTTTTTGTCAAGTTGATAGCACTAGTGTTGTCACAATGAATTGGAATATTTTGAAAATACATGCCATAATCTTCTAATTATTGTTTCATCCATAAAACTTGTGGACAACAACTTCCAACGGTTACGTATTCCTCTTCGGCGGTTGATAGTTCAACCAAATTCAGTTTTTTAGAAAACCAAGAGGTTAACATGGCACCTAGAAATTGGCATGTTCCGCTAGTACTTTTTCTATCTAGCCGAGTACCTGGCAAGTTCAAAAGTTGATTTTCTATAATACCATAAACCTAGGTTTTGAGTTCCTTACAAACATCTTAGGATTCTTTTTACGGCAATAACATGTGATTTCTTAGGATTAGCTTGAAATCTAGCACACATGCATACACTAAACATTATATCGGGTCTACTTGCAGTTAGATATAGTAAAGCTTCTATCATGCTTCTATAGGTTTTAGTATCTACACACTTACCTTCCTCATCTAGGTCATGTTTTGTAGAGGTGCTCATAGGAGTGCCAATAGATTTTGAGCTCTCCATCCCAAACCTTTTCAATAGGTCCTTGATGTATTTTGATTGATTGATGAAGATGCCTCCTTTCAATTGTTTGTTTTGGAGTCTGATGAAGTAGGTAAGCTCTCCCATTATGCTCATTTCAAATTCACTTTGCATACACTTAGAAAAATCTTGACATATGGATTCATTAGTGACACTAAATATAATATCATCAACATATATTTGAACTAATAGTGTGTCATTTTTGTGAGTTTTTGTAAAGAGGATTGTATCTATTTTTCCTCTTGTAAAATCATTTTCAAACAAAAACTTACTTAGCCTTTCATACCATGCTCCTGGAGATTGCTTCAACCATAGAGAACTTTAGAAAACTTATAAACATGGTTTGGAAGACTAGGATTTTCAAAACTAAGATGTTTCTCAACATAAACCTTTTCTTCTATAAAACCATTTAAAAAACACTTTTCACATCCATTTGAAATAGCTAAAATTTATTAAAGCACGCAAAGGCTAATAGCATATAAATGGTTTCTAATCTAGCTACAAGAGCGTAAGTCTCATCAAAGTCTATTCATTCTTCTTAATTGTAACCCTTAACAACTAGTCTAGCCTTGTTTCTAGTTATTATTTTATTTTCATCCATTTTATTTCTATATACCCATTCAGTATCTATGATTTTATGATTCTTTGGTCTAGGAACTAGAGTCCATACTTTATTCCTTTCAAATTAATTTAATTCTTCTTGCATAGCATTTATCCAATCAACATCTTTTTCAGCTTCTACAAAAGTTTTAGGTTCTACTTGAGATAAATGAGCTACATAATTGTAAATATTTCTTATAGAAGATCGAGTTCTTACCCATTGTGAAGGATCACCAATCACTTGATCGATTGGGTGATAATTCACATACCTTTAATTTTTTAGAATACCATCCTTTTGTTGACTTGTAGATGGTTGATCAAGATTGAGAGCATCTACCTCTTGATTTGTTTAAGGTTGGCTTTCCTTCAGGTCAACAATGGGAGTAAATGTATCCATTCTTTGAATAAAATCTGCATCATCATTAAGAGATACTATTCTACTACTAATTGGGTCAGACTCATCAAAGGCAACATATACAGATTCTTCAACCACTAGAGTTCTTTTGTTAAAGGCTCTATAAGCTTTACTAGAGATTGAATATCCTAAGAATATCCCTTCATTGGTCTTTGAGTCAAATTTACTTAAATTAGTTTTATTATTATTTAGGATGAATCATTTACAACCAAAAGCACGAAAGTAAGATATTTTAGGCTTTCTACCTTTCCATAGTTCATATGGAGATTTATCAAGCTTAAGCCTAATTAATACTCTATTTAAAACACAACAAGAAGTATTTACATCTTTCGCCCAAAAGTATTTTGGTAAAATATTTTCACAAAGCATGATTCTAGCAAATTCTTTTAGAACTCTATTTTTTCTCTCAACAAACCATTTTGTTGAAAAGATATAGGAGCTAAAAAATTGTGATAAATTTCATTTTCATCACAAAATTTTTAAAAACTTTGGTTTTCAAATTCTTTTCCATGATCACTTCAAATACTTGAGACAAAAATTTCTTTTTCATTTTGAACCTTCTTGCAAAAGTTTAAAAATCCTTTATAGGCTTCATCATTGTAAGCAATAAAAATAACAAAGGTATATCTTGAATAATCATAAAAAAAAATAACAAGAGTATATTGATGGCCACCTAGACTAATGGTGCTTATTGGACCAAACAAGTCCATATGTAAAAGTTCTAATGGTCTAGAAGTTGAAATTATATTTTTAGATTTAAAAGAAATTCTTGTTTGTTTTCCCATTTGACAAGCATCACAAATCTTGTCTTTTTCCAATTTGATTTTAGGAAGCCCAATATTTAAATCTTTTCTTAAAATAATTTTAAGTAAATCCATGTTCACATGCCCAAGCCTTCTATGCCATAACAATGGGTTTTCACTAAAAGCGAGAAAACATTTTTTACTTTCCAAATGTAAAGATTTTAAATCAACTAAATAGACATTGTCATGTCTATGGCTAATAAACTTGATCTTGTTACTCTTGATGTTTATTACTAGACAATGAAAGAATTCAAATATGACTTTGTTGCCTTTGTCATATAGTTGATTAATACTAAGTAAATTTGGCTTAAGGCCTTGCACATATAAGACATGGTAAATGGTTGAGGAATCATTACCCACTTTGCCATGCCCAATTATCTTTATCTTTGTATTGTCTCCAATGGTGACGTGTCCGCCGTCCCTTAGAGTTACTTCTTTAAACATATTTTGATCACCGGTCATGTGCTTTGAGCATCCACTATCAAGATACCAATAGTTACATTTTTTCTTTGGTGTGGAGACATATCTACATTACACAAGGATATACAATTGCACTTTTAGATACCCAAAATTTTTGGGTCCTTTGGGGTTAGTCCTAGAAAATACGGCTCCTTGAGGTACCAATACTTTCTTAGCATTATAAGGTACTATATAATTGTAGACATGTTGATGATGCATGATCATAGGATGATAATTATTGAAGTTTCTAGGATGTCTTGAATATGTATGCCTATAGTTTCTTGGATAAGCATTTCTAGGATATATGTTTCTAGCATGAGAGTTATGAACATACATGTTATCTTTAGGATATGCATGATGGTAATTTCTAGGATGGTAATTTCTAGGATGTGCATTTCTAGAATGTGCATGCCTTGAGTAATTATTCCTAGCATTTGTATATCTTGGATGAGCACACATATATGCATATGTATTTCTAGGATCTCTATCTCTAGCATATGCATTAGAATTCTTAGCATTTGAATTTAAATTTACATTCTAAGGCTTACTAGCATACTTTGAAGGAGAACTTTTAATCTTGCTAGTGGCCTTAGAGGTGGATGGTTCATCCACATATATTGCTTTCGTGAACAAAGTCTATTTTGATTTTTGTTTGCGTAATGGAGAATAACCCAAGCCGAATTTTCCTCCACTCAATCTTTTGCAAGATAGTACATCTAGTTTTTTTTTTCCAAGAATAAGCCTATATATAGTGCTATTCAATTCATTTACTTTCTTTTTTAAAACATCATTTTCATTTTTTAAAAAGTCACGTGATAAGTTATAGAGCATGAAAGATAATTTTTCTTTTTCTTCCTTTAGACCTTCAATTTCTTTAGAAAGAGATGAGACTTCTTCCTTGAGAGCAATATTTCTAGAATTAATTTTTTTTTAATTCTTCATGCATTTCATTAATTACCTCAATTAATTCTTCACTACTACTAACAACTTTATTATTATTATTATTAGAAGGGGAAAAATTTGATACCTCATTTTCATCATCGATTGCCATCAAGGAAAGATTGGCAATTTCCTCATATCCAACATCATTGTCCGAAGATTCTTCTTCTTCATCATCACTCCAAGTGGTTGCAATCATAGCTTTCTTTTTGAAGCTGTTATATTGTTTGTTTGTTGTTGGACAATCGGCCTTAATGTGACCGAGCTTATTGCAACTAAAACATACAATATGTTCCTTTTTTGGAGTGGAATCCTTTGTGTAAGGTTTCTTACTCATTTTCAAGAACTTAAGAAACTTTTTGGTGATTAACACCATTTCACCATCTTCTTCATTGCTCTCATTTTCTTCTTCTGTCTCTTCCTCTTTGTTGATTGTGGAGGCTTTAAGAGGAATCATTTTATTCTTCTTCTCATCATCATTGGCACCGAGATTCATCTCTTCCATCTCGTATGTCAATAATGATCCGAGAAGCGTTTCAACATCAAGTTTGTCGAGATCCTTGGCCTCTATTATGACCGTCTTCTTTGCTCTCCAAGTAAATGACAAAGATCTCAATATCTTCCTTGTTAGTTCAAACTCCTCAATGTTCCTACCAAGAAGCTTTAAACCATTAACAACAATGGTGAAACGTGAGTGCATTTGAGAAATTGTTTTGTTAGGAGACATTTTAAAAGATTCATACTCAGACACTAGCATATAATTTTTTTATTTTTTAACTTCGCTAGTGCCTTCATATGTAACTTGTAGTTTGTCCCAAATCTCCTTACCCGAAACATATGCAAAAATTTTATTGTACTCAGAGATATTTAAAGCACAATGTAACATACTAGTGGCTCTATTATTTAGAGACATCATTCTACAATCCTCTTCATTAAACTTCGTTTTGAGTTTAGACATTGTATAATTTATTTCTCCAATAGTTATTTCCTTTGTAGGAATTCTAGGTCATTTCTCAATGACTCTCCATAAATTATAATCTTGTCATTCGACAAAGATTTTCATTCTATTTTTCCAGTAATTATAGTTTGTGCCATTGAAAATAAGCAGTCTAGTATAGGAATGACCTTCGGTATAGCTATTTGAAGCCATCGGATGAACTTAAGGATTTTAAGCCTGAAATTAAGTAAGGGGCTCTGATACCATTATAAACCAAGGTACAAACCCAAGAGGGGGTGTGAATTGGGTTTTAAAAACTTCGCTAAATAACAGACAAGTTTTTAACAATTTAATCAAGCAAGACACACAACAAATAAGATGCTTGAAATTAAAGGAGTAAGGAAGAGAATATGCAAACTTCATTTATAGTGGTTCGACAATATCGGAATCTCTTCGACCCTACATCCATTCTCTTCAAGGAACCTCTTTGAAGTAATCCATTAAATATAGTCGAGCAACTTCACGAGTGTTGTACAAACCTTACAAGCACTCTCTTCCACAAGAAAGTTACAAAGAAGTGTTTAATCCTAAACACTCTAAGTTATACCAACTCTTTCTCTTTAAAATAAATGGTATTAAATGTAAAAGAAAAAGAGAGAGATATTAATGAAGGCTTTACAAGATGAATATTATCTCTCTTTCAATAACAAGCTTAAAGAATGGCTCACAATAAAATTTTCAAGGCTTTTGAAAGTATTAATGAGCTATAAATCAAATTGAGTGTTCTTTCTTGTTGTTTAAATGCTCGTTGATGGGGTTTTTATAGTCTTGGTCATATATGGCCGTTAAACACTAATTTGGTAGGTTTGGAGCATTAAATGCTCAAGTATCGCGTCTCAAACGGTCATACTTTTGAATTACCAGTCGATTGGGTACTTGTACCAGCCATTTGGGTCAAATGAAAAAAGTTCACTTTTAGGCTTAGAACAAGTACCAGTCGATTAGGTCATAGGACCAGTCGATTGGGTCATGTTACCAGTTGACTGGGCCCTGTCACCAGTCAACTGGGAACTTTCTGTCCCTTTTTCTAGTTGACTGGTCCATAGACTTAGTTGATTAGGTTGCCTCAAAATCCAGTTTTTTAAGTTTTAAAACAGTTTTTTTTTATTTTACTTAAAGACATTTTTCGGATTATTTTTGTCAAAGTTTTTTGCAAAGTGAGCCATAGTTTAAGCTAGGTAACTGAAATTAGAGATTTACAATGTGAATAAATTACATTAGAGCCTATTCTAGATCTTCTATCTTTTTTTTGTATTTGAACGTGTTGTATTCTTGTGTCTTGTTTCTGTATTGAATGCTTTTGCCTCTTAAAAACTTAGATAAAATTGTTAGTGCATTTTAAGTAGTGTTTTGTCATTATTAAAATCAAATACGGGTCAACAAATACATATAAATACATAAATTAATAATTATTTAAGTCTCAAATAATATAAACAAAACAAAGTTTTAAATAATTTTCTAATATTATAGGTTTAGTTTGGAGCATGAGATTAAATTTTAAAATCATAATAATATTTTTGGTAAAAATAAGCTAATTAATAATATCCAATAGTGATGATAATCGCAAAATCTATCATCCATTATCAAAATTCAAGTTATTGTTTATTTAACGTGGTTTGTTATATTCAAAAGAACCACTTAAACAATATGAATTTAAAAAGGTATATATCAAATTGATATTAAGACAAGATAGTGGTGGTTGGATGACATGTCCAATTAAAATAGATTTTTTTGGACATGTATGCATAGTTTCTCTTTCAGAAATTTCTTGAAATGAAATTTATATGGTGTTTATAAGAGGTTGTTCCTCTAAGCAAAATCTCTATTCTTTGCTTTGTGCATTTATGCATTGATAAAAAAAAAATTTAACCTGTTTGTTTGTCGTGTGTGTACACAATGGAAAAAACTTCAATTATTGATTAAATATTGATAAATGATTGGGCATTAATAATCAAGAACTTTATTAAATTTTATTAAATATTTTAATAAAAAAAGTAAATATACATTTAATAGGAGAATGAAAAGTTTCATTAAGTTACATAATTATTGTAACTACATTTACTACAAACCCCGGACTCTCTAAGCCTATATATAAGCTTGCATGGGAGTGTTTTAGACACACTTCAATCCATTTTACTCTTACATTGGTTTTTATTTTCATTTTGTTGTTATTTTATTTTTCAGGCAAAAAATGATATATTTTATGGAGCTTTGGGCTCTCCTTTAAGTGTAATATTGTGAAAGTATAGTTTGGGGTATCCTAAAGGTGATAAGTCAGTGACCTGTTACACCGGTTGAGAAAGTAACTCTCACAGTAGCTTAAATCACCTTAAAGAGAGTGAGCATCGCGCCTTAGTTCAGTGCTACGAAACTCTTTCATTTTTTTGTAAAATATTTCTTATTTATTATTCAAATAAATTATTATAATTGAACAAACAAATATTGTATTGAAATGTCTTTAAAATATATTTGTTTGATTTAAAGTTGTGTCGATATTTGTTTTAAAATCAAGTTTATTGTTGATGAACTTTTTAAAACTGATTGAGTTATGTTAAACAATTTGGTTGAGTGCTAAAATTATTCTATTTCGTAATAATCTAATTGAGATTAATATACATAATTTGCTTGGTTGTTGATTTTTTTTCTTATCATGAGCTGATTGAATTCATGGTAAACATTTCAAATGAAATATGTATTGAATTTTGTGTTATGTTTGAAAAGTTAACAATGATAAATGTTGATTAAATATAAGTACCTAACAACATGTGCTTCGTATGGGCATGGCGACTAATTAATTTTTTAGAATATCCCTTGAAATATAGTATAATTACATATACAACCCTCTCATTTTTTAAACCTGCACTGCACCCTTCCCAACGTTTATGGATCATGAATGTGTGTATGATGTCACTCTTTTTAAACCCAAAACTGCCCTTGCTGTAGAGATACCCAGGCTTGGTGATGGTGGAAAGCAACTAAACAAACCAATACTAATGCTAACTTAATCAAAATATAAATCAATTAAAATCTAACCTGATAAATTATTATTCAACTAACAAAATAAATCAATTATATTATAACTTAATCAAAGACCCATCAACAAAGTAAATCAATTAAATGGTAACTTAATAAAAAAATTAATCAATTAAGTTAGAATCAATCAAATCTAAATAATTATTAGAACGAAGAAAATGAACCACAGAATGTGGACAAAGAAGAAAATGAAGAAAAAAAAAGTATATATGCTTTGGCAAACGTAACTTATCCATACCCACCAAAAATGGCCTTTTTACTAGAATCCAAACTAATTGAGAAATCATAAATGAAAACAAAGAAGAAATGAAGAATGTTGCGTGGAAGCCAAGCTTTTTGCCGTGAACATCGGCTCGGTTGTCGACTTGAAACCCGTAAGTATAAACTATAATTTAATAAGTAAATAGTTAAATAAATATTGGTTTGAGTTCGAACTTGATAATATCTTATCAAATTATTCGATAGTCTTTTAAACCAAACTTTAAGATATTCGAGTTAAGTTCGATAAGCTATTTGAACTTAATTTTCAAGCTTGAACTCGATCGAGCCAAGTTTTAATCGAGTTTTCATCAAATTCGAGCTTAAATAGCTCTATAAATTAGCTTAGCTTGATTCTAGTGCTAATCGTGCTTATATACCTATATTTTGAGTGCACTATCATTAATTAGGGATGAAAGTGAAACGAGCAGCTCGACTCGCTCGAGACGTTCAGTTCGAAAAGTTTGATTCAAATCTCGAGTTCGAGTAATCATTTTGACCCTAATAACCAATCGAGTTGAACCTGAACAATACTGAACTCAACTCGATAAGCTCGCAAACCGATTCGATTGAATTAATAATTTAATTTTAATATATGTTATATATTATATATAAATCTTATTTTTCTTGATTAATTATGAATTTTTAACATTAATTAAATTAATTTAAATTTAAAAATCGAACGGAATATTTTTCTTTCGAGTCAATCTCAAACCGAAAAACCTTGATTAATCTTTTGACTCACCACCCTTAGTCGAGCACCCCTTAGTCGAGCTCGGCTAGACTCTATTCCACATCTCTATCAACATAGGAGGAGTAGTAGAGTTTCCCAAAAGCACATGTATGTGCCATCGCACCCTTTGTCTGCATTGCTTCTTGGAGAAACAACTCAAAAAGCAAACCGGATCGCACCAAATAGTTGTTAAATTGGTTTTGCAATATATAAGCCTCTCGCTCGATTTGAAATTTCCCCAATCTCTGCCAAAGAAAACCTTCTGTTTGAAACTTTAACCCGCCCGCCCGTCCGCACAATCATTTCTCGGTCAGTCACCGGTCTCTAGTTCGTCTGCTTGTGATATATATCCAAAAAAATATCAATCAAAAGGCTTATAGATCATTTGATATTCGCCTGCGTTATTTTTTAATTTATAAATTGATTGGGAGATCGGATTCTTCTCTTTCGGGTGGGTTTATTAGGATTCGGATTTCGAATTCTTCAAAAGATATGAATAATCAAAAGAAGAGGAATTTCCAGATAGAGGCGTTCAAGCACCGGGTCGTGGTGGATCCGAAATACGCCGACAAGACGTGGAAGATTCTGGAGCATGCAATCTATGAGATTCACAATCACAATGCTAGTGGCCTCAGTTTTGAAGAGCTTTACAGGTCTGCTCTCTCTCTCTCTCTCTCTCTCTGATTTTCTTTTAGAATAACAAATTGACGCCTAACCGTTTGATTAGGTGTTAAGTCTTATTTTGTTGTGTTACGTGTCTTTTGCTTGATTGATTGGAATATCTTTTGAATAGGTTATATGTGGCGATTAAGATATATATGGTGCTTTAGTCTTCTGTGATAGACAAGTTTTAGGAATGCTAACTTGTTTAGGATATTTAAAGTAGTAGTAATGAATCAAAATTATGCTTAATGTGTTGCTTTGCTGAGTTAGAGATGTATGTTTTCTTTATAAAAAAAATTCGGTGATTAGAACTATTTAGAATTACTAGGATTTTGCATATAGATTGACTGGGGAATGCCATTTTCTATAGGAACAATTTGCAATTGATGTGGTTTGAGAAGTTGCTGTTTAGGATATGATACTTTGAGCAAAGTTGGTGAACATGATTAGCTTAAATTCTTGCCTTATGTGCAGAGGTAGTAAGTTATGGTTTGCTCAATTAAGAGCATATTAGAGCTAGATGCAGTAATTAATTAATGTGCCACCTGTCAAATTCTGTATTAGATTAGCTTAGTTGCTACTTCCTATCTTGTTGGTGATGATAGAATTATTTGCAAGATTTTATATCAAGAGATGCACATTCATGTTGCTTTAAAGTACCAACTTATATTTTCGCCGGTTACTCGTTTGATTGCAGGTTCTACAATGATTTTTTTTTTTTCTGTTTTTAAGATGATGTGTGGCTTCATGTGTGGAATTATTGTCAGAGATCATTATTGGTGTTAGTGTTGGAATCAATGAGTTCCAAAAATTAAGATATGGGGATCTAATTATATAATGATTTGTTGTTATTTACTCATATTTGTTAACAACGGAATATTTGCAACGTGGCTATGCCGTATGGTTGTAAGATTTGTCGAAGTTACATTTGTTGATTGCTTAGTTGGCTGTCATATGACAGTTAGATTACGGTTTTTAGGATTACCCTATATGCCTAAAAACAACTGCCAACAATTGGTTCCATGAGCAGTAGAATTCCATCAAATGACCGCCTTTAGCTTTCTGATTACACAGAACTAAACACCTCTTTCCTTAGTTGCACAGTGCATACTATAATCATGCCTACCAGAGCACTATTTCTTGGCTGTCTGCCAATTTTTGGCATAGATTGTTTGGATTTTGTTTGTGCATGATCATTATGTTGCAGAATGTTCATACCACAAGCATCTCTTTTTTTGTGCTTCCTCAGTTTCTAAGGGGAGGGTGTGTTAATTGGAAACCGATTTGGAAATATCAGACGCATTATATACTTTTTCTTCTAATTCCATTTCATTTAGGTTTTACTTGGGAAGCAGACACCAAAAAAGGAAACTAGATGTATCATAACATTATTCCCTATGGATATGGACTTTATTGGGTACAAACTAACTTCAATTTGTTATTACATTCATGTTTGTTGACACATTTTTTCCACTAGCAAATCAAAGATAAGTTTCAAAGTCTCTTTTAAAACTATTTTCAATTCTCTTCAACTTCAAAATTATCGTTGACAATTTCCTTATGTTGTTCCCATGAGCAATCTGGATGGTTTTAAGGCTTTGCGGATTTTTGTGGTTCTGTTTGGGTCGTTTTGGATTTTGTGTATTTCTTATTTACCAGCAATATGACTTTTTGTTTCAATTAAATCATGATACGCACGATAAAAACAGACAATCCTCGAGTTGTCTAGGGTGCTAGGGTGTACGACATCAGATTAGCATTACCTATGAGGTTTTAGATAATAGTGATATCCTGCATCTGGAATTGATATCGATAAGGTTTTGTTTGGAAATGCATAAATTGTTTTCTTTCCATTTCTAAAGCCTTTTTGATGTAGGACAGATAGTTTAGAGAGAAGAAATAGAGAGAGAAGATAGAGAAATAGTAGAGAATCCGCAGAAATAAAGATAATTAGACTGAGAATAAGCAAAGAAAGAATCAGATAGAAGATAAGAAGGTAGAATATGTAGAAGAGAAAAATAAAATAAGAAAAAGAGGGAAGAAAATATTCTCCGTCTTAAACTTTATTATCCATGCCTGAATCTAAAACCCTATTAGAATGCTCATATATAAGCACCAAACATCATTTAAATAAGAAAGTAATTCAAATCCTAATAAATATCTAATTGTCTAAGTCTAAGTTTCTTAAAATTCTACTGCTTGATTTCCAAGAATATTGTAATTACAAGATAATCCTAAAATCCCAAAACAATGGATATTTTTTTTCCTATTTTGTATCATTCTTCCCCACTTATAAAAAACTTGACCTCGAGTTTTGATGTGACAAAGGATCATAAGTGTTGATTGCTGGAGTTGTATGGTGAAGACTTGAAATTTTGTTTATGTATTGGTCTTGATCGAACACAAGAATGATATTAAGAGAAGTTACTGAGGCGTTTCAAACCAGTGTGGGTGGACAAAATCAATATAAGGATTATCACACACATATCATGTCCTCATTCTTGTTTTGGGTGTGCTTGCAATTCGTGGTCTCAACTTGCTCGATGAAGACTTTTGGCTTGTCTTTGGGCATCTCAATGTCAATGATATTGGATGCTTTATCTTCTTGGTTCTCATGCTGGAGTTGAACAACATTAACCTCATCATGCCTTGATCGATCTGGAATTGAACCACTTTTGTGAGAAAAATTGTCAAGGTTTTCTAATTTCTTGGAAACCCTATCAAGTTGTTTTTCAATCTTAAGAAACACATCTTTGAGCACAATTGGTACCCTTGATGAGTAATGCTCAATCTCCAGTTGACAACAATTATCAATGACCATATAAATCTGTTTTAGCCCAAAAAGCATATTGACACCAACGATATTGTACAAGGGCTTGAAAACCAACATCAGTTTAAGAGATAATAATTTTCTCAATAAACTCATATGGATCAAAAACTTGATGAAACACATCCTCCGTGACCGGGTAAAATACATCATGAATGGTCACACAAAAGATCCCGGTCAACTAAACTCATTACTGATAAACAAATGCCTGCGATTTTCTTTCTTTCTTTTTTTAAACAGGAATCAGAAAATACAGAAAGCAAAATAAATAATAATAAAAAATATATTTTTTTGGCAGAACATTGTTCACAGAACTATAGCATCACTGCTCAGTGGCACTACGGTAGCACTGTTCACCCCAGTGTAGCAGTACTGTTGACGTTACTGTTCTCAACACTCTGTGTGTGTGTGTGTGTGTGTATATATATATATATTTTTTTTTCAAATATAGGATGGATGGGTGATGGGGGACCCACCAAAGTTGGAGACTTCTTCAAGAACACATATTCTAGAAGAAGATATAGTAAAAAGAAGAGTTCTAATCAGATATGATCAGTTCTTATTTCCCATTGTTATCTTATCAGATAAGTTGTTATTATCTTTTAGGTTTATTCTTTATCTTTATGTTAGGATTCTCATTTGTTATTCGACAGCTTATGAATGAAATTAGACTAAATATTATTTATCATACTCTATGATTGAGTGTTGAGTTGTTCATGCGATTTGGATAAGTGTGTGTTTGAGTGTTTCCTTAAATTTATTGTTTGTTAGCTACTGTCTAGCATCAATGGGTTGAATGGGTGGTAGCAGGATTAACCTTCTTTTTTCAGATGGTTTTTTAGGGTATGGGATCTATGTGATGTTGATGGTAGATAGGGATATAGGGATATAGAACTTTTCGGCTCTCATACCCCTTTGATGTAGGGCTGATAGTTTAGAGAGAATAAATAGATCGAGACGAGATAAATAGTAGGGAATCCGTAGAAATAAAGATAATTAGACTGAAAAGAAACGAATAAAAAATCACGCAGAATAGGTAGAAGAAAAACTAGAACAAGAAACAGAGGGAAGAAAATATTCGCAGTCTTAAACTTAATTATCATTGCATGAATCCAAAACCCTAGTAGAGTGCATTTATATAGACATCAAACATAATTTAAATAAGAAAGTAAATCAAATCTTAATAAATATCTAATTTCCTAAATCTAAGATTCCTAAAATACTACTACTTGATCTCCTAGAATTTTGTAATTACAAGATAATCCAAAAATCCCAAAATAATAGATATTTTCTTTGCTATTCTGCATCACTTTTTTTTCTTCTTAAATGTGATTTATTTGTCTGAACTTAGGCTTTCATTTTCATTTGATAGCTTGCAAGCTTCAATTTGAAGGCATTATCTCAAATGTCTCTCTCTCTCTCTCTCTCTCTGTATATACGTGTGTGTGTGTGTGTATTATAGTGAGGGTGCTGGTGTTTACTTAAAAACAAAAAGCACATTATAAAGGTGCAGCAATATTATGTCGTTTTCACCCCTTTTATTTTTCTGCCTGAGTCTCATGTTTAGGTAAGGTGGTAGCCATTTAGTAATTATATTTCCCATTTCTTTTTTTTAATCCTCAACAGATCTGCAGTTTGAGGCATGTTAGCTGTATGCCTGTATATAAAAACATATACCTAATCAGGTCAGTTTATTTAGTGTCAGTTCGTTTGCTTATCATGTCTACTTTATTGATAATTTCAGGATTATGATTTAAATGCTCTCTGATTATATGCTCGAATGGCCTCCCTCTCTCTCTCTACTTTATTGATAATTTGAGGACTCTGCTCTAAATGCTCTCTAATGTATGCTGAGAATAGCTCCCCATGCCTCTCTCTCTCTTTGAGACATAAGACACAGAGCACATGTGTGCGTGCAAATGCACATGCAAATGCACATGCACGCACAAAGGAAGTAATTGCACTTGAATTTTGAAAGTTTTGATTCTGAATTTCTGATGTTGATATTATTGTTTTGACATTAACTCAGAAATGCCTACAATATGGTGCTCCACAAATTTGGTGAGAAGCTGTACTCAGGACTTGTTACAACGATGACGTCACATCTCAAAGAAATATTGAAGTCTATTGAGGCTGCTCAGGGAGGTTTGTTTCTGGAAGAGCTGAACAGGAAATGGAACGATCATAACAAAGCATTGCAAATGATCCGAGACATACTGATGTACATGGACAGGACTTATATTCCAAGAACCCATAAAACCCCTGTTCATGAGCTTGGACTTAACCTATGGAGGGATAACATAATACACTCCAACAAAATCCAGACAAGGCTTCTAAATACACTGCTTGAACTAGTTCATAGAGAACGGACCAGTGAAGTTATAGACCGGGGGCTGATGAGGAATATAATTAAGATGCTAATGGATTTAGGTTCTTCCGTTTACCAAGAAGACTTTGAGAAGCCATTTCTTGAGGTTTCAGCTGAGTTTTACAGGGGTGAATCTCAGAAGTTTATTGAGTGCTGCGATTGTGGGGAATACTTGAAGGAGGCAGAGAGACGTCTAAATGAAGAAACGGAGAGAGTGACCCACTACTTGGATGCTAAGAGTGAAATGAAGATAATTAATGTGGTGGAGAAGGAGATGATTGCGAACCACATGCTGAGACTAGTCCACATGGAGAATTCGGGATTGGTAAATATGCTTCTTGATGACAGGTATGAAGACTTGAGAAGAATGTACAACTTGTTCCGTAGGGTTTCCAATGGTCTCTCAGCAATACGAGAAGTGATGACTTCGCACCTCAGGGAGATGGGTAAGCAGCTAGTTACTGATCCAGAAAGCTTAAAGGATCCAGTGGAATTTGTCCAGCGGCTTTTGGTTGAAAAAGATAAATATGATAACATCATTTCCTTGGCATTTAACAATGACAAGACATTCCAAAATGCTTTGAATTCCTCTTTTGAATATTTCATTAATTTGAATGCTCGCTCTCCTGAGTTCATTTCCTTGTTCGTGGACGACAAACTTCGCAAAGGTCTTAAGGGAGTTACTGAGGAGGATGTGGAGATTATTCTTGACAAAGTTATGATGCTCTTCCGCTACTTGCAGGAGAAAGATGTTTTTGAGAAGTACTATAAACAGCATTTAGCTAAGCGGCTCTTGTCTGGGAAAACTGTATCTGATGATGCAGAGAGAAGTCTGATAGTCAAGCTTAAGACAGAATGTGGTTACCAATTTACTTCAAAATTAGAAGGCATGTTTACAGACATGAAGACCTCTCAGGATACAATGCAAGGCTTTTATTCAAGCCACCCTGAGCTAGGAGATGGCCCAATGCTTGTTGTTCAGGTTCTGACAACAGGGTCTTGGTCCACTCAACCAAGTATTTCTTGTAACCTGCCAGCTGAAATGTCTGCACTATGCGAGAAGTTTCGGTCATATTATCTTGGGACCCATACTGGTCGAAGATTATCCTGGCAAACTAACATGGGCACAGCGGATCTAAAAGCAACCTTTGGAAAGGGTCAGAGGCATGAGTTGAATGTCTCGACCTACCAAATGTGTGTTCTCATGTTGTTTAACAATGCTGATCGGCTTACCTACAAGGAGATTGAGCAGGCCACTGAAATTTCTGCTTCAGATTTGAAACGGTGTTTGCAATCAATGGCTTGTGTGAAGGGAAAGAATGTTCTTCGGAAGGAGCCTATGAGTAAAGACATTGGTGAGGATGATGCATTTTTTGTCAATGACAAGTTCACAAGCAAATTTTATAAGGTGAAGATAGGAACGGTGGTTGCTCAAAGGGAATCTGAACCTGAAAAACAGGAGACCAGACAAAGAGTGGAGGAGGACAGGAAGCCCCAGATTGAAGCTGCAGTAGTTAGGATCATGAAATCTAGAAGGGTACTAGATCACAACAATATAATTGCTGAGGTCACAAAACAGTTGCAGTCACGTTTTCTGGCCAACCCAACTGAGGTAAAGAAACGGATTGAATCTCTCATTGAGCGGGAATTCTTGGAGAGGGATAATACAGACAGGAAATTGTATCGATACATAGCTTAAGGAAATGGCTTGAGCAGTTTTTTGTTTCTTGTGGGGAAGTTAGCATTGACAATCGCAAATTCACAATTGTACCTTGGGTGGTAAGTGGAAAATTGTTTTATAATTTCTGCAAGCTCCAGTAGTTTTAATTGAATATCAATTTGTTTTTGCTTTCCCAATTGGTTTTACTGCTTTATTTGTTTTCATTTTGTTGCCATATTTTATATATTGCCCCTCCCCCCTTTACTTTCTCCATAACAGGCCGTCAAGGATGTCCACAATTGGCTGCTTTGGGCAGACGAAGTGTAGCCATATAATCTAGCTCTGCCATCATTTTCATGTGAAACCTTTCTATAAACACATAGCAGTGGTTTCATAAGAAAATGCTATATAGGTCAATTAAAAGAAAATGGTATATATATATATATATATATATATATATACACACACGTAGATTGCTTCCCACAGCTTATTGATTTCTTGTTAGTCTGTTTGATAAAAAAGGTTAGTTTCAGCAATGCTTTTAAAAGAGCATGAATGGAGCTAATACACTAATAAAGTAAGCTCTACTTATGGTCTTGTTTGGGTTGATATTAAAGGCCATTTAAAGCAAGTTAATTTAAATTTGTTTGGGTTGGTATTTGTCTTGAACCAATTTAAGCTATTTACTTTAAGTTGGTTTTAATATCAACCCAAACAAGGCTTAAATGCAGTATGGTGCACATAGTAATTCAACAGTTAAGATTCGAAGATATTTCAATCAACAGTAGTTAAATAATGGAAATGGATGCTCACACTTTCAATAATGACACCAAAGTTTAACCTGTTTAACCCGTGTAAGTCTAACGTACAGTGCTCGTTGGTGGTGTTCTAATTAATTGATAGATATTCAGGCCATTGTGATCTGTGTAGAATGTGATACTGACCTTTTTATCTTTTGAGTTGGTATTCCTCCATGATGTTGGAAAGAAAATATCATCCAAAAGTCACAGGCTTATTTGCTTAGTTTATAATAAGGTTTTGGTGACAACTGATTTCCTTTTAGCCGGGCCGTTAAGACAGGCATTTCTATACTAGATTATAAGAGTGAAGGCCGAAATTACTTAATAATTTCCATGGTATTACTCATTTTCTTCCCGTTTATGTAGATTTCACATGAAATTTAGTCAAGATGATTTCACATGAATATGTGGAAATTACTCCGAGTAAAGGATACCAAAGCAAGGCAAAATGCTGTGACTGCTTTTTTTTTTTTTTTTAGAGATGACTATTACGTTAAGGAGAAGTTCTTGTCTGGTACAGTGCCATGAGAGATACATGGCACAAGATTTTATCTTACCGTTAAATAGTATGAAAAGATAAAGAAAAAAAATATTTTATTTTTATTTAAGAGTTAGATGGATTTTTGTACTATGTATTTTTCATGATACTGTGCTAAACAAAAAAAAATTTAGGTATAGAGTCTTCTCGAAGCTGTAAGTTTTATTAATTAGTAGTTGATGTAATTTTCTTTCCCAATCAAAGTTGGTTTCACGTTACTATTCTCTCGTTTCATTCGATGGATTACATAGTGGAAGTAACATTCCCATATCCCTTTAATCTCTCAATTTTTGGTGCAAATGAGATTTTATCATAGGCTTTTTGTATGAGAACAAATGATTTTACCAAGAAGTTAGTTGACACACACCATATCACTTCCTTTATTATAAACCACCTTCAACACGACACTGCAAAATTACTATTATGTGAATTTATCGATGCTAGCTGTCACAAGTCCTAAACATGCTGTAAAAAGAAAGAAATTATCATATCCATCTGTGGAAGTTTTGTGATACAAGGGAGTTTGCATCACAAATTTAAAGTCTCACTGGACACCAACCTATATGCAAGAGACTGCAGTCACACTAACCTTTATACTGTCCTTCGTAATTTCCTCTCTTAAAGGCTACCAAAATTACATGGATCTAGACCCACATGAAATTGAAGTTCCTCTGCTTAACACGGGGACTACTGGTAGTTGATAAAATGACCCAACTGCTCATATTTGAGACCTGAAATCCAATCCCAGCTTCGTCAGAGGGAGGGGAGAAATCTAGCCATTGGTCCAAAATTATAAAAAGTGGGGGCAAAAATATTATTCTCAATTATAAGAAATGCTATGTCCTTCAAGTATATATAATCATAAGAACCTCCCAAGCAATCTCGAAGGTCAAATCACCATTCTTGCAGAAGCTAATCATACAGAAGGGTTTGATCGGTAGTTTATCATCAGAGCTATGGCAACGACGGATGCTTTCAAGATCAAACCATGTAGTAATACTTAAAAAGTAACAGAAACCTTAGCGAGACTCGGGTTTGGGCTCCAACTAAATTGTCTGCCAGTATGATACCAAGTGTGAATATCATTGAAGCTATGATTCTGAAATGAGGATGCGGTTTTGTATATCTGAGAATGTCTTCACATATGTTCCCCACAACCTGCTTATTTTAAGCAATTTTAAATATTATGGCATATATTAACAGAATATCATATTATCAATATGTGATAGCTAACTTATCTAGGTAGTCGCATTTTGAAGAAGAACACGGTCTCTAATGGTTTGTAAAGATGCAGTGATTAGTGAAGACCATCACTCACAAATACAAGCCACTTTCTTTGGAAATAAAGGTTTCCGATGTTGCATGAATCACATGATGGCAATAAAAAATTAAAAACCAAGGCATCAAAACAAAATGCAGACTTACCAGCAATCAATCCCAATAGCATTGGCCCCAGCCTTATCTGCCTTTTGATCGTCTCCAACATGCACTGCCTTGCCAGCCTCCACACCAATTTGGTCTACAACAATTAATGCCATACAATGTGAGGATATTTTCTTCGGTGATTGTTAAGATTTAAACCTAAGATGTATTTTGATCCCACCTACCATTTATTATTTAGCTCCCATGGATAGCAAGGATTATGGATTTGTTTGGGATTTGATTAAATCCAATTTAAATCACCAAAACTTTAAATCTTATTGATTTAATCAAGTACCAAAACAATGCAGATAAGCTTTTTTTAAATGAATTTCTTTTATGTAATAGACTACTTTTTTAGTTATAGAGAAATGGGGTTTGGTATCGGTTTGCACACTATATTTAGTTGGAGAGACAAATTGTTCATCTGGGATTAAGTTGAGACTAAATAAGTCTCAATATCTGAAAATCTACCCCAACCCCTTGGGATAGAATCAAACCCAAGTAGGTGGGATTGATTTTTTTTTCAAAGACCATTTTACCCTCCATTTCTTCTTCTTCCCTACGATAGCTACCACCCCTGACCACCTCCCTCGGCCACTTCCCCTCCCCCCCGGCCTCCTCCTCTCTCCTCCCCTCCGACCTCGTGCCTCCCTTCTCCTCCTCTTTCCTCCTCCTCCTCCTTCGTCTCCTCTCTCCTCCTCTTGCTCAGCAAATCGCGTGGCCTCCCTCTCTCTTTCCTTCTCCTCCTCCTCCCTCTCTCCTTCCTTCTCCTCCCTCTCTCCTTCCTTCTCCTCCTCCTTCCTTACCCAAATCACGTCTCGAGTCGCGCACCACCTCTCCCCCCTCTTCTTCCTCCCTTCTTCCTTCTCCTCCTTCTTCACTAGATTGCTTTCCTTTCTCCCTCCCTTTCCTCTCTCCTTCCTTTCCCCCCTCTTCCTCGCGCCCTCCCCGCGCATCCTCCTTCCCCTTTCTCTTTACACGATATAGCCAAAAAAGAAAGAAAGAAAAAAGAGAGTTTTCCTCTCTCTCTCTATAGGTTTATATATATAAATAAGAGTTTTATAATATAAATATTTATATAATAAAATATAAAAGGGTATTTTAGTCTTTTGATTTGTTATCTCATTTTAATCTCAATCCAACAATATTATCAATCAAAAATAAAATTAAAATAATCCCACTTTAATTCTCTTAATCATATCCTACTATAATCCTAATCTTAATCATATCCTACTATAATCCTAATCTTAATCCTAATCTTAATCCCAATCCCATAGTAAATCTATTTGTATACCAAACGGACCGTAACAGCAGTAGAGCTTATTTTCTAAAGGGAAAAAAAAACAGCTTATATAGGAGTAGTATTTTGGCGTTGAACAATCAAAGAGAATTGTTTGAGTTTCATTTACCAAATTTAGGATAAAATCATTTTAGTCATTATCAAAATTTGAATCACTTATTTATTAGGTTATAAATTTTAGATAATGAGAATAAATGGGTGCTCATTTAATTACTACTTAACCTTAACCTTAACCTGTGCCTTGAGGACATGTCAGAAAAACCCAAAAACTATTTCATAAAAACATGTACTAAAAATATAAACTTTGAATCTTTGGTTACTTACAAATTTGAGAAAAAGAAATTTTTTTTTGAAGGATAGAATAAAAAATTTTAAATATGACTAGGCAGTTCCGAAGATGAGAACGGAGAAAACCTAACATATAAGAACTAAAACATTGTCCATTTGTTTGGTTTCTCATGTACGGCATCAACTTCATAATAAACATCAACTCATTTAAAGTGAAGGCTCTAACCTAAATCATTAAAACGGAAGCATATGTAAGTGAAGGGCCGGACATGAGATATTGGAGGAAACTAAACAAGCATTGAAAAACACCAAGCTGTTTACTTTCCTCCAATTCTCACATGCGGCATTGACACTGCTGGCTTGCTGTCTCTAGACAACTGCTATTTTGTTTCCCCTCTGAGGAGAAATTTCCTTGAGAGGCTTTGTTAGATTACAGACCAAGCCACGAACTAGGATTTATAGGCCAACAGCATGCTGTGAAAACAGTAAAAAGATGAATCTTCATGAACAGCATGAATCGCATGCTCACAAACAGTTAATAGTACAAAATCTTCTTGCCTGATCCTAACAGCTCTCTCTCTCTCCTCCAGCCTGCCACTATGTTAACGGAAAATATCAAAGTACGTTTCAAATAAAAGAAAATGAAAAAGAAATTTTGTCGAAACACCGTACTTTCCAGCTATTGGCTCAATTTTATTCAATAATTTTAAGGAAATTTATCACAACTTAATGAAAAGTATAACGGAAAATCCCTGTGGTTTTTTCTCTGTTCTTTTGGACAGGGAAAGGATCCAACAAGCAAATACCAGTGCCTATCTCTGCAGACTCATCACCAAATCATATAGCCATTAGCCACCTGATAATTTTGAGAATGTTTAAACAATGCTCGCTCCCCCAGCTACCTTGAAAAATTCTCAAGGCCCATGAACAGTTAAACTTGAGCGCTACTTTTCCTCAATTTGGAGCTCTGTATACACATTTGTAAAGCCAGGCCAAATCAGGAAGTCAGTCCTAAACTCTATTCAGCCAATATAATAGAGCCTTCTACTCAATTCATTAGCAGAAGCTACAAGATATCCACCTAACCAATCTCTGAAAAACAAACTGACCCAGGCCTTGATCTGTGCCAAGCTTGAAAGATCCACCATAGAAACATTCTTGGAGAAAGTGTCGGTTGGAGGGGTGGAGGAGGTGTTTACTTCAAGTGGGACTCCTTTTCACTTGGATTATGTCTCCCTGCACAGACCATAGAGGTTCTGTCAGAAACTTGCATAGACTCCGTAAAATGAAAATTTTAGTAAGTTTGCACTTTCTTCATTATCATTGGGATGAAAGCTCTTACATCAAAAGTAATTTGTCATGCAATCAGAAGATCGAAGGACCGAAAAACAAGAGTCCACTGATTTTCAAGTTGCTTCATGCCTGCCCAAAGGCCCATAGCCAGTAGCGTTTTTGTATAATTCTTTTATCTATCTTTGCTTTTATTGATACCATCATTGTCTTATTTAACAAGCAAAACTAGGTTGTTGGGTCGAAGTAAATAGATGGAGAACGAAGACAGTAAACCAGGTTTCTAGCTAGGGTGGAAGACTTCATCCTTGGCGTAGGATACAACCTTCACCAGCTGGTTAGCTAAAGAATTACCCTTTTTTGTTTGACAAACTTCCCTCAAATGCTAGAAAAGAATATTGCAATCATGTCAGTTCCATGTAAAATTACTAGCAAGGGGGTCAAGTTCCTATTAATCTGCCTCCAATGTTAAATGTGACAAACTTCCACTAGTAGGGTCTCCAACCTGCGATTAGCCAATTACATCTATACACAAGTATCAAGTAACTCAAACAAAGGTAATTCTGATGGTGATTCTACAATCTAATGTTAAAAACCCAATAACAAGGCAGTCATCTCAAGAGTGCAGCATTCGAAGCATCTAGACTAGGAAGTATGAACTTAACCAAGCTGTACTTCTTGATACATGAAAATCACATCAAATGTGAAAAAGAAAAAAGTACATGGCTTCTAAGTGACAACCAAACAAAGAGTTGACCTATCCAATAAGGTAAACTGGAGGAATGGAAGACCTATGCTTTGCAGTTATTAAAATAAATAAACAAAATGAGCAACGTTCATAATAAATAAAAACTAACGGACGACACTGCAGGATAAGTAGACTGCAAAAGCTCTGACCTCAAAGATGTACTTGGCTAAAAAGTAAAAAATGGAATGACCTACCCAACTTCAGACTTCTACCATCAGATTAACCGCAAACTGCTCATTATTATGAATTAATCATATAATTACTATTCTAAATGGTTGGTGAATGGTTCAGAAAGCTATATGATCATAATTATAAGATCAGGTCAACAATCACTGTTAGGCCAATTTAATCTAGGTGGAACCTACAATTAACAACAGCAAGTAGACAACCTTCCCCAAAAAACATAGAAGACACTAAAGCAGGAATCCGGTCATGAGCCCCCCAGTAAAAGTTCAGTGTACTAAACCACGGACACAACTAAAAAAGTTGGTAGCAAATCGCTGTGCTTTTAACAGAATTTGATTGTTATTATAAAAAAATAAAAAAAGGTGATGGACCTTCTTTGATGGTGACCTGAACAAAGACATCAAGAGGTGAGGGCAGCATACATGAATTACGATGTTGGAAAAAGACAAGGGGTATAATCCAAGTCACAGGCAGCACACATGAACTACGATTTACGTCAAATAAAAGAAAAATCTTGACCTTACATAGTTGATCAAGGAGGAGGTGGAGATGATGGCACTGTGCGATGCCGGAATAGCTTTGCCAGTGCTCTGCGTTCACAGTCCTGCACAGAATCAATGATAGATAAATTTAGAAAGAAAAAGAAATATTATACTAATTAGTTCTTTTGTTTCAACAGAAGACTACATCATTCAGAGTGCTCTACTCAATTTATAAACTAAATATAAAAAAAAATAAGGTGTTCCAGTGGTAAATCTCGAAACCAGCTTAACTACATATATATTGTTAATTTCTTACCTAAGTTACATTCATGTCAGTGAGGAACAACCAAGATGATAATACTAAACAAAGCATGCTTAAACTTTTTTTCCTATTAATTGTAGTGCTTGAAATGAGAAAATATGTGAATAAGCCAATTTCCTTCTCTTTTATTTTTTCTCCTTTTGGACATCTTTGAAGCTACATGCAAAAAACAATACATTACACATTTATATAAAAAAAACAAAGTTTCACCATGCAATTATCTCAGAAATCATTGATGGTCTGGAAACAGATTATTGTCAAAAAATATTTCACAAGAAGTGGAAACCACTCGTTTAAAGGAAAAAGGAAAAATAATCCTGTTTGGCAGGGCAAAAAAAGGAGGAGAAGACAGTTCAATCCCAAAATTTGAGGGATTCTCAAAAGCAAATTGACCGAAGTTGCTAAATACTGAATAAAAACAAGTACTTTAGCCACTGATCCAGCTATCTAATAGAAATCAATGTGAATTACAATAAACTACAATGATGTAAAGTTAAGCAGATTTCTTTGGAAAATAGGCTCACCTTAAACATATTTAGGTGGAATGGTCTATCTGGGTTCATTCTCCTTAGTTTCAAGTAAGAATATGCAAAGCTTAGTTGATCGCGTGAGGTAAATCGATCAACTTCGTTGAACCAGAGGCATGAAAATAAATTTGACATCGGTGTGTGGGCTCGTATGATAAAGGAACCTTCAGGGACATCTGCAAAACACGACACATAAAATCAGAAGCCAACTTTCAAAGGAGCATCACATAAAAGCAAATCTAATCTCAGTGAGAGGGAGATGTAGTGTGCCAAGATACACACAGCTTGGAAGAGAAGTATCCGGGTCCAAAGGGTCAAATTTGGTGAGGCCATCAGATTGGTAAAGCAGAAACTGTTCATCAATGGCTGTGTGGTTGTACTTATTCAGGCGCTTATTCTGGAGTACCTCATCCCAAACACAGTGGCGATCATAATGATTTGAAATGGCATACTCTGATCTTGTTCGCCACAAAAAGTGTTCAATTATCAGCATCGGATCAGTATTAAGTCGCATCTTACTATCAATCCAAATTGAATACCTGTATTCAATCATTAAAATTGAAGTACTTTAAGTTCAAGACCACTTGAGGATTATAGAGGCAAACATAAGGCTTAAAAACTAGATAACTAACCATACCTAGAAGAAGGAAAGAGGCGATGTGATAAAAATTTTGGCACCTTTCCAGTTTTCCGCATGTCTGCATATGGTAAGTTCCTCACAGTGACAATTCTCCACAAACCAACATATCCTCTGTCATCAGGAATATGTCCCTCTGAAGATAGTTTTGACAGCGATCGCTCATCCACAAACATCACAAAACAAACATTTTTCTTGGAGAAATCACTAATCTGAAACAAATATGAACATGTGACACATCACTGACAGAATATAAAGCCATGCGAAATATTGAAAAACTAATCCAGTACCCTCTGAAGCAATTCAAGCTTTTGTTGATTTTACCAACATGTTACCACATCTACTTTCCTATTGCAAGGAAAAAATCCAAAAATTATACTGCCAATAAGTTTTAGAAAGAAAAAAAAAGAGTACATACATTTGATCAGTTTAAGAGTTCAATAGGCATTAAACTCCCATTTATATCCTAGAAACTAACTAAAGGAGTTCCTGAACAGACCCCTAAACATATCAGCTTGACAAATTGTGCATTCTGTGACAATGTGATCCTCAGAAAATATAACAGAACAACCTATATAAAATGCATGTGCTAGCATCAACATTAGTCAATTAGAAGTTCACAACCCGGGATAACAAAGGAAGGCAGTACAGAATAAGATAGCATCCAGCAGCGGGTTCTCAACATTTGAGATAGAATCAGATACAATCATACAGTAAATCAGAATATTATATATATATACACATTTTATATAGGAGATCTATTCCCCAATGATGGAATTTCCATTTCTATACTTCAGATGAATTCCTCTACTTTACCTTCTATTTGTTCATAAAATGTCTCCTGTTATAGTTATACTCCACTAGATAGAAGTTAGAACAATACTTTGAAACTAATCTCCACCATAATGATCTGGTTTATTGTCTTAAAGTTTATACCTGTACTTTCTCGAATTGGAACAGACGGAACAAGAGGAAAATGATGTTTTTCATTTGAAAAGCTAAATGAAATATCAACTTGTAAAATCAACATTCAATTACTAAAGATGATATTTTCCCAACAGCTCAGCTATTAGTTGTCATGTGACATGAACATGACACAGAAGGATCTTTGACAAGGAATAGCTCATTTACCATTTTTCTGGTAGGCCTCCTCAGAAAATCGGAGCTTCCAAAGATGCAAGAAGATACCGCAACTGCACAACTTTTCATGTATGCCTTGTCCATTTCATTCAACTCGAATCCAGTGCTTGAAAATCTAGGCGGTCCTGTGACAAAACCACAGTGAAGTGTTTGATTTCTTGCATGGAACGATTTCTCTCTTTCCTCAAAGGTCTGATGTCCACCAAATCTAGGTTCAAATAAATTGTTCCCAAAAGGTTTCTCCTCTTTGTCAATGTATTCTAGCAAAAATTGTGTGAAATTCAAATAATCCTTGGGTTCAATTACATGATCAACTGATTCAGAAAGCCCAACTTCGCAAGGAAAATCTGAAATATCAACATATGATAAAAACAAAAAAGTAGATAAATAATTTGCCAACGATGTTTTGGTTTAAAGAAGTGAACACCACAAGCATATCAGTAAAACAAATGAAAACAGGTCATTGAAAGAAAGTCAACATACTATATACATGAGCTCAATAATAATGACGAGATTTATTAGTTGTGTTGTACATAAGAAGATAATTCATCACTACTTTGTAATAGCATGCATCTTATTGTACAAATATAAGAAGGAATTACAAGTCATGGTCAACTTTCTTATTCACATGATTACATACATTTTAAGGCTTACTAATAGACCATTTTATTCAAGCAAAGTGGCAGATTAGAGCAAAGCTGTAGGAGCTTGGTAGCAACCAGACCGTATAAGCAATAATGCTACATCTTAATGCTCTTGTACAACAGTTACTCCCATACTTTTATTTCTAAAAGTTCAATCAGAGAGAGAAAATGAATGAACATGCCAGAGATCAAAACAGGATGGCAGCTTTATGCTACAAACTTAAAAGTCCTCAGGTTCATCTTCAAACTCAACAATTAAAAAAAAATGCATTGAACATAACAGACTAACAAAAGAGTAGTTAATATTCCTTTCTTTACGTTCTCATCCATCTTGCAACATAAACCTATGAAATCCATTGTAGGTACAAATTGATCAGATTTCTTGGTTTCTAAATGCAACAATTATTGAAATATATGTCAAGGAAACATGTCTGATGCAAATAAATAAGATTTACCAGGATAGTTTGGCCCATGAAGATCTAAGACCCTTTTCTACATTATGGAGACTTCCCCACCATTTGTCATGATAAGGTAAAATTGGATTATACAAGTATATCAATTTCGCCCAGATCTACTGAGAGCCCATCAACTATCCCAAATCATCTAACAAAAGCATGCTCAAGAGAGCTTGAAATCTTCTAACCGAGGGAACATGCAAATTCACATGGTGTAATGTAACAACAAAGGAAAAATACTCTTACGTCGCCTACGATGCTTGCTTGGTGGTTTTTCTACATCAGATACAGAAAATTCTTCTTCCACTTCTTGAGACAACAAAAGGCTACTTTCCATGTCACCTGCACTTAAATACAGCAGGTCAATTCCTTATGTGAAATGGTATACCAAGATGAAACAAGAAAGAAAGAAGCAAAAGAGGGGAGAAGGGGGGAGGGGGAAGAGGACATAAACTAATATCATGCTTATAATGAGGTGTGCCTTCAGAATACATGAAACCGGAAACATTTTTAAAGTGATATTATCTTATAAATGTAGTGAGTTGTTAGAAGCCGAGTCAAACATGTTTGGAAAGCAATTGACAAAAGATGAAAAAATCTCAAATTGCAAAACTTAGAAAGAATGCTAATCAGTGTAAAGCTCATCATATTAATTCCTAATGATGTTCTCATATTAGGCTATACTGAAAATAAACCGTTGGAATATAACAAACCTTAAACAAAGTAGTGAGCATTATAATATCTGTTTAACCTATGTAATGGTGAATAATCACCACGGGCCAATCAGCCAATAGCATTAAAAACTACAGCATTGACTCTTGAGCTTACGGAGAAAACCGAAAGGATATATAATGTTAAAAGGATAAGGCAAGCACCAGGAGCAGGTATTATAATTTTATTTGAGCCTAAACTGAGCAAGATAAGCTTCCATTGAGAGAGAAATCAAAGAAATAATTTTCCAAATTTTTACACACAAAAAAAGTTACATGTTACACCAATTCGTCCTAGCGTTTTTATTTCGCAAACAAATGAAAACAACAAAATTCTCCAAATCTCACCATGAAAGAGCATTTTAAGGCCAAAGACTGTGAAATATATTAAAAAGAGTACTGCAAGCAAAAACATCCAATGTGAAAATCTTGATTTAGCAATCCGACCAAACCTCCTTCCTCGACGAACAACCCGAAATCCATGCTCACTTTGACCAAGAGAATTTAGAACAGAACCAATAATACTTCTTCTCTCTGGTAACAATTCACTGTTGTACTTGTAAAGTGCCATTATCTGTGAGAAAAAATTGATGAAAAAACATAACAAAAGTATCAGTGTGTGTAAGTTTGAAATTACGATATGCAGCAAATACTAATAGAATCACCAGCTAAATGATTATCAATCAAATCACATTATTATAACTCAGAGTATAAAAATATAGTATAATTGATAATATTTTACATTACATAACATTCAAATTAATTTGATTCAAGTTCATAAATAGATCAAGAGTTTTCAAAACCAAACGCAACCCCCAATCAAAACACAGACGCAATGAATAATTCAATTCATCCTCTTATTAAATACATTAATAGTTGGCGGTAAATTTATTAACAGCATACACCATCACTCTACAGACCCTAAAACAAATTCATGCCAATCTCCAACAACAAATTCACAAAAATCACTGTCACATCACAGTAAATAAATAAATGCGGATACATACATGTAAGTTCTATAATTTATATTTGGATTCGGCAGCTTAACCGTTACAACAAAAAATCAATAAATTATCGTTAACCGACGAGCACTGTTTATATATCAAATCGTAAATTGAAAATTGTAAAACAGTTATAAAGATGAAAGAATCAGAATGATGGCTCACCTGGTTGAAGATCTCACAACCGAAGAAGCGAGCGGGCTACACGCTTCAGGAGTCTGATAATTGATAATTTTACCTGAGTTGAAAGAATCAAACTCTATCCTGGATTGATAGAAATTCTTGTGTAGGTCTCGGCTTATAACACGGCAGATCATTATGGGTTATAACAAGACACGGTACATACTCGATATGATTATGATTTTTAGGAGTGTGTTTGGTTCGGTGACTGTAAAACCTGATTGAAATCATATTCATAACTAAAATTTTAGTTTGTCTCAAATCATAACTATAAATTAAATTATTTTTTTGATAACTAAATTTTTTTATTCAATTTAATTATCAAAATTTTGCAATATACCAAATCAAGTATTTTTAAGCAAAGAGAAAGTTAAAAATTTCAAACTATTAAAATATTACTTTATTTTTCATTATGTCCACACATATTTTCTTTTTATGTCGAAAATTGTGTAACTCCTTTGTTTAAGTAAATATAATTTGAATATGCTGCTATTTAAAAAAGTATATTTAATTTTAAAATGCAAAAGAAAATCTTATCGGGCTTATTGATTTTTCTGATATCCCAAAAATGAGTCACTTTATGTACATGTTTGGATAGGATTTTTAAAAATAGTTTTCGGTTTTCAAAAATTGAAAACAGTTTTCTATTTAGTCAAATATATTTGGGTATCAATTTTCAAACATAATTTTTGAAAATTATTTTTAAAAACTGATTTCTGAAAGTGGGATTTGATGTTATAGTTATTCAAATATGTTTTTTTAGAAAACATCAGAATACTGTTTTCAATTTTCATTTTCGAAAAGAAATTTCAAAAATTAAAAATAGAAAACTGTAACCCAAACATGCCATATAATTTCCATGCTCTCAATCTAACAGTACTCATTTTCTCATTTGGCAACCTGATACTATGAACAACTAAGTAAAAAGTATTTATAGAAACCACTTGTTCTTTTTAGGAATATTCACAATTTTCTTATAAAAAACAAAAAGGAAGATTCATAATTTCTTTTTATCCCATTGAAAGGATTATTTCTAGTTACAAAAAATTTTTGTTTGATTGAGAAACTTCATTGATAATTTTGATGAATTTTATTAATAACATTAGTATAAGTGTGAGACTCAAAAAATAATATTACCAATAAAATTACTAATAAAACTTAAAATATCAATTTTAACCCCGTTCAAACCAAAAAAAAAATAATACAGTTATCTAGTAAACTTCAAATCTCAACGAACTGCGGTGCCCTGCCACAAACTTACAATTCACAGAGACAATAAACATTGGTAATCAGTGATTGGACCAGTGACCCAAGCTCGGCTTGCCACGTCAGCATTTTTACATAGGAGTTTTTACTAAACCCTTGTATTTTGAAATCTTATTTCCCAGATTATAATACCTTTAAACTTATTTACCAAACACTTGCGTTTTTTTATGTCATTACCACATCATTTTTTTCTTTTTTTAAATAACACAAAATTTCTTGAACTCAAGGGTCCCAAAAGATTGACAAAGCACGTGACCCATTTGGAACGTTCCTATCTGTAACCACCTTAATGTCTCGGAGGCGCAAAAGGGCAACATGCGGTGACGTTAGCCAAGGGCGTAAAGAAGGCATGCCAAATGAGCAAGGTATACGAATCCAGGCTAAGTGTCGGCCGGGATGGTGTGCAAGACAGTGTGTTGTGCATAAGACAAGTGTGTTGTGCACAAGACAGTGAGTTATGCGCAAGACAAGTGGGTCGTGCACAAGACAAGGGCACTGAGCGCAAGACAAGTGGATTATGCGCAAGATAAGTGTGTTGTGCACAATGTAAATGGATCCAGGCTAAGTGTTGGAGCCAGGATGCGGAAGGCAAACATACGGTGAGGCCTTGCACCCATGTTAGCCTTAATCTCTTGGGAAATTACCCGAGAAAGAGGTTAATTGATCCATGCCAAGTGTGGGCTGGAATGAAGTAGACAATAGGCTTGTGAGGCGAACAGTGAAGTTGGGCACAAAGCATGCGGGCTGTGTGCAAACATTAGACCAAAAGAAAGCACTTAAGATAGGCTTCGATCATATAAATAGGCCATCAAAAGAGAGCTTTTGCGTCGAGCTTGTTATGAGCAAACAGGCTTTAGGAGTGAGCCGTCTTCGAGCGGTACTAGTTGAAAAAATCTAATGCATGGGAGATCTAGACCTTATCAAGTTAATGGATATGGGTTGGCATTGGCGCGGGCCAAGTAGCCAGGAAAATCTAGGGACTAGGCCAAAATGGTTGGCGGGCTAAGAAAAGCTAGACCAAGACAGGTAATGGGCTGAGCCAAGCAGCTTTTGCACAAATGGACTGGCATTGCAGGATGCAAGTGGCCCATTTTGATGACCCAGCCTGGTGTGTAAATTGACCAAGTCAAATCAACATGTGCAAAATGTGGTGGTTACTTGATGAGAGGATAAGATCAAAGAGTCATGATCAGATTGAACTCCTAAAACCTAGCAGGTAGGAGTGTCACCTGGTGGCTATAAATAGCCATGGAATTTCATTCAATTCGTTCAGAAGAGATTCAGGGAGAGAGATCTCAGAGAGAGTGAGAGCTAAGAGTGCTAAAGAGAGAAGGTGTTTTAAATAGCACTTTGCCTTGTAAGCCTTTGGCTAATTCTTTGTATATTATGTGAGTATCAATACAAACAAAGAAATGGCAGTTATCCATAAACACTTGTGTGCACTTGTGCTTTGTGGGTGCATTGGGTTGGCTGGCTAGTTTCAGGGGAAGCTAGTGCCATCACAAGGCAAAAAATTTGGTATCAAAGTATGCCCTTGTAACAATTGGTATCAGAGCCAGGTTGGTTCAAAAGGTTAGCTCGGTTGGTGTGAGGACATGGCCCGAAATGTGGAGTTGCTGGAACATGTGGCTCGGTTAGAAGATTTTTTCGGTGCACCATTATCTGACGAGGTGGTGCCTCTTGCAAATCGATGCAAGGCATTGGGTAACGAGTTGCAGGGTGCACAGTAAGGGATAGCTGACAATAATCGAGCTGTACAAAATGAGTTGGATGGCTTGACAGCAAACATCACTTGCTTGAACTCCAACTTCACGTTGCTGACCGAGGAGCTTAGGAGCCATACTCAAAGGTTTGAGGTTGAGCTCATTTTGTTGAAAAGGCTACGGGCAAGCTCGAGTGAAGACTATGGAAATGTGGTGTCTTCCAAGCTGAGAGACCCTGAACACATGTTTTTTGGCGGTGCAAGGAACGCAAAGGACTTGGAGAACTTTCTGTAGGATATGGAGCAATACTTTCAGGCAGCTCACATCCCTGACACAGAAAATGTAACGATAACCTCTATGTATTTAGTTGGTGAAGCTAAATTATGGTGGAGGACACGCGTAGAAGATGATACTAGTGCAGGTAGACCCAAGATTGATAAATGGGAGGCCTTACGCAAGGAGTTGAGGGATCAATTCCTTCCTTGCAATACTGCTTGGGTGGGTAGGGAGTCACTTAAGAACTTGAAACACTCTGGCACAGCGAGGGACTATATGAAAGAGTTCAATTCGTTGATGTTGGACATCAAGAACATATCAGAGGAAGACAAAGTTGTTTAATTTCTTATCAGGCATACAGTTGCGGGCGCAGACAGAACTGAGAAGGCACTGTGTGAGACTTGCCTACTGTAGTTGCGACGACTGAGGGATTGGTGGACTTTCAAAATTCTGAATTCTGAAAGGAATAAAGATTCTTGGAAAGAGAAGGCCAACACTTTTCGTAATGGGAAGAAGTCTAAGAAGCATGAAAATGAGAAGGAATCTCAAAATCCTTCTAAGGGCGGTGAGCAACAAATGGGGCAAAAGGGAAAGTTTGTTGGTTGCTTCATCTATGATGGCCCTCATGTAATACCCGTAATCGTAAAGTAAGGGTAAAGAAGTACTTTAATAAATATGATATAAAGTTAAAATATAATATATATATATATTTTAAATACGAAAAGTCTCTTGAATTGGCTGCCACATTTTTTACACTCGTCAAACATGCATCTCCCAACATTTCTCAAGCTGCCACATTTTGGAGACATGCAAGGCATGCACGCCTCCTTCACAAATTGTAAACATTTGGACATTTTTTTTTTCTCTTCTTTTCTTTCTTCTAGACATCTCTGGACGTATAATTGCCTTCCTTCAATTTTTTTCTTAGCAAAACCTTTGGTTTCTCCTTTCTTCAATTCAATTTCTCTAAACACTTGGGAACCAAAAGAAAGGTTGAAAGAGTAAAATTTTGAAAGGGTTTACAACAGAATTTCATAGAGAATCACAAGAAGCTATCAGAAAAACAGAAAGTAACAATGTAGTGTTTATTTTTGAATTTTTAGCATACATAAAATTTTCGAGAATTCAAAGTGGGAATTTTCAAAGGGTGTGGTTTATGAAGAATTGAAGAAATAATTAGAAATTCAATACAAATATTATGTTAGGTGTTGACGATCTACAATCGAGGAAAATTTTTTAGAGGAACGGGAAAGACAAGAAGATGATCCACGGGTAGCGTTAAGTGCTACGTGGTGAGTTGGATTTACTTTAAGTAATCTAAATAAAAAATGAAAAATCTAGTGATAATATTAAAATAAGTTATTATCTTATATTTTGGTGATAGATAAAGATTTGGTTAATAGATATGATATGAATATTGGACACGTAGAAAAATTATTATGTGAAAAGAAATATTATTAGAATAATAAGTTGATTTAATAATAAAAACGATAAGTAAAATTCTTGATGAGCTATGGTAGATGTTTTGATACGAATTATGAGGAGATGAATTTTAGTGGATCTTGACAAGCTTTAATGGATGATTTGATATGATTTAGGATGAGAGAATTTTAGTGGAATTTTTACATAATTTGAGAAAAATCAGGATAGTCAATTCAAATATTTGAATTTATGTTTTTTTTTTTTATGTTATTGTTCATATGCATTTCTCATATCTTTGTTCATATACATATGCATTAAATGAAAAGAAAAAAACTGGGACGACAGCCGGTCTAATTGAAAAACCATGACAGCCAGTATGTGCTGAAAATAAAAGAGACATCGTGACCGTCGGTATATGCTGGATATAAATTCCGTGGTAGTCGGGACAAGCTGTAAAGAAAAGAACCGGGAAGGCAGTCGACCTAAATGAGAATAAAAAACCTGGAAGGCGATCGGTCTAAATGAGAATGAAATAACTGGGAAGGCAATCAGTCAAAGATAATAAAAACATGTCGACATGTGGGAAGATGTTCCCATAATAATAATTCATGCATTGCATCTGTTTTAATCATTGCTTGTATTATTGAAATGTTGATGTGTGGTGTATTATCATGAATTTATTTATAGATAGATGAGTCTCACAGAGAGACAGTTATGGTGATAAGAACCATCTAAATGGTAGGCTTTATGATGTGAACCTCATCACGACGTAATTATGAGATAATTGAGATTTTTAAGGTGAACTAATAAATAAGAGGAAGAGATAGTTACGGTGACATGTGTAGTGATAGTAAAGTGCTAGTATCAAGTTGTATAAGATATAAATGATTATTTATGGGAAGACCTTTTATACAAATGAGTACTTCTAGTAAATTTAATCACTGAGCTTGTGAAGCTCACCCCTCATTGTACAATGATTTCAGGTAGCAGGCATGACAAATAGTTTGTGAGTTGAGGTTCAGATAAAATCATTTTTTGTAAGCCACGTACGTGTCAACATCCTTTGACTAATGAGAAAATAAAATAAAAATGTATTTGTAAATATTCATGCATTTACATTGTATATAATGATTAAAGAGAAAATTGATGTAACTCCCCTGATGAGGGTTGAAGATTTATGTAAAAATTTATTTTGGTGTTATTTATTTTTACTTGTTGCATATATATGTCGTGCTAGGATTTTCAAAAATGTGATGACACCGTCTCGAGGGTGGCCAACCCAGGATGAGTCATTACAATTTTGATATCAGATCATTAGGTTTTATGATTCTATAGACTACATAAAAAGTAAGAAAGTGAAAGATTAAAATAAATTATATTTTAAATAGTCTGAAGATTACACATGGACTTGCTAGAGCTATAATTAGAGTTGTTGATTTGAGAGGGCGTGGTAGGCCCCTAATATTTTTGACAAGTCGATGTGGAGTCTGAATCTGTGGTTCCTAGAAAGGAACGTGTTGATAGTATGATTGATATTAGTAAAGGTAAGAGAAAATCTGAAGTTGAAAGAGATGAGCTAAGATAAGCTCTTGCACATGCTTTTGAGAAGTGAAAGTAACAGATGATAGAGTTAATAGCTTATAGCATAGACTTGATGAATAAGCTAGAGCAGTGCCTGAGGTTGTTAATCCAGTAATGATAGACATTTAAAAAGGGGAAAAATGAGTTCATGCATAAGATGCAGGGAGATTTTTAAGTTGAATGTCGTGTTGTTTAAAGGATCTATGAATCCTTTAAAGCCTGAGTTTTGGGAGAAACATGTAAAGAGATTATTTGGTACTTTACCAGTGACTGACAGGTAGAAGGTCATTTTTTGCTTCATTTGAGTTAGAATGAGAAGCTTTAGAATGATGAAAGGATACTTTTCCTAAGTAAGTACATATATTGATAGACCCTTAACCTAGAATAGGTTTAAGGATGTTTTTCTTGATAGATACTTTCTTTATACCTATAGAGCCTAACAAAATAGAGATTTTATTGGATGCAAATATATTGACTATGACTCAGTATGATAGCAGATTTGTGGCTTGACAAAGGTGGTATCGAAAATGGTAGACCTAGAGGAGAAGAAGTGTAAGAGGTTCATAAATGAACTATGTTTAAAGATTTGATCAACACTATCTTACATGAGGCCTATGAATTATGTCAAGTAGGTGGATATAACACTTCAGATTGAGAATGATGTGATGAAAATTAGAGATAGGAGGAATCGACGAAAGAGGTCTAGAATTGAGGAACCCAAAGGTGGCACCAGTATGAATGTACACATTGGGAGACCACCCAGATGAGGTGTTCCTTGTCACAAGAAACTATAGTACAGAGTCAGGGGCAAGCAAGATCTTTTGCATTTGTAGCTCAAAGTAATATTGGTGGGACCCTTAGATTTAAGAGACAGGTTATAGGAATTGGGAGTCATGGCAGAGGAAGTAAGTATGCCACTAAGGGGAAGTGGTAATCTGATATATGATTAAGAGACAGAAGTTTGTCATAGATATATTCAGATAAGATATTTATCCTATAATTGTTCTAATTTGAGGTGCTTTGTATATAGAAAAGGTGGACAATGTTGGTTGATCTTGGTGCAACCCATTCTTTTGCATCCAGTATTCATATAAGTCTATTGAAGTATGTGTTAGTACTTTGATGCAAAATATTTTTGTTGAAGTTCCCATTAGAGATAGAGTGAAAATCATAAATGTTTACAAAGGTTGTGTGATTCGTATCAATGATAGAGAATCTGAAGCTGATTTATTACCTTTGAATATGATAGATCTTCATTCGATTTTTGGGAAAGAATTGGTTATCGACGTATTATATCTGGGTTACTTGTTCCAGAAAGATTGTAGTGTTCAAGATATGGATATGAGGAGTATTTGGCATATATAATGGATTCTAGAAAGAAAAAATAGGAAGTTAGAAGAAATCTTGGTTGTGAAAGTTTTTCATGATGTGTTTCGTGATGAGTTGTCTAGATTGTCTTCCAGTAGGGAGATTTAATTCTCTATTGATGTGATACTAGATTCATCACATACATCTATAGCACTCTATAGAATAGCACTCACTAAGTTGAGAGAATTGAAAGTGCAGCTCCAAGAGTTATTAGATAAACAACTTATTCGATTTATTGTATCATCATGAGGAGCCCATATGGTGTTTGTGAATAAGGAAGATAGAACGATAAGAGTGTGTACAGATTAAAAATAGTGGAATAAGAACAAATATCTTTTACCCAGGATGAATGAATTGTTTGAGCAGTTTCAAGGAGTGAGTGTTTTCTAAGATAAACCTGAGAGCAGGTTATCACCAGTTGAGGATAGAGAATGGAGACATGCCTAACACTACTTTTGAGACATGTTATGGTTATAAGTTCCTTGTGATGTCATTTGGATTGACTAATATTCTAGAAATATTCATGGACTTGATGAATAGAGTGTTTAAACTATATCTTAACAAGTTTGTGGTTGTGTTTGACATTCTGATATATTCTAAGAAGGAAGAACATGTGAAACATTAAATAGTATGTTGGAGATTCTGAGAAGAGAGAAAGCATATGCAAAGTTCTCTAAGTGTGAGTGTTGGCTAAATGAAATAACTTTCTTGGAACATGTAATATTAGGAGATGGCATAACAGTTGATCCACAGAAGGTAGAGACAATGTTAAGTTGGGAGAGACCAACTAATGTGACTAAGATTAGAATTTTCTTGGGGTTAACTAGTTATTATAGAAGATGCTTTCAAAATTTTTCTATTATTGTAATACCGTTGAATAGACTCAACAAGAAAGAGGTGAGATTTGTATAGTGAGGGAAGTATAAGAAAATTTTCTCATTTCTAAAGGAGAAATTGACTACAGCTCCTGTATTGGTGTTTCCTTATGGTGATGAAGGATTTGTGGTGTATAGTGATGTGTCACATCAATGATTGGGATATGTATAATATAGGAAAGTTGTGGCCCATACTTCTAGGCAATTGAAGATTCATGATAGAAATTTCTCTACTCACGACTTAGAGTTGGCTGCTATAGTGTTTACTTTAAAGATTGGAGACATCATCTGTATGGAGTCACTTGCAAGATATTCATGGGTTATAAGAGTTTGACATACTTACCTGCCCAGAGAGAGTTGAATTTGAGGCAAAGATGGTGGATGGAGTTAATTAGTAACTATGATTGTAAAATTCACTATCATCTAGAAAATGCGAGGGTGATAGCTGATGCATTGAGTAAAAAATCTACAAGAAGATTGTCTGCTATTGGGAGTCCTGATGTGAAATTGATGATAGATTTAAAAAATAAGAATGAAGTTAAATATCAGTGATAGAGGATCATGGTTAACAAATATGGTTGTACAGTCATTCATAGTAAAAAAAATTAGAAATGTCAGGTAGAGATGAAGAGATAGAAAATATTAAGCATTGAGTGCTTATTAGAAAGTATTTTGAGTTCAAAATTTTGAAATGAGAGTATTTTGGTATTAGAACATAGGATTTGTGTTCCCAATGATGCGGAGTTGAGAAAGAAGATATTGAGATAGGTATATAAGGATGTAGATTTGATGCAACTAAGTAACAATAAGATGTATAGAGGATTGAGACAGAATTTTTGGTGGTTAGGATTGAAGAAAGATGTAGCTAAGATTGTGAGGTGGTTTGGAGTACTATTGAAAATAGTGTCATTTAGAGATCTAGATTTACACCCTAGCTTTAGAGAGGCTTTTAGAAAGCCATGGGTACACAGTTGTAATTTAATATAATTTTTCATGCTCAAACAGGATGGATTTTTAGAGTATTAAAAGATATGTTAAGGGCAAATATGATGAGTTCTCAATAAGTTTGGAATGCTTACATGCCATTGATTGAAATTGTTTATAATAATCGTATCAAACTAGTATGGGGATGGCATTGATTGAGACATTGTATAGTAGGAGGTGTAGAACTCTTATATATTGGGAAGAAATGGGAGAGAGAAATATATATGGTCCATCAATTATCAAGTTAACAAATAAGAGGATCAAATTAGTTAGAGAGAACCGTAAAGTAGCACAGAGTAGACCAAATAGCTATGCTGATACTAAGAAATGACATCTTAAGTTTCAAGTAGGTGATTGGGTGTATTGAAGAATATCTCAATGAAAAAGGTGTGTTGAGGATCAAAAAGAAAGAAAAGTTGAGTCTGAGGTAAGTGGGACCCTATGAGGTTATTGAAAAAGTTGAGCTAGTTGTAGATATATTAGAATTGCCTCCAGAGTTGAAGTGGTGACATAATGTATTAAACATTTCACTTTGGCGAGAACACTTACTTGATAAATATTATAATATTTTGAGCTAAGCTATAGAAATACAGAAAGATTGGGTTTATATACAAGTACCAGTGAGAATTTTAGACAAAAAGAACAAGTCTTGTATAATAAAATAATTTATTAGTTCAAGTTCTATGGAAAAATAAGGATGTTGAAGAGATTATGTGAAAACATGAGACAATTAAGAAGAAATATTATTCATTTTTGTTCCTGGAGTTAGATAAGGAAATTTCGGGGACAAAATTTTTATAAGGTGGGTAGAATTGTAATACCTGTAATCGTAAAGTAAGGGTAAATAAGTACTTTAATAAATATGATATAAAGTTAAAATATAATATAGATATTTTAAATGCGAAAAGTTCAATTGGAATAAAGCAATTCTAAAAATAAAAAAATTCAGGGACATCCAGAGATGTCTAGAAGAAAGAAAAGAAGAGAAAAAAAAACGTGGCAGCACCTGCTGCCATATGTTTACAATTTGTGAATGAGGTGTGCATGCCTTGCATGTCTCTAAAATGTGGCAGCTTGAGAAATGCTGGGAGATGCATGTTTGACGAGTGTAAAAAACGTGGCAGCCAATTCAGGGGGGCTGTTGAACTTAGTTTCTTTTAGCAAAACATTTGGTTTCTCTTTTCCTTAATTCAATTTCTCTAAATACTTGGTAACGAAAAGAAAGATTGAAAGAGCAAAATTTTGAAAGGGTTTATAGCAGAATTTCATATAGAAGCACGAGAAGCTATCAGAAAAACATAAGGTAATAACGTAGTGTTTATTTTTAAATTTTTAGCTTACATGAAATTTCTGGGAATTCAAAGTGGGAATTTTCAAAGGTTGTGGTTTATGAAGAATTGAAGAAATAATTAAAAATTCAATACAAATATTATGTTAGGTGTTAACGATCTACAATCGAGGGAAATTTTTTAGAGGAACGGGAAAGGCAAGGAGGTGATCCACAAGTAGTGTTAAGTGTTATGTGGTGAGTTGGATTTACTTTAAGTAATCTAAATAAAAAATGAAAAATCTAGTGATAATATTAAAATAAATTATTATCTTATATTTTGGTGATAGATAAAGATACGGTTGATAGATATGATATGAATATTAGACACGTAAAAAAATTATTATGTGAAAAGAAATATTATTAGAATAATAAAAATGATAAGTAAAATTCTTGATGAGCTATGGTTGATGTTTTGATACGAATTATGAGGAGATGAATTTTAGTGAATCTTGACAAGCTTTAATGGATGATTTGATGTGATTTGGGATGAGAGAATTTTAGTGAAATTTTTATATAATTTGAGAAAAATCAGGATAGTCAATTTAGATATTTGAATTCATGTTTGTTTTTTTTTATATTATTGTTCAGATGCATATCTCATATCTTTGTTCATATACATATGCATTAAATGAAAAGAAAAAAATCGGGAAGGCAGTCGGTTTAATTGAAAAACCGTGACAGCCAGTATGTACTGAAAATAAAAGGGACACCGTGACAGTCTGTATATGCTGGACATAAATTCTGTGGCAGTCGGGACCCGTTGTAAAGAAAAGAACCGAGAAGACAGCCGGTCTAATTGAGAATGAAATAACCAGGAAGGCAGCCGATCTAAGATAATAAAAACATGTCGACCTGTGGGAAAACGTTCTCATAATAATAATTCATGCATTACATCTGTTTTAATCATTCTTTGCATTATTGAAATGTTGATGTGTGGTGTATTATCATGAATTTATTTATAGATTGATGAGTCTCACAGAGAGACAGTTACGGTGATAAGAACCATATAAATGGTAGACTTTATGATGTGAAACTCATCACGAGGTAATTATGAGATAATTGATGGTTTTAAGGTGAACCAATAAATAAGAGGAAGAGATTGATAGAGAATGGATAGTATGACATGTGTAGTGATAGTAGAGTGCTAGTGTCAAGTTGTATATGATATAAATGATTATTTATGGGAAGACCTTTTATACAAATGAGTACTTCTAGTAAATTTAATTCACTGAGCTTGTGAAGCTCACCCCTCATTATACAATGATTTCAGGTAGCAGGTATGAAAAATAGTTTGGTGAGTTAAGGTTGAGACGAAATCATTTTCTATAAGCCACGTACGTATCAACATCCTCAGACTAATGAGAAAATAAAATAAAAATTTATTTGTAAATATTCATGCATTTACATTGTATGTAATGTTTAAAGATCAGATTGATGTAACTCCCCTGTTGAGGGTTGAGGATTTATGTAAAAATTTCTTTTGGTGTTATCTATTTTTATTTGTTGCATATATGTGTTGTGCTAGGATTTTCAAAAATGTGATGACACCGTCTCGGGGGTGGCCAACCTGGGATGGGTCGTTACAATTTTGGTATCAGAACATTAGGTTTTATGATTCTGTATACTGCTTAAAAAGTAAGAAAGTAGGATATTAAAATTAATTATATTTTAAATAGTCTCCGGATGAAACGTGGACGCACTAGAGCTATAATTAGAGTCCCTTGCAGCTATTATCTGCCATTTATATTGGGAAGACCCCTACTTCGCGGCGTGATGTATGTGGAAGCCACTGTGAACAGCATAAAGGTACTAGTGATGGTAGATATTGGTGCTAGTAATAATTTTGTTGCTGACAGGGTAATTCAGAATCTTGGCTTAGAATTGGAAGAAAACTCTAGTAGGGTCAAGGCAGTGAATTCTGAGTCGAAGTCCATCCAGGGGATGGCACGAATTAACTTGAAAGTTGGTCCATAGGCTAGGAGATGCAATCTTACAGCAGTTCGCCTACATGAATTTGACATCGTATTGGGAAGAGTTCTTAAGAGAAGCTAAAGCAGCTGTGGTATCGTACCTTGGAGGGTTGAAAAGTCACTAAGGTTCATGAAGATGGTCGGCATGGATCATTTCAAGAGGAAAAAGAAACAGGAAGCGGGCATTATGTCCACTTTGCAGCTTGATTCTAACTTAAAGAAAGGAGATCTTGCTTACCTAGAGACTTTAGTGGAGATCAAAATGGATGGTCATTCGAGATATGCAGTGGAACACAGGATTGAGTTCGAGCCTGGTGAAAGGGTCAATGCACATGCCCTTACTGAATGACTCAATTTGATTCAACAAGGTTGTGGGAACACCTTTCGACGTGGATGTCAGACTTTTCTAGTGGGGGTGGTTGGTTACCACCTTAATGTTGTGGAGGCGCAAAAGGGCAACATGCGGTGACCTTGCACCCATGTTAGCCACGGGCATAAGGAAAACATGTCAAATGAGCAAGGTAAAGGAATCAAGGCTAAGTGTTGGTGGTGATGGTGTGCAAGACAGTGTGTTGTGCGCAAGACAAGTGTGTTGTGCGCAAGACAGTTGGCTGTGCACAAGACAAGTGGGTTGTGCGCAAGACAAGTGGGTTGTGCGTAAGACAAGTGGATTGTGTGCAAGACAAGTGTGCTGTGCACATAGTAAATGGATCTAGGCTAACTGCTGGAACCAGGATACAGAAACCAAACTTGCAGTGAGGTTTGCACCCATGTTAGCCATGGTCTCTTGGGAAATTACCCAAGAAAGAGGTTAATTGATCCATGCCAAGTGTAAGGTGGAATGAAGCAAACAGTGGGCTTATACCACGAACAGTGAAGTTGGGCACAAAGCATGCAGGCTGTGTGCAGACATTGGGCCAAAGAAAAGCATTTAGGATAGGCTTAGATCATATAAACAAGTTGTTAAAGGGAGCTTTTGAAGCGGGCTTTTTATTGGCAAACGGGCTTTAGGAGCAGGCTGCCTTTAGGTAAGCTTAGTGGAAAAGATCTGATACATGGAAGTTCTAGACCCTATCAAGTTAACGGATAGAAGCTGGCATTGGCACAGGCCAAGCATCCAGGAAAATCCACGGACCAGACCAAAACAGTTGGCAGGTTAGGCAAAACTAGACCAAGACAGGTAGCAGACTGAGCCAAGCATGCCTTGCACAAACGGGCTGGCATTGTAGGATGCAAGTGGCCCATGTTGATGACCCAGTCTGGTGTGCAAATTGACCAAGTCAAATCAACATGTGCAAAATATGGTGGTTATTGGATAAGAGGATAATATCAAAGAGTCATGATCACATTGAACTCCTAAAATCTAGCAGGTGGGGGTGTCACCTGGTGGCTATAAATAGCCATGGAATTTCATTCATTTCATTCAGAAGAGATTCAGGGAGAGAGATTTCAGAGAGAGTGAAAGCTAAGAGTGCTAGAGAGAAAAATACTTAACTTTGCCTTGTAAACCTTTAGCTAATTCTTTGTATATTGTGTGAGTATCAATACAAACAAAGAAATGGCAGTTGCCCATAAACACTTTTGTGCACTTGTTCTTTGTAGGTGTGTTGGGTTGGCTGGCTAGTTTCAAGAGAAGCTAGCTGTAATACCCATAATCGTAAAGTAAGAGCAAATAATTTAATAAATATGACATAAAATTAAAATAATATATTTACGTGAAGGATTGGTATTGAATAAAATAATTCTTTTAAAAAAAATGGACGTGTGGGGGCGTAGTTACAAAGAAAAAGAAAAGGAAAAAGAAAAAAAAAACCAGACATCCAGAACAAAAAGAAAGAAAATCTTTTTTTTTTTTTAAAAGTTCCAAAAACGTCACCTGCTCCCAACTTCGTAAAAAAATTGTGCATGTATTACACGTTGCAAAATGTGGAGATTGAGGGAGACTTTAGGCTGCTGAGTTGCCATTTTTTTTAAACAAGCAAAAGCTGCCGAGATTTGTGCGGTAAATTTTTATATACACTTATATGTACACATAATTGACACTTACCAAATTTCATTTAGTTACCTTCAAATCACCCGTTTTCTTTAAATACTTGGGGACCCAAAGAAAGGTTAAAAGAGCAAAATTTTGAAGAAGTTTACTGTGGAATTTCATAGAGAATTACGAGAAGCTGTCAAAAAAACATAAGGTGTTGACAATCTGCAACAAGGGAAAATTTCTGAGAAGAACGGAAAAGACAATGAGATGATCCATGGGTAGCTTTAAGTGCTACGTAGTGAGTTAGATTTACTTTAAGTAATCTAAATAATAATAAAATATTTAGTAATAATATTAAAATAAATTATTAGTATATGCTTTGGTGATAGATCAAAATTTGATTGATAGATATGATATGAATTTTGGTAATGTCGAAAATTATTGGGGGAGAAATAAAATTTTGGAATAATATGTTGATTTAATAATAAAAGCGATAAGTGAAATTCTTGATGAGCTGTGGTTGATGTTTTAATACGAATTATGAGGAGATGAAAATTAGTGGATCTTAACAAGCCAAGATGGATGATTTGATGTGATTTATGATGAGAGGAATTTAGTGAAAATTTTTATAATAATTTGAGGAAAGGTATGATAGCTAAATTTAAATATTATGAGCTCATGTTGTTTTTATATTACTGTTGAGATGCATATTTCATATTACTGTTCATATGCATATGCGTTAAATAAAATAAAAGAACCGGGAAGGGGTCAGTCTACTTGAAAAACCGTGACAGCCGATATAGGTTGGAAATAAAAGGGACATCGTGACAGTCGGTATATGCTGAAAATAAATCTGTGACGGCCGGGATAAGATATAAAGAAAAAAACCGGGAGGGACCGGTCTAAGATAATAAAAACATGTCAACATGTGGGAAGACGTTCCCATAATAATAATTCATGCATTGCATCTGTTTTAATTATTGCGTGCATTATTGAAATGTTGATGTGTGGTGTGTTATTGTGAATTTATTTATAGATGGATGAGTCTCACAGAGAGACAATTATGGTGATAAGAACCATATAAATGGTAGATTTTATGATGTGAACCTCATTACGAGGTAATTTTGAGATAATTGATGATCTTAAGGTGAACCAATAAATAAGAAGAAGAGATTGATAGAGAATGAATCTTTTGACATGTGTAGTGATAGTAGAATGTTAGTATCAAGTTGTGAGAGATATAAATGAATAAATATTGAAAGACCATTTATATAACTGAATACTTTTAGTAAATTTAATTCACTGAGCTTGTGAAGCTCACTCTTCATTATGCAATGATTTCATATAGCAGGCGTGACAAATAGTTTGGTGAGTTGGGTTCAGATGAAATCATTATCTAGTAAGTCACGTACGTGTCAACATCCTCAGACTAATGAAAAAATAAAATAACAATTTATTTATAAATATTCATATATATTATTGTGTAAAATGTTTAGATCAAATATCATATTAATGTATCTCCCGTGTTGAGGGTTGAAGATTGATGTAAAAAAATTTATTCGTATTATTTTTATTATTATATATAAATATCATAATTATATTTTCAAAATGTGACGACACCGTTTTGTGATCGCAGGACAAAATATTCGGTGTCGAAATAAGCCTACACTGTCCTTGTGCGGATATCTCACCCAGACTGTGATCTAGTGCTACACAGATCGATTAACCTAACCTATCATCAGTAGCACTCCTCTGATTAGCTCGGTGGATTTGCCACTATCCTTATTATCACGGTTTTCACCACCACCGCTGTGGCAATCAAACGGCTCTGCTTTGATCTCGTCACTGGGCTGATGCAGCTGCAACTGCGTATCCTCTTCCCTCGCGCGTTTCACCCCTATCGGCATGCCAAACAGCCTCGGGCTCACCTCCTCCTCCGTTGTTTCGCCGTCCCCGGAAATTCGCTTGACCGGCAACAATTCCAGCGTTTCAACACCTCAAAACCGCTTTTCGATCCGGCGTTAGTCGCCCAAAAACCGCTATCCAATGGAGAGCTCGGCTAATTCGACATCAAACTGAAGATATTGTTGCAAAGGCTCTTCATTTGAGCCAACTCTTTGTTGAGCTGCAAATTCTCTTTCCTCAATTTCTCGTTCTCTGCTTCTCTCATGGTATTTGTTGTATTTGTTACCAGTTCTTGTTTTCATTTTATAAGAGTCAATTTTATTTGTTACTTCCTCTGTCTCTTGGTTCCATTTTTGTTCTCAATTTTATATATAATTTATTGTTTATTTTAAGGGTTCGGTAGAAAACTGATGGAGACAGTTTAGTGTGAAGACTCCGGTATTGATCAAGTGGAGGATGGTTCTTTTTCTTTTCTATTTTTTTTGGGTGGGTTTTGTTTGGTTTGACTCGTGTAAAATTCCCAGGGTATAAAATTGGCACATGTTTGGTTTGCAGAAAATGGCAGGAGTATCTAGAGGGATTATTGAAGTGATGGACTATCAATTAGATCCAGAGCCAAACACTAATCCCATAACTGGGTACATATTTAATCCTCTACCATGAGAGGCGTGAGTCTGTGAGCGACTGAGAGGCACAGATGAAAGAATTGAGAAGAGAGGAGAGCAGGAGGAAGGAGGCGTGGGTCTTGGAGGGTGGAAAGATCAGAGGTGGAGAAAAAATAGCCAAGATGGCTTGCATGCTCGTCTTAGCCTTTCGGATTTTTATTTTTAGGTTTACTATTTAGCTAAATGACTTGGTTTGGCCATTTGGGTAACAGGTAAATGATGCTTGCATATGTGCCAAAAAAAAAATATTACTCTCCGTCGCATAACTTTTATCATTTTTATTATTTAATTAATTAAATAAATAATTTTTATTATTATATTATTTAAAATGTATATTTTTTATATATAAATAAATTTTAAAAATTTTAAAAAATATATTTTTATATTTTTAAAATTATATATAATATTTAAATAAAAAATTATAAAAAATATATATATCATATTAAAAATATATTTAAAAGTATCATGAATTGAAAAATAAGATTTTCAAAGACAATGGTTTGGTAAAAAATAAAAAAAAATTCTACACAGTATCTGTGCATCCATGACGTGTCTTTTTGTCATAGGATAAATCACTGCACCCCATTTTCATCATACAACTTGGGTAAATTGCTTCTCCAATACTTTCTTTGATAAAACAGCCAGGCCCCATAACACTACGATATAGCTTTGAAATTCCTCCACTTTGATCTCTTCTCATTACTTTCTCCAAAGAATCACAATTCCCTTCTCTATTATCTCTCAATTGCACACAGTCATCTCCAAATCCCCTAATCATAAACGAACCTGTTCAAGTCCTCCTTGATTATATCACCTTTGATGTAACAATCCAATGTTATAAATTCCATTTCGTTTTTTTTCAAACATTTTGATTTCAATACTAAACATAAACGAGACATTTTTATATTTTGTTTCACTTTTTGTTTTTGTCTGTTTCAATCGTTACAGTCTTTTTCGGTCAAAATATTACAATGTTATTTTTTAAAATATTTTTTAAACTTTTAAAGTGGAAATTTAGGAATTTTCACTATTTTTTTCTATTGGGGATTGATTAAATTAGATTGAATAGTTCCATAAATAAAAGCAACACATCTATCTTGAATAATGTGAGTGATAAATTATCAAATTGGTGTTGTTTATGTTAGTATTTGGATTTTGGATGATGTAGGTGATATGTTATTTTTTTCATTTGTTGTTTGAATGATGATTTGTTTTATTATGATATATATTTGTAATTATATATATATATATATATATATATATATATATGAATGGTATGTAATTTGGTAGTAAAGCAAAGTCTTTATTTGGATTTATACCAAAAAAAATTATAATTGATTTTAAAGCAAAAATTTGGGTAAGATTAATTTGTATATTTGAATGACAATTGTTTTCTTATTATTTGTATTTATAAATTATATATTTTTTGAAATATATGTAATTTGATAAGTTGTATTTGAAAATATCGTCAAATCCGAAACGACTCACTGAAGTCGAAACATTCTATTTAAATAGCTAAACAAAAACGTTATTTGATGCAGAATTTATAACCTTGCTTGGCCTAAATTACAACTAGTTCGAGGAGTCTTTATCTGGTATATTGAGTTTTGAACCCTATATACCCATTGTATTAATAGTGCTTTCAATTTCAATATAGTATTATTCTAATTGAGTACACTTTAATCTCGATTGATGCATAAATTAACTCTTGTGCCAACAACACTCTATGTGCCCAAATGGCCAAACAAACCATTTTCACTATATGTCCTAGTGCCAATGCTTTGAACCGAACCAGTATCATGAATCGGTTTTTGAATTCCAATTGATCTACAAAAAGCTTATCAAACTCTTGAAATAGTGGAAGCTAGCTTGAGGAAAGCTGAAGAAAAGAGACAAACAATTGAGGCAAATCTAGCTCTCAGACGAGCTCAGACATGAGTTGAGGATGTCAATGCGATTTCGTAACTAGTCGGTGCACCCAAATAATCAAAAGAACTTCTGTATATAGACCTCATTTTGATTCTGCCACTTGAATATAATCAAATACAATCAAGCGTAATCGGATTTTGATATAACAAAAAAAATTATAAAACAAAAATAGGATAAAAAAATATAAAATAAATAAAAGAAAAAAAAATGGGTAGAAAAACTTAATAACACTGTGGTCAATGGTACTTAATAAGTTCTACTTACTTTTGGATTTGAACTAATGACTCATGCTATATGAAAGTAATAATTTAATCGTTGAGTTAAGTAAGTCATTTATCATCGTAGCCAGAAATACCATGGACACCTATCATATCGATTGATTATAAATCTAATATTATTTATAAGCAATACTAATCAAACAGACCAAAGAAATATCACGCTGGATCATGTAATATTATCTGCACAATATATGTAGCAATGCCAGCAATTCAAGTGTTTGCAAAGCGTGTCCACTCTGTTTCAAGTACAAGACTCGAATCCTAACTTACTTTAAACCCCAACCTATTCTTTTGGGCTGGCCAAAGCCTCGGCGGCGAGAAGCACTCTTCCGCTACCGTATGAAACAATATGGTTTTATCATTGTTAATAAAACAATTAATCACATTAATATTTGTTCATGTTAAATGCAAGTATAATTTCTCTAAGAAAAAACATGCATAATTAATTATTAGATTAAATATATGCTTTCTTCTCCTCATGAAAATAACGAGTTATATGTTTACCTTTTAGATATAAATACCATTGCCACGTTACCTAATAATTATTTATTAAATTAAGTATTTGTTCTTCACTTTATAGAATTAGAATTTAAATTTACGTTACTTTATATAAACAAATCTTTTTCAAACAATACACTATTATGTCGTTAAATTTACTAAATTGATGGTTTTTATTTATTTATACAATATTGTTTTAATTTTAATTTAGATAAACAAGTGTTTTACAAACAATCAAGGACTATGTATAAATGATCATTTCACCATTAATTCAAGAAATAAAGGTTAAATCTATAATATTCACTATCTATTTAAATATTTGATTAGATTTTTATTCAATTCATAAATTCATTACCATATTATAAAATAAAAAATCATTACCATATTAGAATATAAAAAATCATTATCATATTAGAATTTATTTACATTAGAAAAACATTAATGTTATTTTTATATTTTATATTATAGATTTTAGAGATTATTTTCTATTTTTTCGTATCAAAATATTATTTCTTTGAATATTTTGAAGGAAATGTTGCTTTCCCTCCCAATCCATATACATCTCTCTCTCTCTCTATATATATATATATATATATATATATATATATATATATAAGTAGAACAATTTCAGTGCGTCACATAATCAATGACGTGGATGTTGACATGGATATACCAATTAATTATCAAATTACTTTTTTTTTCAAATAAAATATATTTATTTTCAAATTTAAATATTTGTATGTTTTATTTTTAACTAACAAAATTATTTAATCCCTCAATTAATAATAATAATAATAATAATAATTCTTGATTAATATTCACTCACATAATAATTCTTATTATCTACAAAAGAGTTGTTGATCTGAAAAATCGAACTCGGTCTCAATTAATAATAACCATAATAATTCTTGATTAATATTCACTCACATAATAATTCTTATTATCGATAAAAAAATTGTTAATCTGAAAAATCGAACTCGATCTTAAAAATCAATAATTTGATTTCATTCAATTTTATATTTAATACAAAAATAAGTATAAAAATTTATTTTATCTTATTGAATTATGGGAAAGTTAAACAATAAAAATAACAATAATTTAAAAATCACTTCGATGCATTTTTATGATTGAATCACATTTGGCACAATAATCAAATACACGAGCACAAGACTGATTTTCATTAATGAGTCTATCGCATCAATATTTTTTTAAACAATAATGGAATCAACTCATGGGTCATTGGTGGTGCGCTTGATAGCGTTAAGAAGGTTAATACTGTCTACTGTTTCTAGCATGATAAATGAGAATTTGAGAGTTGGATATACCTTTGATATTATCACAATTTATAAACTCATTTGATTGGTTTTAGAAACTCTTTTTTTGGGAAATAATAGAAACCCTCAGTTGTTGACTTTTTTAACAACCCAAGTGAACCAATAAGATTAAAATTCAGTAGAGTTTTTTTAGATGATTTATTTGGGATTCCACTTTATTACCAATCTATCAATAATTTATTAATATTATCTAAAGTTTGTTAAGATGATAATTATCTATATGAAATTTACTTTCATCTCTCATATTACAGATAGATAAAAGTCTACTATATTGATTATTTATAACTGATTATTTATATCTCATAATTAATCAACGTTACCATATGTAAAAAAAGATCGAGGCTACACGAATTAAAGATAAGTGAAACAAAAATTGATCCAATCTAATAGAAACAATTATCCAAGCGTCTCTCTCTCAAACATAAATCAACGGTTGTTTCTCCCTTCAACCACCGTGACTTCTCTGACCACTCTAACCACTGGAACAATGAGGTAAATTCTTTTTTCTCCCTCCTCTTCCCTCTGTTTTGTGGATCAGTGTAAGTGAAGATATTGTTAGCTTTTAGTTTTGGAGCTTTTTTTCAATTGCTGAAATTACTTTTACTATTTAGTCTGCACTTTGAAATTCTTCGAAGTGAATTGATTTTTTGTTTCTCTTTCTTTTTATTTCAAGGGTAAGGGGATAGGAAAGACAAACTTTTTTTTTAAAGGCTATTTTCATCTCCCTTTCTCTGTTTGTATGGGATATCATGAGTTAATAGATACTAATAAAAATAAGAGATTTTTAAAATGAAGTATGATGATTTTTATATTGAGATTCAAATTTTGAATAAAAAAACTAATAGATAAAAATATAGGAATATTAAGATTAAATTGAAATATACAAAATTTTAGTATAATGAGTAGATACAAAATTTAAATATACCGAGGAAACGAAAAAGGTTAATAGATAAAAAAAATGCTATATTAAAAAAATTGGATATAATGAGCAATTAAAAAGCCATTAGATAAAAAAAATGCTTTGAATACAATAAGGAGAAAAAGGTAATAAATATAGATAAGGCACTAAAAATGCAAGATTTTTAAAATGAAATAAGTTAAGTTTAAATATTGAAATACACAAAATTTAAATATAATAGTGAGAAAAAAATTTAATATATATATATATATTGACAAAATATGAGATTAGTATATTTATTTAATGGATGTTTCATTAACAAAAAAAAATATTATTTTAATCAAAATTAAATATATCATGAATATTGTTGTCTTTACAAATATTTACTTTATAAATATATATTCATAATAACCTCAATTTTAGTAATAACTTTTAGAAGTCTTACCATTTGCTTCAATTTTTGTAACTATCTCTTAAAATTATAATGAAATTTTTGTTTATTTTAATTTTAAATATTAAACTTAATCAAATTAATTTATAATATTATCTAGAAAAATAAGTTCCAAATTGGCAAACTTACATTTATATACCTTAAAATTAACTAAATTTTATTTTAAATATTAGGAAAAAAAAACAAATAAGCATTATTTTAATAAAAACTAAACTAATTATTGTTATTTTAGGAAAAACAGTTAGCATCTTCGATGACAAATAAACCATTAATCACATCGATTGGTGCGCAGCACAAGAACGACAATGTCATGATAAAAGATTCTAAAAAAGAATGTAGCTATATGCTTGTCTAAAACAACACAAAATTTATCATCCAAATTATTTTCTATTATGTTATTATCAATATAATATTACATAAAGGGAGGAAATTGGTACTATTTTTACAGCAAGCATTATTATATAGATATTTAGACAAAAAAAAAATAAGGCTTTAAATTAGAAATGTATAAATATCTTCCTTCCTCTTTTAAAAATAAATTTTTTATTTAATTCAGATGTTTATCATGATAAAATAAATTATTTTTTAATTAATATTTTTTTCTCACATTTTGTTTTCATTAACAAATTTTTCTTGTGCATTTGCACAGGTTCAAAACTAGTTAAACTTAATTTCATTGAAGTGTCTTAGTTTTACACTTTTACCAAAATCTAAATGTAAGGTAGAGGTAGGGGTAGGGGTGAGCAAATAAATCGATGGATTCACAGATTCGACCTAAACTGATGCAATGGATTGGGTTGGGTTGAGATTTTAAGAAGTTGGGTTGGGTTTCGGATGAGAAATTATTGAACCTGTTGGGTTTGGTTTGGTTTAAAAATTCTCAATTCGATCCAAATAAATAACTTGGTCATTACTTAATTATATTTTATATGTATTTAAAATAATTTGCTTTAAAAATTGATGGATTATATTTATAATGAAAATTTCTTGTGCATTTGCACGGTTTCAAAGCTAGTTAAATTGTCTTAGTTTTATGCTTTTACTGAAAACCTAAATGTAAGGTAGGGGTAGGGGTGAACAAATAAATCAGTGTATTCACGGACTCGACCCAAACTGGTGCAATGGATTGGGATGGGTTGAGATTTTCAAAAGTTGGGTTGGGTTTGGGTTGAGAAATTATTGAACCTGTTGGAATGGGTTTGGTTTAAAAAATTTTAACCCAAACAAAACCGGTAACCTGATCATTATCTAATTATATTTTATATATATTTAAAATATATTTGCTTTAGAAATTGATGGATTATATTTATAACAAAATTTTATTGTGCATTTGCACGGGTTCAAAGCTAGTTATATTGTCTTAGTTTTACGCTTTTACTGAAAATCTAAATGTAAGGTAGGGGTAGGGGTGAACAAATAAATCGGTGGATTCACGGACTCGACCCAAACTGGTGCAATGAATTGAGTTGGGTTGAGATTTTCAGAAGTTGAGTTTGGTTTGGGTTGAGAAATTATTGAACTCGTTCGGTTAGGTTTGGTTTAAAAAATTTTAACTCAACCCAAACTGATAACCTGATCATTATCTAATTATATTTTATATATATTTAAAATATATTTGCTTTAAAAATTGATGGATTACATTTATATTTTGGTAAGTTAGGTTAAATTACAATATATATTTGTGAGTGTATATATATACTTACATATATATAGAAAACCTCATTTATTTTTTTCTTCAACCTAGAAAACCTCCAACAAAAAAATACTAGTTTCTATAAAAAAAAAATGTCAATTTAAGATTTAAATATGTTAGAGTATATTTTTTTAAATACTTTTTAGCTGAAGAAAATCAACTGTTCTTATGAAAGTATTTCTTTTGAAATTTTTGCATGCTTTTTAATAGCTTATAGCATTGATTTGCTTATCATATGTTTATTCAATTTATTTTTTAGCATGATGTACACGCTTGGTATTATGTAAGAACTTGACCATAGAGATTCCAAGGCTGTGTCTATATTGGTGTCGTAAGATTTAATGAATTTATGTATGAATTTGATTTTGGATTAAATAAATAATGAATTATTGTAATAAAATATTTTTTATGTAATACATCATAATTGAATTATTTTTAATAAAAAATTTAAGTTAAATGAATTCATGAATAGATAGTTGAGATTTTTATTCATTGGCTTGGATTTAACTTTTAGACCAATCTCATCCATCACGATCTAAGCTCACCCTAACCATGTTCACGGTACCCGTGCTCAGGGATCTAAAAGAGAGAAAAAAAAAGTAGGAAGAAAAAACAAAAAGGTCCGGGCTCACGATTTTCCAGTATTTTTAGTTGCATTCTTGCACTCTGCAAAACGGTGCGTTTTTTGGGGAAGAGAGCCATAGAGATTGGGCCGAGGAGTACCAAAACTTACCACAAAAAGACCAGTGTGCTGCATCGCCTGCATCTACGAACTGCCATGGCGACTGAACTGGAAGAACTACTAGACTTCCTATCTTCTCCCACTTCACCTGTAAGTTCCTCTCTCTCTTTTAACACTCTGTTTGGTTTCCGAGATTTTGGAGGAAAATGGATTGATTTTTGCGAAAACTCATAACCAATCAGAGTTAAACTCGCCGTTACTAGATTCGCGGGGTTTTTGCTCCCCTTTCATTTCTCAGCTATCCAGCGCAGCTCATAGTTTGGTTACTGGGAATTTAGAGAGAGAAAGAGGAAAAAGAAAAAGAAAAAGAAAACCATCTAATTTATCGCTTAAATTCTTTTTTTTAAGTATCTTTAATAGATTATCGTGAGTATCGTCGAGTCAATTTGCAATAGTTTTTTTTTTTCTAGTTTAATTCATTCCCTATGTATATTGAAGATTGAAAGGTTCACTAAGAAGGATTGTTGTTACTTTAGGCGTTTATTTTTCATGCAAATACATGATTTATCGATTGTTTCAAAACAGAAGAATTCAATTATTTTGTTTGAAATATTTTATGCGTTCTTGATCAGTGATTGAATGTGAAAAGTTTATAAATTGGATAGTATTGATTAGAAATGAATTGAATCTTTAGTCTTTCTCTCTGGGCCTCTGAATTTTTCGGGGATTAAAAAAATAGTTCATGTGATAATTTGATATTAGTTATTGCTTTCTATCTCTTTCGTTCTAAGACTTTTACTATGTACTTTTCGGTGAGTAATGTGTATGAATGTGAACAATATAGGTGAAGAAGGCAGCCGTTGATATTGTTCGTGGATTAACTGGGTCTGAGGATGGTTTGCAGTCCCTTTCCAAGCATGCAAAGATTCTGCTTTCATCATTATCTCGACTTCTAAACGAAAACAAGGTGCTCATGTTGTGCAAATTGTTGTTTGTTTAATGTTAACCAACTAGTGATGCTATTTTCGTTAACAAGAACCTCTGAAATTTTAAGTTATCTTGTCACTGAGTTACTTTTCCTGGATTGCATTTTTTCGGATTGGAAGGCTGCAAAACTTCAATAGAGCCTTAAAGTTGATGGTTAAATAGTAATTCTCAAGAAAGAAAAGAAAAGATTTTTTTTGGAGTTTGATTCAGTTAGCACTTTGCTAGGTGTTCAGTTGTGCTCTCATTCTCTTGTAGTTTCGGTAGTGGATTGACCAAATTACTCTGATTCAGGAGGTTTCAGAACCGGCTGCAGAAGCTCTTGTAAATCTTTCACAGGATTCAGCACTAGCTGCTAAGATGGTTGAAATGGGAATGATTAAAATGGCCATGGATTTGTTGTACAAGCCAGACTCTAGCATTACCCGGTTGCTGGTTATGCTCCTAGTCAATCTCACACAGTTGGATGATGGTATTTCTTACCTGCTTAAGGTGCCTTTCGGTCTCTTCATGCAATCGTTGCTAGTGGTCTTGGTAACCTGTATAAAATTTAAAAGGAAAGGCATTACCTTTTAGTTTTCTTCCAATTGCTATCTATTAGATGCCATTTTTTCAGTTAGTAATACAACTTATGAGGGGATACGCAATTTTTTTTCCTAAAGATAGTACTAGTTTGATATCATTACCTGGTAATTCATGATCGAAATTTTACTTGCTTGCTTCTTAGACTGGAGATGAGAAGATGCAAGGACTGTATGTTATGAAGCTCGTGAGATCATTCTGCAGATCTTCTAATGAAACTAGCGGTGTGTTTTGCTTCTTTTCTGCTCGAAAGAGTTCTTCTATATACATGTTCTTTGAATTTTTTTTTTTTATGTTCAAACAATATGTGCTTGGTGCGACTCACCAAAGCTTTCATGGTCAGAAGATCTTGAATAATTAGAACTTCTCCTACAAAGATCATATTCTTGATAAGCTGAGACTCTTACAAAGATCATATTCTTGATAAGCTGAGACACCCCACATCTGGCAGGCAAAATTCTACCTGATCTTTGAGGTTGTTCCACCTTGAAGTTCAGAAAAAACATTAATGTAACTTTCTTAGAAATGTGATTTTTTTTGTCTCTAGCTTATTTTTCATGTTGCATGACATCGTGGTTTTTAGGTTTTAATCAATGAACATAAGTATGTTTCTCCATAATTATTATCTGACATTTTCTGTTATGCATCTACCAGAGGATCCTTTTGAGCACGTTGGTTCAATACTTGTAAACATATCAAAGAAAGAAGCAGGAAGGAAAATGTTACTGGACCCTAAGAGAGGGTTGCTAAAGCAGATTATTAGACAATTCGATTCAACTAGTCCATTGCGAAAGAAAGGGGTATTTTGAAATATTACTTCAACATAATGAGTTTCTTCTAGATGCCTTCTAAATTAATACACTCGTATTATGTATATAGAGAAATGTATCTTTTCATTCTATCAGTACAATTAATATTGAAGGAAATGTAGCACTTCGCATACACATCTGTTGTTCACCCTGCATTTCTTTGGTGCCTCTGAGTATAATGCATAGCCCGAAATTTGAATCCTCTCTGAAAAGGCCAATCTTCTGCAAACTTTGTGAATGATATGGAAAAAGGTACATGCTCTTTGGCTCCACAAAGACTGTTTGGGTCCTTACTGTGACAATATAGTTCCTTTAGTTCTTCTAGAGAATAAAAAAAGTTCCTGTAGTTAATTTGCAGCTGTTGCAAAGGTGGGAATATACTTATCCTTTTTAAAAAAGAAAATATTAAGACTTGAGGGGTCATTAATCTGTTAACCAATTTTTGTGCTGATTGCAAGTGTTATATTATTTTTGGACATTATTAATCAGGATCGATAGAACTTGTTGTTTGGGACTTCTGCTTGGCTTGTTAACAAGCTAGTCTACCTTTTGTACAGGCCATGCTTGAGTTGAGAAAGGTGTTGCAACCTTATTAGAGTATTTCCTAGAAACTTATCCAAGGAAAATACTTAAGACGCAGAGACTGTAAAACCCAGGCATATTAAAAGACGCTAAAGCTTTTAGTTAACATTGGATTGATGAATTAGTTAACTTTATTAGGCTTGATAACAACTTTGGCCTTGACAAGGCAGGTTAAAACAATGCATACTCTTTTCTAGGTAGCATGACCAAGCACAATCAAATTCAACCAAATCAAGCTTTAATAGCCCATTGCTTAGCTTGGCAAAAATTAATTTTGATGTTTGTTTGCTTACAGGTAGCCGGAACTATTCGAAACTGCTGTTTTGAGGCTGAGAATCAACTGCAGAATTTGCTTTTGATATCTGAGTTTCTTTGGCCAGCTCTGCTTCTGCCAGTTGCTGGCAGAAAGGTAAATTCTGTGCCAAAGAAAAAAGAGGGGGGCCCCTTCAGAAAATTTATAATTTATTATTCTTATTATCTGGGTTCACATGAGCTGAGATCATTAATTTGCTTGCTACAACGGATAAGATCTCTTCTTTTAAGAGGTGGGTGGGTGTGGTGGTTTACCAAGTGCTACTTCTCCATATGCTCTAATTGCCCGATGCTGTTGTAGAAAGTGCTACTTATGCCAGTTGCCCATTCTTCGGATTAATTTGACAGTTATATAGTATTGTTCTTTGAATGTTTTCAAGTTCTTAGTAAGAATAATTTTACTGTTCTCTGTCCCTTCATTGCAATCTTTTGAAATTTATTACACCCTCTTTCTTATCTCACATTTTGCAAAAGCATATGCATTAAATTCTTTTTGATTGATCTTGTGACCTTTTCTCAGATTTATAGTGAGCAGGACACCTCAAAAATGCCAATTGAGCTTGGAAGTGCACTTTCAATTGAGCGGGAACCAGTAAATGATCCGGAAATTCGTATTCAAGCTCTAGAGGCTATTTATTTGATCACGTTACAGGTCATAATTATTACTTTTTTTTTTCCTTTTCCCAGTTCTAATTGAATATTTTGTTAAGCTATATATAATACTTGCTTCATTGTTGGTTCTACATTTAAAATTATCTAGGGGTTGGTTATGTTCTTTACCTATACATTTATCATCAGATTCGTTGTGGCTTGATTAATTGTTTTCTTTTCAAGATCAAGGATACCTAATGATAAGATAGTTTTTTATATTCCTTTTATGAATTTGAAGTCAAAAGATTAGGAAATTCTTTTTCTATAAGTTGAGTTGTAATCTAGGGTTTAGGTTAGATATGAGAGAGAGAAATAGAGAAGAAGATGGCGAAGAAAGGTTTAGGGTTTATTCAATTAACCCTTCACCTGCTAACATATTATTTATATATGAGATAGATAAGTCCAAGTACAAAACTACCCTTCAGGAAAAGTAAAGAAAATAAAAATAATAACTCTAACACTCCCTTTCAAGCTGGAGCATACAAATCAAACATGCCTAGCTTGGAAGACAGTTGCTGGAATGATGTAAGAGCAAGAGACTTTGTGAGAATATCACCAAGCTGATCACCCGAACGAACATATGGAGTAATAAGCTCCTTCCGGAGCAACAAGTCTCGAATAAAGTGACAATTCACTTCAATATGCTTGGTACGTTCATGAAAGGTAGTAATAAAAATAGTAGCCTGATTATCACAATACATCTCCAAAGGAACAGAAACATCAATACCAAGGTCACGAAGGAGAGCACGAACCCACAACATTTCAGAAGCCGAATGAGCCATAGCTCGATACTCGGCCTCAGCACTAGAACGAGCAACAACATTTTGCTTCTTACTCCTCCAAGTAACCAAATTCCCACCAACAAAGGTACAATAGCCGGATGTAGACCGCCAATCAGAACGAGAACCAGCCCAGTTAGCATCACTAAAGCCAGTGATAGAAAGAGAAGTAGAGGGTTTATACAACAAGCCTCTACTAGAGGTACCCTTCAGATAATGGAGAATACGACAAACAGCATCAAAATGAGGTTGTCGAGGAGCATGCATATACTGACTAACGACACCAACGGCATAGGTAATGTCAGGGCGAGTAACAGTAAGATAGATTAACTTTCCAACCAACCGACGATATCGACCAACATCAACAAACAGATCACCCTGTTCACTATCAAGTTTTGCTACAGAGTCCATAGGAGTATCCGTAGGGCGTGAGCCTAAGAGACCGGTTTCAGAAAAAAGGTCTAGGATATATTTCCGTTGGGAAAGGGAAAGACCCCGAGAAGAGCGAGCAACTTCAATCCCAAGAAAATATCGAAGAGCACCCAAGTCCTTAGTATGGAATTGCTGGCCCAAATAGCACTTCAAATCAGCAATGCCAGTGGAATCACTCCCAGAAACAATAATATCATCCACATAAACAATCAAAACAATGGTGCCAGCAGTGGAATGACGAACAAAGACAGAATGATCAGAGGTAGAACGTTGGAATCCATATACAAGAACAATAGCACTGAATCGATCAAACCAAGCTCGAGGAGATTGTTTCAAACCATACAAGGCCTTCTTTAGACGACATACAAGATGGCCATTCCCAGCAACAACATATCCTGGTGGTTGGTCCATATACACTTCCTCCTGAAGATCACCATGAAGGAATGCATTCTTGATATCAAATTGATACAAAGGCTAAGAACGATTAACAACCATTGAGAGCAAGATGCGAACAGAGTTTAGGCAAGTAACAGGGGAAAAGGTCTCCAAGTAGTCAACACCATAGGTTTGGGTATAGTCTTTCGCAACCAACCGTGCTTTAAGACGTTCAATAGAACCATCAGGAAGATACTTAATAGTATAAACCCAAGGACAACCCACTGTCTGTTTTCCTGGAGGAAGGGGAGTAAGCTCCCAGGTGTGGTTCTTGTGAAGAGCGCTCATTTCCTCATCCATAGCTTGTTTCCAACAAGAAGAAGATAGTGCCTGCTTATAGGATGAAGGAACAGAAATAGAGGACAAAGAACAAGCAAAAGACTGCAAACAAGGTGAAATACGACTATAAGACAAAAAATGAGCAATAGGATGTTGTGTACAAGTTCTTTTACCTCGGCGTAGAGCAATAGGTAAATCATCGGTGTTCAAGGAAGGAGACAAAATAGGATCCTCCGACCTTGAAGCTGTAGGAACAGGGCCATAAGAAATAATACGCCTATCTTGAGATCGGTGGTATACCTGCAACGGAAGGTTAGAAGGAGTTGAGGAAACCGGAGAAGTGACCATAGGTGGAGACATGGGCATCGGAAGAGTAGGAGAGGGAAAAGAACACTCCCCTCACGACAAGATATGAGATCTGAAAATAGACTCTCACCTTGGGAGGAAAAGAATGAAGTAGACTTAAAAAATGTGACATCAACACTCACAAAGTAACGACGAGAATCAGTACTGTAACAACGATAGCCTTTTTGAGTACGGGAATACCCAAGGAAGACACATTTCCAAGCTCGAGGAGATAATTTATCCTGACGCAAATCAAGCACATGAACAAAAGCGACACAACCAAAAACCCGAGGAGTGAGGGAGAAAGGAGGCTGAGCAGGATAAACAAGTGAAAAAGGGGATTTATGATTCAAAACAGTAGAAGGCATGCGATTAATGAGATAATAAGCAGTTAAAACAGCATCACCCCAAAAATGTTTAGGTACCTTCATATTGAACATTAAAGTGGGAGCAATATAAAGTAAATGGCGGTGTTTCCGCTCAGCCACACAATTTTGCTGGGAAGTGTGAGAACAACTAGTTTGATAAATAATGCCTCTATCAATGCAAAATGAATTCATAATGGTCTGGGTATACTCTAAGGCATTATCAGATCGAAAAATCTTAATACACTTATTAAATTGAACAAGAATTTCATTATAAAATTGAAGAACAATTCTAGGCAATTAAGATATCTCTTTCATTAAAAACAACCAAGTCATTCGGGAATAATCATCAACAAAATAACGAAAACCACTCAAAGTAGCAGTTCGAGATGGACCCCAAATATCTGTATGAACCAAAGCAAATGACTCAAACTGGCGATCATGAGTACTACTTGGAAAAGAACTACGGTGATGCTGCCCTAGCTGATATGCCTCACACTTTAATTTAGACAAAGGACTCAATAAGGGAATAACAGTCTTCAATTTAGCCAAAGATGGATGACCTAAGCGGAAGTGCCACTGAAGAGGAGAAACTGTAGCAGACAAAGCGGATGAACTTAGAGATAGGAATTCACCGGGATCCAAAAGATAGAGACCGTCCTTCTCATGCCCCGAACCAATCTTCTTCTTGGTCTTGAGGTCTTGAAAAATACAAGAAGTAGGAGTGAAAAGAATATCACACTGTAACGCTTTTGTCAACTGACTAACAGAGAGTAAATTAAAGGGAAAATTAGGAATATAAAGACTAGAAGGTAAGGAGAGAGAGGTGGTGGGATGGAGAACACCTTGTCCATGAATAAGCCGAGAAGAGCCATCAGCTAACACGATATGATGATTAGCAGGTGTTAAATCAGAAAAACAAGATAATAAACCAGAGATATTTTTTGTAGCACCAGAATCAATAATCCATGAAGAGGGAGAAGCTGCGACACATGCAATATTACCTGAATTGGCTAAGGTAGCAGTAGAGGAGGAAGAAGGCTGTAAAGAAGGAAGTGCAATGCGCAAGTGCTGGACGAGAAGCTCGGCAAGTTGAGTACTGAGCGTATCACGAGAACCAGAACTAGAAGAAGCAGATCCAACAGAGGTGGGTTGTGACTGTACCATACTTGGAGACTGTGCTACACCATCACTGACTTGATTCACATAATTCGGCTTACCATATTTCTGAAAGCAATAAGGTTCAGTGTGATTTGTATCCCCACAATAATTGCACTTCCTGTCACTACGTCCACCAACGCGACCACCACGAGAACCACCACGAAAATTACGGCCACCGCGAAAACTACCACGAAATCCTCCACGGCCTCCACTGTTAGAGACCAAGGCAGTAGTCTCTGAAGAAGTAACAGGGGAACTAATCAAGGGAGAATGTTGTCCTAGGGAAGAACACAAAGGCCGGGAATAGGCATTAGCAGCCGTAGGCAAGGTCTCACTTGCAAGGATCTGATCTTTGAAGCCACGAAGATCAGAGTCCAAACCAGACAATAAGCTAGCAATCATAAACTCCTCCCATTGCTTCTTCTGCTGCTCTAAATTAGTGGTAAAAGGCCTATGCTGCAATAATTGATCCCACAAATTCTTAAGTGTGCTATAATACTTAGCTAAAGGTTTCCTAAACTGTTTGGTGATGAAAATTTTCTCATAGAGCTCATACACACGAGAAACATTACTCTGATGAGAAAATGAATCTGCAATTGAGTCCCAAATTTTCTTGGAGGAGTCACAAAATTCAATGGTGGTAGCAATATCAAGATCCATACTATGCCATAGTAATCCCATAACAGCGGAGTCCTCACAAATCCAATCTTCATAAGTTGGATCACTAGCACTAGGAGGATTGTCAGTCAAATACTTCAACTTTCAATGTGCACGTAAATAAATTCTAACTGCATGTGCCCAAGCCATGTAATTCAGACCATTCAACTTTTTCGAAGTGATAGATTTAGGCAAATCATTGTTAACATTAAAAATGGGGAGTTTTTCTTCAGTCTTAGTGCTAGATTTCTCTTTTGCCATCTCAAACAAAAGGTTCAAACAACAAAAATAGATCTGATACTAAATCAATAGACCCTTAAATCAGTCAAAGAAACAGTAACAGACTTGAGAAAAGGCAAACCTCCCAAAACACTTGAGAAATCCACAAGAAGATCAACAAACTGATGGAAAGGCACAGAAACAGCTCTCTTTACACAACAAGATGAATTAGAGCAAGGCTACAACCACCATACCAAAGCAGCAAAAGCAGGAAACCATGAAAGCTGAGGCCAGACTTCAAGAAAGAACACAGCCAACTCTTCAAATCATATAAAAAAACAACCAATTGTGATCCAAACATCAAAACAACACCAAAGCCACTCAAGAAACACCTAGTCGGCACCCATAGAGACTACCCCAAGCAACAAAGTCGATCCAAAGTCCCAAAAACTGGAGTTTTTAAAAATCGCACTAAAATCTGGAAAAATTCGAAAACCATACCAAACGACTTAGGATCGCGACGAAACTTCACCAAAAATTTTCCCTGGGTGCGTCGACCAGATTGGGAGGATCAACTTACCTTGCTGACGTCATATGCTGACGTCAGCAGATCTGTGTTGATGATTTCTAGCTGTGCTCCTCGTCTATTCTTCAGATTTGTCACACAACGATCGATTAGGAGGCTCTGATACCAAGTTGAGTTGTAATATAGGGTTTAGGTTAGATATGAGAGAGAGAAAGAGAGAAGATGGAGAAGAAAGGTTTAGGGTTTATTCAATTAACCCTTCACCTGTTAACATATTATTTTTATATGAGATAGATAAGTTCAAGTACAAACCTACCCTTCATGAAAAATAAAGGAAATAAAAATAATAACTCTAACACTATATATAGTTTCTAGTAACAAGGTTTCTTTAAACTGCGGTCTTCCACATAAAACTGATATTCTGCAGTTAAATAATAGGGATTGTATAAATTGTTATTTAGTTTATATGAATACGATGATTGCTATAATGAACCAATGAGGCTCCGTATATGCAGCCTATGTTCTAGAAACTGACTTGGAGGGCAATTTCCCTCATTTAAAGATAATGGTAGTCTTTAAATGAGAAATCAATTTGTTATTTACCCTTCTGTATGCGAATCTCTTGGAGAAAGGTCATGACAAGAATGACATCTATGATTTCATATGTTTCCAGGAGGCGGGCAGAAGAGCCTTTTGGTCTTTTAATGGACCGCACATATTAAAAGTAGGGTATGAGGATGAGGATGATCCAAAAGTAATGGAAGCATATGAGCAGATCGGCTCCTTGGTAGATTTAATCTCTCATGCATAATTATGATCACAATTCTTCTTTTAATTAACTGTTGCAACAAATATTGATTGTCTTTTTTGTTTACCAGCTGGTTTCATGGCAGTGGGACAGAGGAGCCATCACCTGAGATGTCAAAGTAGAAACTTACATTTTGTTGATTTGACCATGCAACTTTGTTGGGGATTTCATTGCTGGTTATATAGGTCACTTGAACTCAAGCCAGATTACCAAGAAAGGAAACAAATAAAAAAAGGTGGAAGAGCTTAGCCATTTCGTGGTTTTGAGCTCAAAATCTGCCATTTCGTGCATGAGATTTATAATTTGGCCGTCTGAATAATTTTCAGATAGCAGTCATTGGAAGAAAAGTATTGCTTAATTTAGAATATACGGAGAAGTTAGTGTTGTACTATTATTGTTTTATTTATATTCATAAATCTTGAGCTTCATTTGGATCCTTACTTGAACATATCTTTTGGCCTAGCCAAAGGCAGGGCCTTAGAACTGCATCTCATATGGAGGGAATTTTACATGTAAATCTTTTCAAGTTTCTTGCAATCAGTTGACTGATGGTAATGATAGGTGGAATCAGAAGACTTGACCATTAGATAATGTGAATTTGAATGTGTAAAAGAAACCAGTATTAAGATTTAAGAATGTGAAGACTGAAGTGGGGAGAAGTGAAACAATCGATTGCGAGAAATCTTTAATCAGAAATAAGCTGATTTTAACTTGCAGTGGAGTTCTGCTACCTCTCCCATTTTGCATTTTGAAGCAGGTACAAATAAGTGCTTCAGTTTGATTTGGAATTTTCAGAGCAAGTGCAATTTTGAAGACAATGCGGTTTGGCTATTGAGCAGCAACCTGGCCATAGAGAGAGGATTGTTAACTTACACAATTATAAGTTAGCATCGTACTAACCGTTTTAAATTAAAATACCCCCCTCGTTATCAGTTAAAACATTAGCATGTTTGGGGAGGGTTTTCGGTGTTTGAAAACCGTTTTCGAAAAGAGTTTTTGAAAATAGTTTTCAAAAACAGTTTTCAGTTTTCAGTGTTTGAAATCATGTTTGAATAACAATGTTTTGAAAACTGTTTCCAAAACAGTTTTCAGTAAAATGTTGTTTGGATAATCAGTTTTCAAAAACTGTTTTGAAAATAGAAAACTGTTTGGGCTACACTTTCTTGTAATTATTTTTCAGCTTTCAGTTTTCAGTGTTCAGTTTAAATTTTAATATCTAAAATTAATTTTATTTCTCATAATTACTAAATACAATTTTTTTAAGCACACACCAAATACTTGAAAATAATAAATATTATTTTATTTTTAAAATGTTAGTATTTTTTATATATCATTGATCAAAAAACAACATAAATTTAGAAAAACATATTGATTTAAGCAGCAGCATAAGCTTGGGTTATAGATTATATAAAAACATATTGATTTAGGCAGCAGTATCAAGTACTTTCTGTTTTAGATTATTGTACGAAAAAAACTAAGAAAAAAAAGTGTCTTCCTTTTATCACCAATCATTTTACATGAGAAATATAAAAAAAAATTAAAGACAAATTTGATACCATTGTTACTTTGCTCATGATTAACATATAAAGTCTATTAATAGAATCCACATTTATAACATACAAAGGAAAATAAAACACAATCTCGTTGGCAGGGCTAGCAAGCAGAGTAGCAAAACTCATCTCTCGATTCCACCTATTGCTATCAGTAATGAATTCTGAAAGATCATTTAACCAACATTGACAACATGGTGCATCTTTAATGGCAAAGACAGTTACGTCTTGAAGATAGCTACAAAGATGAATTTTGGAAAAATGAAAACCACGTAGCATTTCAAATGAAAGTGATAAAGTGATGCATTACATGAGAAAAAATGTCACTTGGCTGGACTTGAATGTCACAATGAAATTAAACAGAGAATAATAAATCATCAAGCATACCAAACAAATGGCATACAATCATGAATATTTATACAACTACTACAATTGCCTAAAATTTGTCCCTTCGTTCCTCCCCTTCTCACTTTCCTTTTCTGGCTTTCCTTGGACAATCCATCACCCACTTATTTGACTCTTTGCCCATTTGCAACAGGAAGATGCTTCATGTACAATTTTGAACTTCAATGCAGTAGTATAAATGTAACGACCCATCCCAGATTGGCCACCCCTGGACGGTGTCATCACATTTTGAAAATCCAAGCACGACACATATATGCAACAATAAATATAATACTACCAGGTTTTTTTTTTCTCTTTTCTTTGACAGGAGAGGTAAATAAATCTGATATTCACTTAAACATAAAAATACATAAATGCATGAATATTTACAATAAAATTTTTACAAGTCTTTAACTCGATTGTTTGAGGATATTGACACGTACTTGGCTTATAGAAAAAGATCTCGTCTGATTCTCAACCCACCAGACTATTTATCTTGATTGCTACCTGAAATCATTGAACAATGAGGAGTGAGCTTCACAAGCTCAGCGAATTAAATTTACTGAAAGTATTCTAAATTCCATCAATAATCCTTTAATATTAAAATTTATTTTTCGCGTAACCTGATAACAGCTTTCTACTATCAATCTCTTCTTCTCAATCATTGGTTCACCTTAAGACTATCAATTATTTCCTAATTACCTCGTAATGAGGTTCATATCAAAAAGTCCATTATTTAGATAAGTCTTATCACTGTCTTTTTATATGAAACTCAACCTTCTATAATTAAATTCACAAAAAAGTATCACATCTCAGCATCTCGAAAATCTCATCATTATAGCTGTCTCTTTTTATGAGACCCAACCATCTATAATTTAATTCACAATTAATATACTACAACTCAGCATCTCACACATCTCATCATTATAACTGTCTCTTTTTATGAGACCCAGCCATCTATAATTTAATTCACAATTAATATACCACATCTCAGCATTTCAAATAATGCAATGATAATTAAAACAGATGCAGATGCATGAATGATTATGATGGGAACGTCTTCCCACCTGTCGACAGGTTATTATTATCTTAGACCGGTTGCCCTCCTGGTTCTTTTATTCTCATCAGACCGGCTGCCTTCCCGGTTAATTCCAGCATATACCGGCTGTCACGGTTTTCACTTTTCATCCCAGCATATACCGGCTGTCACGGTTTTCACTTTTCATCCCAGCATATACCGGCTGTCATGGTTTTTATTTTTCATCTCAGCATATACCGGCTGTCACGGTTATTTCATTAGACCGGTTGCCTTCCCGGTTTTTTCGGTTATATTATTTAATGCATATGTGCATGAACAATGATATAAAACAGTAGAAAATATAAAAACAATATAAAGATTCCAACTCACCACGTAGCACTTTAAAGCTACTCGTGGGCCACCTCTTTGCCTTTCCCGATCTTCCTCGAATTTACTCTCGATTGTTGACTACCAACACCTGACATAATATTAGAATTTAAATTTCTTATTATTTCTTCTTTTCTCCATAAACTACACAGTTTGAAAATTTTCTATTTTAACCTCCTGAAACTTTCATAAATGATAAATAACATTACCTTATTACCTTTTGCTATTTTGATAGCTTCCCGAAATATTTTTGAAAAGATCCTCAAAATTTTGTTCCTTCCACCTTTCTTTAAACTCCCAAGTGTTTTAAGGACACAGATGAAATATTTGAAACTATAAGAAAATTTCTTCGTGTAATTACACGAACCCATATCCCATATTTATAGGGGAGCTCGGCTGAAAATCAGCAGCCCCCCCTCCCTCTTCCTCAAGTCTTCATAAGATACCAATTTAATAAAAAAAAAACAAACATAATGATAAAAACATCATCATTATGTTTTGTTCTCCACTTCTCATTAAACAACAAAAACCAATATATAAACTATCCCACTTGGAATTGTTCTCTCGGTGACAGTAGGTATGCTGCCCCGAGTTACTGTTCCAAGTTGACTTTTTTTTTTTTTTTTTTTTTTTACTTTTCAACCTTGGTCTCCAGAAATCTTCATTCAGCCATTCAGGGATTTAACTCTTTGTCATATTGATAAAAATATACACTTACCCAACTTTTAAAATACGGATATTACAATTCTACCCACCTTAAAAAATTTCGTCCCCGAAATTTCCTTGTTGAAATCAAGTAAAGAGTTGGGGATAATCCTTCCTCATTATTGCTTCATGTTCCCACGTGACTTCTTCAACATCTTTATTGCGCCATAATACTTGAATCAAAGGAATAACTTTATTGCGTAAGACTTGCTCTTTTCTGTCTAGGATTCCGACTGGGGCTAGCATAATAGTCAAGTCCTTCTGAATTTCTATCGCTTGATTCGTGATATCATGGGACTCATCGTGCAAGTACTTCCTCAGTAGTGACACATGAAAAACATTATGTAATTGCCTTAATTCCAGAGGCAAATTCAAACGATATGCTACAGGTCCAATTCTTGCGATCACCTCATAGGGCCCCATAAATCTCGGGCTCAACTTTCCCTTCTTCTTAAATCTCAACACTCCCTTCCACGGAGATATCTTCAAGAATACCCAATCACCAACTTGGAATTCAAGAGGTCGTCTTCTTTTGTCAGCATATCCTTTCTGTCTGCTCTGAGCTGCTCTGAGATTCTCCCTAACCAGTTTGATTCTTTCAGTAGTCAAGTCTATCATTTCTGGGCCATATATCTTTCTCTCTCCAACTTCTTCCTAGCATACTGGAGTTCTACACCTCATTCCATACAAAGCTTCGAAGGGTGTCATCCCAATACTAGTTTGATACTGATTATTGTATGCAAACTCTATCAAAGGCAAGTAAGCATCCCAGCTTACTAAGAAGCTCAATACACTTGCCCTCAGCATATCTTTTAGTATTCTGATGATTCTCTCTGTCTGTCCATCTGTTTGTGGGTGAAAAGCTGTACTAAACTATAATTGCGTACCCATAGCTTCTTGAAAACCCCTCCAAAATCTAGAAGTAAATCTAGAATCTCTATCAGACACAATAGTCAATGGCACTCCATGTAATTTCACTATCTCTGCCACATACAACTCAGCCAACTTTTCTGGACTCCAGGTAGTTTTAATAGGAAGAAAATGTGAAGATTTAGAAAGTCTATCCACTATAACCCACACAGCATCATGCCCTCTCTGGGTACGGAAAGAACCAGAGACAAAATCCATACTTACATTTTCCCACGGCCACTCAGGTATTGGAAGAGGTTGTAATAAACCTGCTGGATGCCTATTCTCAGATTTTACCTGTTGACAAGTCAAACATCTAGCAATGTATTCTGCTACATCCTTCTTCATCCCTGACCACCAATAATTCTGTTTTAGCCCCCTGTACATCTTATTATTTCTGGGTGCATGGAATATATCGAATCATGAGCCTCCTTTAGTATTTCTTTTCTCATCTCCTCATCATTGGGAACACAAATTCTTTGTCCCGATACTACCATACCATCTTCTCTGATTCTAAACTCCGTTGGCTTCCCGCTCAACACTTCCTGCCTGATTTTCTCTATTCCCTCATCTTTACTCTGTAGCTGTAATAAACGATCAATAATAGGAGATTGAACTACCATATTTGCCATTAATGCTCCTTTATCACTGACACTCAATTGCATCCTCATTCCTCTTAATTCTATCATCAGGCTAGTATCATGACTCCCAAAAGCAGCTAATTTCCCTGTAGCTTTTCTACTCAATGCATCTGCTACTACATTAGCCTTTCCTGGATGATAATGAATTGTACAATCATAATCACAAATTAATTCCATCCATCTCCTCTGTCTTAAATTCAACTCCTTCTGGGTTGGTAAATGCGTCAAACTTTTATGATAAGTAAAAATTTCAAGGGCTCCATATAAATGGTGTCTCCAAATCTTCAAAGCAAAGACTATGGCAGCCAATTCTAAATCATGGGTCGGGTAATTTCTCTCATGATTCTTCAGTTTCCAAGACGCATAAGCTATAACTTTCCCATGTTGCATCAACACACATCCCAACCCCTGATGCGACGCATCACTATAGACCACAAATCTTTCATCACCAGATGGAAGCACTAATACTGGGGCAGTAGTCAGTTTTTCTTTCAACAGTTGAAAACTTTTCTCACACTCCTCTGACCACTTAAACTTTTCATCTTTCCTGGTCAATTTAGTCAAAGGTCTAGCAATCATAGAAATTTTTTGAATAAATCTCCTATAATAACCAGCCAATCCCAAAAAGCTTCTAATTTCAGTTACATTCGTGGGTCTCTCCCAAGTCAACACTGCTTATACTTTTTGTGGGTCAACTGCTATTTCCTCTCCCGACACAACATGCCCCAAGAAGGATATTTCATTCAACCAAAACTCACATTTAGAGAATTTCGCATATAATTTCTCCTTCCTCAGAATCTCCAACACTATCTCCAAATGTCGCATATGCTCCTCTTCATTCTTAGAATATACTAAAATATCATCAATAAACACAATTACAAATCTATCCAAGAATGGTTTAAACACCCGGTTCATAAGATCCATAAATGCCGCAGGAGCATTGGTCAACCCAAAAGGCATCACCAAGAACTCAAAATGACCATAGCGTGTCCTAAAAGCAGTTTTAGGCACGTCCCCTTCTTTTATCCTCAATTGATGATATCCCGACCTTAGGTCTATCTTATAGAACACTCTAGCTCCCTGTAATTGTTCGAACAGGTCATCTATCCTGGGTAAAGGATATCTATTTTTGATTGTGATCTTATTTAATTGTCTATAATCAATACACAACCTCAATGTCCCATCATTCTTCTTGAAAAATAACACAGGGGCTCCCCAGGGTGATGTACTAGGTTAGATAAACTGTTTATCTAGCAACTCCTGAAGCTGAACTTTCAACTCTCTCAATTCAGCTGGTGCCATTCTATAGGGTGCTATGGATATGGGTGCTGATCCTGGAATCACTTCAATAGAAAATTCGATCTCCCTATTGGAAGGCAATCCAGACAACTCCTCAGGGAATACATCAGAAAAATCTTTTACCACAGAGATTTCTTCTAACTGTCTACCCTTTTTGCTAGAATCCACCACATATGCTAAATACCCCTCACAACCCTTCCTCAACCATTTACTAGCATTTAAGGCAGAAATCAGACAATTAACAAGTATTTTACGTTCTCCCTGAAAATTAAACTCCTCCTGCCCGGGTATCCTGAACACCACATTTTTCTTAAAACAATCTACCCATGCATGACATGCAGATAGCCAATTCATCCCTAGAATCATATCAAAATCTGTCATATCTAAAGGCAATAAATCAACCTCAAATTCTCGGTCAGCAATATTAATCACACAACTTTGATAAATTGTTCTGATAATAACCCTATCTCCAGTAGGAACCTCAACAATAATGGCATGCATCAAAGGACTAGCACTGACATCAATAGATTTCATATAACTACTAGATGCAAAAGAATGGGTTACACCAGGATCAATCAATAATCTAGCAGCCTACCAAGGATAGATATCATACCCATAACAACATCAGGAGTGGCTTGTGCATCCTGCTGGGTCAATGCATAGACTCTGCCATCTCTGGAATAAATCTGACTACCACATCCTCGCTCTGCTACAGATCCTCGACCTCTGCCCCGAACACTTCCTGATCCACTGCCTCTTTCCATCGGTCTTCTCCCGACACTTCCAATGCTTGCTTCAACTGACTTCCCCGCTGGACAATCTGCAGCAACATGTCCTCCCTCACCACATACAAAGCATATCTGTGTAGGGCAGTTCCGAGATAAATGCCCAATCTGATTACATTTAAAGCAAACCCTTGACTCCCGATCATAAATCAGATTTCCACTTCCCCTTGGTGGCATATTCATTCCTCTACCATAACTCCCAATCCCCATAGCCTGTCTCCCAAATCGAGGGGTCCCACTGGTATTACTCTGAGCTACTGAAGCAACAGATCTTGCTTGCCTTTGAGTCTGCCCTACCGTTCCTTGTGACAAAGAACGCCCCCTCTGAGGTGGTCTCCCACCCTGTACAGCCATACTGCTACCACCTCTAGATCCTTCAAATCTAGTTCTCTTCAACCAATCCCTCCTACCTTTAAACTCTATTAAATCTCTCTCAAGCTGCAATGCTTTATCTACCAGTACAACATAATTTCCTATGCCCATGTAAGAGAGTTTAAAACGAATTTCATAGTGTAATCTGTCTAAAAATCTCTTGCATTTTCTTTCCTCCGTATTCACGAACTCGGGTACAAATCTTGACAGGGCTACAAATTTACTATCATATTCAACCACCGATAAATTTCCCTGTTTTAGGTGGATAAATTCTCTTTCTTGTTGTGCCCGAAAATAATCTGGAAAATACTTTGCAAAGAATTCATCCTTAAATTTATTCCAAGTCAAAGGTTGATCTATTCGTGTACTCATTCTGGGCAAAATATCCTTCCACCATTGAGAAGCCTCACCCTCCAGCATAAACGAAGCAAGGGCAACCTTCTGTTTATCAGACACCGGTAAGACCTCAAAATATTTCTCCATATGCTCAATCCACTGTTCAGCTTCCACTGGATTTACAGATCCTTTAAATGACTGAGGTTTAACCTTAAGAAACCTCACAAAACAATCCCCTTGCATTTCATTTACAAATACCCCTCCATCAGGAACCTCTTACCTCACTACCTCTGGTTCTCTTCCATTCCTTTCCTCTAATCTTCTTTGCAAATTAGCAGCCCGTTCTTCGGCTGCATTAATTCTCTCTAAAGCACGGTTAAGAGCATCTTGCAATTCATCATTTCTACTTTTAGATACTTCCCCAGCTCTATTCGTACCAGCTGCGCTATCACCATGTTCCCTTGCGGGAACCACCGACTCGACTTCTTCATCTACTTCAGTCCTCCTAAAAATTGGGGGTCTACCATGTCCCCTCTGATTTTGAACTCTACCTCTAGTTCTCCCACGACCACGTGTCATCCTCAGACTCTGCATTTAAGAATATTATTTATTTAGATCTTCCACTTTTTAGGTTCTCATGCAGTCTACAAAATCTTAAAACCTAATGCTCTGATACCAAAATTGTAACGACCCATCCTAGGTTGGCCACCTCTGGACGGTGTCATCACATTTTGAAAATCTAAGCACGACACATATATGCAACAATAAATATAAACTACCAGTTTTTTTTTTCTCTTTCCTTTAACAGGAGAGGTAAACAAATCTGATATTCACTTAAACATAAAAATACATAAATGCATGAATATTTACTATAAAATTTTTACAAGTCTTTAACTCGATTGTCTGAGGATATTGACACGTACTTGGCTTATAGAAAAAGATCTCGTCTGATTCTCAACCCACCAGACTATTTATCTTGATTGCTACCTGAAATCATTGAACAGTGAGGAGTGAGCTTCACAAGCTCAGCGAATTAAATTTACTGAAAGTATTCCAAATTCCATCAATAATCCTTTAATATTAAAATTTATTTTTCGCATAACCTGATGACAACTTTCTACTATCAATCTCTTCTTCTCAATCATTGGTTCACCTTAAGACTATCAATTATTTCCTAATTACCTCGTAATGAGGTTCATATCAAAAAGTCCATCATTTAGATATGTCTTATCACTGTCTTTTTATATGAAACTCAACCTTCTATAATTAAATTCACAAAAAGTATCACATCTCAGCATCTCGAAAATCTCATCATTATAGCTGTCTCTTTTTATGAGACCCAACCATCTATAATTTAATTCACAATTAATATACCACAACTCAGCATCTCACACATCTCATCATTATAACTGTATCTTTTTATGAGACCCAACCATCTATAATTTAATTCACAATTAATATACCACATCTCAGCATTTCAACTAATGCAATGATAATTAAAACAGATGCAGATGCATGAATGATTATGATGGGAATGTCTTCCCACCTGTCGACAGGTTATTATTATCTTAGACCGGCTGCCCTCCTGGTTCTTTTATTCTCATCAGACCTGCTGCCTTCCCGGTTAATTCCAGCATATACCGACTGTCACGGTTTTTACTTTTCATCCCAGCATATACCGGCTGTCACGGTTTTCACTTTTCATCCCAGCATATACCGGCTGTCACGGTTTTTATTTTTCATCCCAGCATATACCGGCTGTCACGGTTATTTTATTAGACCGGCTGCCTTCCCGGTTCTTTCGGTTATATTATTTAATGCATATGTGCATGAACAATGATATGAAACAGTAGAAAATATAAAAACGATATAAAGATTCCAACCACTTAATTTGACTATCCTAATTATCCACTAATTTTATCTAACAAAGTTTCTTTAAAATTTCTTACATCCAATCATCCAGATTTTTTATCAAATTATAAAAATTCCACAAGATTCTTTTCTTCCCAAATCACATCAAATAATTCATTAAAATCTGTCCAGATCCACTAAATTTCATCTCAACTTGTCCATCAGAATTTGTCAAGATCCACTAAAATTTATCTTAAATCATCCATAAAAATTTAACAAGATCCACTAAAATTCATCTCGTCATAATTCGTATTAAAACATCTATATATCTCATCAATAATTTTTTTATTGCTTTTATCCTCAAATAAACTTATGGTTTTCAAAAATATCATTTCTCACCGAAAAATATTTCTACCTGGCCAAATTTCCTATCATAACCATAAATCAATTTTTCATCTATCACCTTAGCATACTTTAATAATTAATTTTAATAATATCACCAAATAATTGATTTTTATTTAGACTACTAAGAGTACATCCAACTCACCACGTAGTACTTTAAAGCTACTCGTGGGCCACCTCTTTGCCTTTCCCGATCTTCCTCGAATTTTCTCCCGATTGTTGACTACCAACACATGACATAATATTAGAATTTAAATTTCTTATTATTTCTTCTTTTCTCCATAAACTACGCAGTTTGAAAATTTTCTATTTTAATCTCCTGAAGCTTTCATAAATGATAAATAACATTACCTTATTACCTTCTGCTATTTTGACAGCTTCCCGAAATATTTTTGAAAAGACCCTCAAAATTTTGTTCCTTCCACCTTTCTTTAAACTCCCAAGTGTTTTAAGGACACATATGAAATATTTGAAACTATAGGAAAATTTCTTCGTGTAATTACACGAACCCATATCCCATATTTATAGGGGAGCTCGGCTGAAAATCAGCAGCCCCCCCCCCCTCCCTCTTCCTCAAGTCTTCATAAGATACCAATTTAATAAAAAAAACAAACATAATGATAAAAACATCATCATTATGTTTTGTTCTCCACTTCCCATTAAACAACAAAAACCAATATATAAACTATCCCACTTGGAATTGTTCTCTCGGTGGCAGTAGGTATGCTGCCCCAAGTTACTGTTCCAAGTTGACTTTTTTTTTTTTTTTTTTTTTACTTTTCAACCTTGGTCTCCAGAAATCTTCATTCAGCCATTCAGGGATTTAACTCTTTGTCATATTGATAAAAATATACACTTACCCAACTTTTAAAATACGGATATTACAATAAATGGGGGAATAGCCCTTTAAAACTGCATCTTTTGCGCCAGTGTCATTACCATAAACAAGTCCAGGATTTGACTAAGATTTCAATGATTTGGATTTGTCTATCACTGGAGGCCACATTGAGAAAATCAATCTGTTGCTATTTTCCCTGTAGCAGCAGCTAACCCACGCACCTTACATTGCTCCTACCCATACCCATGAAAAGACAAGCAAGAAGCAACATGAGCTTAGAAAAAAACTCATTTGCAATTCTTATGATCTAGGCAGCAGAGATGGGCAATTCTTGGATAAAGTCAAAAGTAGCCATGTGGAACAAACAACAAGCACTGTGGTGTCCTACTGAATTGCACTAATACCTTTATTAAAAGAAATGAAAAGACATCAAGACGGTGAAGCGTGACTGAAATAGCAATGGAAAATTATTTATGTAAATTCACAATTGATAGTATATAGGATCAATTGTATTCTTTTTATTCAATCAAGATACAAGAATTTCTTCTCCAAACTGTTCTTTATTTCAATAGTTTTTAATCACCAAAGGATCATGCATAGGACTGTTATCGAAGGTGGATTTGTTGAGTACATTCCATAATTCCTACCAGGAGTAGTAAAAGACAATGAGAATTATCCAAAAGGACTTGAATATACAAGTAGCACAATAAGAAGAAGAATAATGAATAGGTTGATAAACAACCTGATGTGGAGAACCATACTTTTTTCTCATAAATTATGTCCATAAAGAAGAACCCTCTAGGCAACACCAAGGAAGCTTGGCATATATGGACAACATCACTTCATGAAGGGAACAAAGGTCTAAACCACCCTCTTCTATAGTAAAATAAATCTAGTTCCATGAAACCCAATGGTGTCTACTATCACCAAACTAAGACTAAAGGAAAGATGGGAAGATTTTCTCCACTGAAATTAGGAAATTATTTGGGAGAATAATCACATAAAGCATGTATATTGGAATGGAAGTAAGAACACTTTTCAGTATAGTAATCTTTCCACCAAAATCGAAGACTAAAGGAAAAATATAGTAATCTTTTCCCCACACTAAGACTAAAGGAAAATGGAAAGTGTTTACTACAACTACACAGGCCCTATATGTTTCATCATTCTATCCTCGGTTATGAGTCAGGAATTAACAGATGGTGACAATAGGTTGCAAATCCAAATGGATTTTACTGCTTCTAGTGCCATCAATCCTTGAATTTACAGAATCTTGAACTTTTAGTTAAAAATACAAGTTAAGATTTGAGAGAGGGAAGAGAGTAAGAGAGAAGCACATCCAGTTATCAATCAACCTAAAATATTGAAGAAACTTAGCATGAAATTTTCAAGATTTTATTTCCAATTCACATTTAAAACAGAAATTACTAGGAAGAGTATAAAAATATCTACATCATAAAGTAGCCTTTCAATGAAAATCATCATATTCATCCCATACAAGGCAACGTATTTGCTTATGTTTGATTAATTGGTTGTCAAAAAGGAAAAAGAAAAAGCTCTTTTTTTCTTTCCAAAATCATCTCGGTAACCAACAATGCTCAAAGAATCAAAGCAAAGAGAAAATACATAAAGAAATGTTGACCTGAGTAATCTCAGCAGAGGCAACCCATATGAATACAACCGTGCCAATTAGCCCTAACCCAGCCTTGTATTTCCAACCCATTACTCAGTAGTCTATTACCCACAAGAAAAAAAAAACCCTTGAAACTGAAAATTCAACCCAAAATATGAAATGGGGAAATCTTTATTTTGCTATAAAATTCAACCCATAATCAGTATAGTAATCTTTTCTCATGTACACTTTCCATGTAATAAGAACACTTTTCAGAGAATGCTAAAAAATATAAGAAATGTCAGTCGGATCGTTGAAATCGAAGCGTACCTAAGAAAAGAAACAAGTGAGATCTTTTTTGGTCTTCGATGAATCAGACTATTTCGATTCGAGTTCAAATGGGTACCAGCATTTTGCCCTGCGCATCCCCACCAAAAACCCCAAACCCAGCATCACCACCATCGACACTCTCCTTTTCCCCACTGGCCCCACTGTCCCTCTTCCTCCGGGAAATCGGCGCTTTGCTCACATCGGACAACCAGTTGGCGTCTCTGTCGTTGCCAAACAGCTCCCCGCTCGAGTCTGTCGCCACGGCGATGGGGAAATCCTAGCACGTGCCGTACACCGCGGATGCCCCCACAGAGCAGCACCTCAGGGAGACGGGCTTATTGTTGCTGGTGTTGTTGTTGATGTCATCGTCGACGAGGGAGAGAACATAGCAGAAAGTAGAGAGCAGAGAGCAGAGAGAAGAGAAAAGAGAGTCGTGATTTTTAAGCTGAGTTTTCGGAGTTTTCAAAAATCAGTGTTTGAAAAGAGTTATTTTGAAAACAGTGTTTAAAAATTGTTTTGCAAAACTGTTTTACCAAACATGTTAGCAGTGTTTGAAAATGATTTTCAGTGTTTGAACACTGAAAAGAGTGTTTGAACACTCTCCCCAGACATACCCTAATAATGTACATACATTTTTGATAATTTTATATAAAAAAATCTGAAAAGTTACAAATTATCTTACTAGTACTAAAGCCCACTCGCGACTATCGGAGTTCGTTGAAGAGTGTGATTTATCCTCGATTTTTTCGATGATAGTTTTCCATCAAACTTTGTAGATATGTTGGAAATTTAACTTTCGAGCTAGTGGCCATGTTACTTTTCGATAAAAGTCATTGAAAAGTACCATATCCAAAAATGTGCCCTCTCCATTTACAGTGGAGTGGCATGTGATAGCGGAAGCTCGGCAAAAAGTGGTGAAACCGGATCTCATACTGTAGATCTCAATGAAACTCTTTTCAACAATATCATAAGTGCAATTTTTCAACCACCAATTGGTTCAATATTGCAAAATGTATCCGGATATTAAAAAATTTATATATATATATATATATATATATATATATATATATATATATATATATATATAACTTTACCCCACTATATGTGTAAAATGTAAATAAACATTGTGTCCAAACCTTTTTAGACCAAAATGCTTACAATAATTCAAACTTCTCTAACACAAATAGAATAGCAATAGGGTAATTCACTAAATCCATCAATTTTTACATCTAGATACTTTTTGCGATATGAAACCAATTGATGGTCAAAAAAGTGTATCATCGGTACCGTTGGAAATAGCTGGTTGAGATCTACAGTACGAGACATGGTCTCAATACCTTTCATTGAGCCTCAGTTATCACACGTCGCCTCGTCGTAAATGGATACACTTTTTAGATTTAATACTTTCCGGTGATTTTTACTAAAAGTTAACACCACCATTAGGCCAAAAATTGAATTTCTAGCATACCTACAAAATTTAACGGTGAACTGTCGCTGAAAAAAATTGAGTGCATCACACTCTTCAATAGTCGCGAGTGAGTTCCGTCTTTGAGCATATAATTTTCCTTTTTTTTATTTTAAAATTTCCAAAAAAAAACCTCTAATTTATTGATGTTTTAGGTGATAATAAGACAAGTTAGTAATCTCCGCGCGCGCGCGCGCGCACACATACACACACACACACACACACACACACACACACATATATATATATATATATATATATATATATATATAAAGTCTGTTAATCAAACAGAATGGTAATATAGTAATTCAATAAGCATATCGATTTAATTTCTTAAAATTTTATAGATTTTTTGTGATATCAAATCATCGATGATAAAAAAAGGTGAACTCTTGATATCGTAAGAATTAACTTGATGAAATCTAGCCCTCACATATTATTTGTGCAAATTGAGGGAATCCACTTTTAAATTTTGAATATTTCAACAACTATTACCAAAAGTGATCTAGCCCGTGATGTCAGAAGTCGAGCGACTAAGCAATTAGGAAAATCTGATGGAAACCTCCGTGAATTGGGATTGCTCGTGCTAGGTTTGATTTCACTTCTTAATTTTCTGTTTTTTTTTTTTAAATTTCAAAAATATCTTTATTTTAATGAGTTTTTAAAGAATATTTAAAGACATTTTGATTCAGATTAATTTGGACACAACAATCTTTTTGCTTTTAAGTATAAGAAGTTAACATTTGTATATATGCATATATGGAGTATGGAAAATTGATTACTATGATTTATAAATACAAGTCAAGCATTGACACTCAGATAGGAGTGTACTTAAAAAAGGTTTCATGCTCGGATAATACTCAAATACATGAGTAACAAAGAAAATTGAATCAAGATGCGTTTTGAGATGAATTAAGAATGATAATTTGATTGGTAATTTTGAGATTTTTCTATAAGAGACTCGAGTTTATTCTTTTTTGTTGTTGTCAATGTACCAAAATAAAAAATAATTTTAACTTAATTCCCAAATTGTTTTCAAAAGCAGTGTTTTTAAAATAGAAAAGAAATCCAAACTTGTCCGTAGGTGAGACTTGATGATTGAAATGTAGATTCTATTTTTTAGTTAACAAAAAAAATGGCTAGGAAAAAATAATAAAGAAAAATTCATAGTTGACATTTTTTTATTTATTTTTGATGGATTAATTGAGTAAGTAACCTAAAGTAAATCGCTGTGAGCAATTCACTTTGCGCCAATAAAACAACACCCGGGAAGCCCAATTCACTCGCCGTAACGTTTCAAAGTAACGATTTCATGTTCCCGCCAAACTCCACCAGTTATCCCCCTCACGCATCTCCTCGATTTTCTTCAAAACCCGAAACCACCTCTCCACTTTTGTGCCCAAAAGAAACCGATAACCCGTTTCTAGACCCGACCACGAAAATGGATATCTCCGATATTGCCAGAAAGCTCGGCCTCTCGGAATCCAAGTACCTGATCCGAAAAGCCACGGAGCTCCGCCGTCTCTGCGATGTTCAGTTTGATTCCTCTATTATCGGAGTCGTAAGTACATTAACATCTAGTCACTTGATTTAATCAGCAGTATATACAATTTTCTTTTAATTACATCAAATCTATATGATGGAACTTTGCTGTTATTTATAGGGTGAGGTTTGCAAAGCCATAATATGCTTGGAGATTGCCGCCACAAGGTAACCATATCGTTACCCAATTGATCCGTATATTTCCCTTTTTCATTTCTTATACGCTTTCTTTTAATGGAATGCTTAATTGGGTTTTCTGTGATTATAGGTTGCAGATTATATTTGGTAGACAGAGTGCAATAAATTTGAGCGGTATGTCAGAGGGGGCGTACAATAGATCCTTCAATTCGCTGCAAAATAGTATCGGCATCAAGTGGGTTTCTTTTCTTTTTAAGTCATTTGTTAGATTTGCTTTTTGATGTTGTATTTTTATTGATTTAAGTCTGTGGTAATGGGGTATTGATTTCAAGCGTAAACAATGAGGTTTTGTAGGACAAAGCTGGATATAAGAGAACTGGGGATCCAGTTTGGCTGTGTTAGGCTCATTCCTTTTGTGAAGAGGGGGCTATCTCTGTAAAATCCCTTTCCTTTTATGTGCTTTCGGATTTACTATCATTTGTTTAACAGATTAAATGTGTTTATTCAAGATTGACCTATAAAAGATTGGTATTTGCGACGTATTTGAAAAAATGCCTCAGAGGAGAAATTCCTAATACCAAACAATAAGGTTCATTGCTTTTATCTAACTTATAATCATCTGTCAAGAGCATTTGATGAACCTTTTATTTTAACTTGAAGTATCATTATGTACAAGAATTCTGGTTAATTCATGTGAACGTTTATTTTCCCTTTTATTATTTTGTGATGAATTATTTGGTTATGCAAATGATTGGAATGCTTGTTTTTTAGGTTTAAGGATCGTTTTCTTGCATCCCTACCAGCATCAAGGCGGACTACTGCTGACTTTTCTCGCCCTGTATTTACTGCAGTTGCGTTCTACTTGTGTGCAAAAAGGCACAAGGTGTTCAAGGATTAATTGATCTATCAAATGATGGTTGGGTAATTATACCATTGTAGTGTTTTAACTTGCGAGTTGAAATTTATTTCTTGCAGCTCAAGATCGACAAACTTAAGTTGATTGAGGTTTGTGGCACATCCGAATCTGAATTTTGTTGTGTAAGTGATGCTGTTTCCTGCTTTGCATGATTCCTTAACATGGTAACTTCTAATTTTTAGTACTAATTTGGGACTCTATGTATAGGTCTCTACGACCATGAAGGACCTATGTCATGATGTTTTTGGGATCACAACGGTGAAGAAGGATCCCAGGGAAGTGAAAGGGAACCGAGGTAGCAGCTCATTTTGATTGATTCTTAATCCTGCAGCCTTTATTTATTCTTCTGCTTGTGTCTAGTAACCTTTTGATTTGGTCACTATCATTGCAGTCGCTTGGATATTACAAGTTCTGATCAATATATTTGAATTTTTCACTTGATACTGAGAATCGTTCCTAAATTTTGCCATCTGTTTGCAGGGTTGTTAGATGAATTACCTGAAAAAAGGAAATTTGAGGATGGTGGTTATTTATCCGATGATGGAAAAGAGGTACTAGTGCATTCCAGTTGTTTTTCTATTTCCAATCACCTGAAACCATTGAAGTTATTTGCTTCTAGATCAGAACAATGCTGACATGTACATGCATATTGAGTCACTACTAAATTCCATTGTGAATTTCTTTACTCGTTACTTTTGATATCAATTGGAATACCACCCTTGATGCGTAACACTATTTAGTGAGATTCATTGAGATACTTATTTAACAATTTGATACTGCTGCTCATTACACTATCTTAAGAGAGTAAGAGCCCTGATTATTAAAATCCTTGTTAGTTCCCCTTGTCTCAACGAAGTTCATTTTATTAGCTTCCTTTTGATGTGGCCGTTGCCTCACTTTAAGAAGCAATACCATGAAAATGCACAATACTGATTATCAAGTAGGACACTGCTGGATTCTTGAGATGAATCCAAAATGGCACCATATGGCATGGATGAGTGGAATTCTTTTGGAGCATCTTGTTTGAAGACACCTAGTACCTTTTTAGTTAACTAAGCTGACTTTAAAACTACTCCATAACCTTGCTTCTCCTTTTGGATGAGGTTGAAATGTGCCCCCAGTAATAATTGCCTTAAGTGCATGCCTGAGGGTATTTGCATCTTGAAATCACCTGTCTCCAAATTCCATAATCAACTGCATCTTTATTACTTGTTATTACTGGTTTATCCTTACAAAGAAAAGTTTTATCATTCTGAATATAAAGTGCTAGCAACTAGCCAACTAGCAAGAAAGCCTTTGCTCATTCCTTTCACAGCTTTACACCTCTCCATGTCATCTGCTTACTTTTATTTATATATTTTATATGTAGTACTTCCCATTAGGTGTGGAACTTAGTCAAGCAGTTCACCTCGTTCGAGAGGCTTGACTCGAAAAGCTCAGCTCGAAAAATCGAGTTCGAGCTGCGATTTTGGCTCGGTTAGTTTATTGAGCCGAGCTCGAGCAATTTCAAATTCGGCTTTTTAGACTTGCGAGTTAGCTCGATTTAATTAATAAATTAAATAAATATTATATTTATTTTATATATATTATAAAAACCATATATGTATATATTTATTTTATTTCAAAAATATAAATATCAAATTTATTTATTTTATTTTGAAAAACATATATATTTATTATTTTATTTTGAAAAGCTTGGCTTGAGTTTGAATTTTACCTTATGAGTTAAGCTTGAGTTCAATTTTCTTAACTCAGTGATGTAGGACAGATAAGTAGAAGGAGAAACACATTGAGAATTAGAGATAAACAGTAGAGAAGCAGAGAGATTAGACCGAGATAAATTAGATCAAGTAGAGAAGACACAAATAAGGACATAGATTAGAAAAGATAGGGCAAGAAGATAAAAGATATCAAAATCTTTAATTCAATTTATAATTTAGTTCCATTAAAATCAACATAATAAGGTGTTTATATAAGCACAAAGCACACTGAAAAATCCTATGAACTAGTAACATTCTTAACATAAAAGAAAATAAATCAAAACATAATAACTCCCAAATAAAATCCCCAACATAATAAGAAATAAATCAAAACATAATAATTCCATAATATCCTAGAAATCTTAGAGTAATATATAATTCCTTTCCTTTTTTACATCATTCTACCCTACTTGCAAAAAACTCGACCTCGAATTTTGAAGTGATGAATGATCAAAACTCGTGATTGCTGTAGTAGACAAGTGAAGACTTGAAAATGTCCCAAAGTGGTAAAACAAACTCGATGAAAGGAATGTCAGACACACACATATCAACATCCATATTTTGGCAATGTTGATCTTCATTGTGAAGGGTTTCAAAAGATACATCTTGTGCATCGTGAGACTTGAGTCATTCTGCAATAATTGGAGCTTGCTCTCCAAAGTTTTCTTGGATTAGAGAAACAACTTCATACTTGGTGTCGTCGTGACACGAACCCTGATAGATAGAAGTTTTGGCAAAAGCTGTTTCTACTAATTTTGTTCGTGTTAGCACTTGTTGAAACTTGAGTCGAATTTCTAAGTTAGAATATTTGATCTCCAATTGGCAACAGTTGTAATAAATGGAACGACCATCAAGTTCGGTTTCAGCCCAGACAACATCTTGAGGCAAGCTGTATTGCACAAGCGCTTGAAAATCCAATGAATTTGAGAGAAGACTAATTTTCTCAATATAACCAAAAGGACGAAAAATCTGATAAATCATAATTTCTGTAATTGGATACAGTACATGATGAACTGTAACTAGGAGAACTCGGCTCAACTCACTTTATTCCTGACAAGTGACTCCAATTTCATGTAAATACAAAATGAATATAAATAAAACAAAAAAAAACTGTGATTTTTTTTCTACCTTTTTTTATTCTTTTTCTTAAATTAAAAACTACAAAAAAATTATACATATAAATAAAAAAAGTAGAACACTGTTCATTGACACTGTTCATTGGCACCGTAGCGACGACATTGTTCACGGCACAAAAACATTTTTTTATACAAAAATTTGATTTAAGGGATTAGATAGAGATAGTAATGCAGGATTTTTTGGCTTTGATACTAATTTAATGTAGGACGATAAGTAGGAAGAGAAACAGATTGAGAATTGAGGAGAAACAACAGAGAAGCATGGAGATTAGAAAGAGAAATTAGATCAGGTAGAAAATACATGGATAAGGACAAAGATTAGAAAAGATAAGGTAAGAAGACAAAAGATACCAAAACCTTTAATTCAATTCATAATTCAGCTCTATCAAAACAACATAGTGTTTATATAGGCACCAAACACACTAGAAAATCCTACGAATTAATAATGTTTTTAACATAAAAGGAAATAAATCAAAACATAATAACTTCCAAATAAAATCCTCAATATAATAGGAAATAAATCAAAACATAATAATTCTCTAATATCCCATAAATCTTAGAATAGTACATAATTCTTTTCATTTTCTGTATCACTCGGGCTCAGCTCGAAGCTTGACTCGAATAAGTTTTTTACTCATAAACCGAGCTTGAGCTCCCCTCAACTCAGGTTTGGCTCGGCTTGAATCAACCTTACTTTCCATAAATAACTGCAAGCTTGTTGTCATATGTTCAAATTTTCTCCTACTAGATAATTGACTCAAGTGCAATCTTGTATGTCTTTTAAAAAGTTTACTCTCAAATTAAGTTTTAATTGTTTTCAAATGTAATTGACATAAACTCCTGCAGTTGCCAAGTTACAAGCGGCGCAAAAGAATGGAGAAAGGTGCTTATGAGGAGTGGAAAACCTCTGTCATTTCATCTAATAAGGAAAACATGGCAAAAGGTAATGAATGTTTTTTCTTCTCTATTATTTCACAATCATGTATCATTGCATGTCAAAGGAGGCAATGTAATTAATATTATTTGTTTGCCTTGTTCTTTTCAGCAGCTCGCAAGCGAACCACACAATCTAGTCTCAACTTTCTGAAGGAAGTTCCTGAGCCTCAAAAGTTGGAGGCTTCATAGGGGTGACTTGCATGGCTTTGTTATGCTTGCTTGCTGGATGAATTTTGTCAGAAGTTCCATGGAAGGAAAAGGAATGAAGATGTTTATCTGTTTATGTTATTACCTTGAAATAAAAGAATAAAGAGAAAAAATACATTTATTTATTTCTTTTTATTGGCGCTCTTGTCATTATGATATCCTTCATGGATCATGAATGAATTGCCTGCCCTATAGGAAGGATTTCTTAGTGAGCGCGTTGTATATAATTGCAATTACAGTTCATATTATATTATCTAAAATTCCAAATTTATCTCAATAGTCTTTCTTGTTAGTTCTGAGATAATTTTCATAAGAATGCACATCTAGTTATGACAGTCTGTATCTTGCAAGGGAAAATGAATGATCAAGAGCGCATTGTGTGCTAATATTTCTTTTAAAAAAAGTTGATTATAGAGTAAGAAATTGCGTAAAGAATATAATGATCTGTGAACTTTTAATTATTGAAAAGTGATTGACCATGAACATGGAAGAGACATGCACTTCCTCTCGATCATTGTTTTTAATGTGAAATCGTTATCAACAGAACAATAAGAAAAGGATTAATGATGTTTTTCTATGTATTGAAGTATCAATATCCCATGAAACAGCCAGTCGGTTGCAACTTGCAAAAATAAATAAAATTGGGGAGAATAATTAACAAACCAAACCAGGAACCCCTTTATGCCAATGTAGTGCCACGCGTTATCCATATTTATCTATTCAGTATTTTATGGAGTTATTGAAACTGTTCATATTGTTATCGACACTTTTCCAATTTCTTTAATAGCTTTGAGTGATACTTGTACACTTAAAATTCTTTTAAATTATCATAATTCTTTTTTTTTTTCATCTCCTAGATGCCGGATGACTTTCTCTTCTCTTTAACGTGATATGAACTCTTTATTTTAGTTTGTTATAACCGTGTTGAACTTCTGACAATTAGATAAAAATACGATATTTGAATACTTTAAATTAAAAAAAAAAATTTATAAAAATAAACAAGTTTAACACTCAACCACGTAACCATATCCAAAGCCTATACCCGAGTCCGGATAATTTTCACAGTTGACTCACTCTCTCATCTTTCTCTCTATTTTTTTTTTTCTGTCATGACTCTTTCCACCACATTTATACCGTTGCTAAGCCATACTTCTTCTCTTTCACTTCCTTTCCCCCCTAATATCTAGATTTCTTTTGTTTGCACAAATATGGATTCGGGTTACAATCAAATTTGTTTGGAACTGAATTTTTCGTGATTTAGATGGTGGGAGAAGGAATTAACGTGCTAGTGTTGTGGCTTTTGATCGATTTGGGCAATTTCAATATTTTTTCGTATAAGCCAATAAAAGATCTAGAGAAAATTTTCACTTTTTCCCTTAAATTAGTGTGTCGGTTGGCTGAGTTTGACGTGCTAAGTTTTCGAATTATGTTTCTGGATAGTTTTGTCCTTGGCTGTTGGAGATTAAATGGTTGATTGTTTTTATGTTTTTCATATTTCTTTTGTGCAATGGATTTGGGTTACAATCAAATTTGTTTAGCTCTTTATACACAAGTGAGTATTGTCTTCAAATTGATTTAGACCAAAATTATTTAGGACACTTCATTCAACTAAGGATATTTTTGTCAATTCAATTTCTTTTCTCTCTCTAGATTCTAAAAACGATTGCGGAAGAATAAAGTCCGCACGTGATATGATATGAGATAGAGATAGGCCGATTGTTTAGGGAGATCAATCAATCGTGAGAAGACAACGAAACGGGTGGCAAGAAACTAGAAATAATTGGTGGCTTGTGTGGCCTCTTGCAGAGTCGAATGACAGCAAATGTAAATTGACGGTTTTTGACTCCAACGATATAAGTGATACATATTTCTATTCATACATTTATCAAAAACCACAATAGAACTCTTACGGATTAATAATATTTCGATCCAAATAAATTTAAATACAACGCTAACTTGTCTTTTTTTCCTTTCTTGAAGTGTGACAAGTAACATTCTCTACACTTCACCCCCTTAAAACATAATTTCAATTACAAACTAATTGATCAAGCCATAATTTTAACAATGATAATTCATACTTACTATACTTGAATGACTTGTCATCTTTTTCACGTTGGACAAATTTAACTATTTTACTGATTTGCACTAATCTAATATATGTATATATAATAGAATTTTTTATACTGTTGTTGATGTCGAAAATCTGCTGCTGAGCTGGAAGTCTGGGATTCCAAAGTATGCGCGGAGAAAGAGTGATAAACTAAGGAGTTACCGGAGGAAAAGAGGGTAGTGCCTCCGAGGACTTTCTGATGTCTTTGTTAATGCGTGGTCTTGAGAAAATGGAGAGGATTATGGTATTAGTGTTTTTGGTAATGAACTTTAACTGAGTTGAGAATTGCGTACCTTGATCTTTTTATAGTGGTTCAGGGAGCAAGTTAATCACGTGCTCCGGACAGCGCAATCCCTGAGATCTCGCTTTTCTGGCGTGGGGTCTTGTTGTGTGTTCAGGGACGGCGCAGTCCTTGAAATCTTGCTTCCATTTTGCGTGTGAGAAGCCTGTGAATGATTACGGTTTCGTCACCTGCTATGGCACGTGCCTATTATTGACGCAACTACGTGTCATCCGGTCATTGGAGGGAGAGCTATCCATGTGTCACCAGGCTATTGGAGAGTGAATTATTTACTAAATCACAGGTCCCCAACTTCCTTAAGTATATTTATGTGCTTGAGGAAGTATAATGGAACTTTGTATCGTTGGTGGCGCGTTTCGGCCTGTGAAGCCTGGGGCCGAGCATATGAGCAGCAGTCAAAATGCTCGACCTTAGGGACATAAGATCAAACATATGAGCCTCAGTCAAAATTCTCGGCATTAAAGATGAGACCGGGCATATGAGCCTCAATCAAAATGCTCGGCCTTGGAGATGTGGGACTGAGCATATGAATAGCAAGCAAAATGCTCGGCCTTGGAGACATGAGACCGAGCATATGAGCAGCAGTCGAAATGCTCGACCTTGGAGATATGAGATCGAGTATATGAGTCTCATTCAAAATGCTTTGCCTTGGAGACATGAGACCGAGCATATGAGCATCAGTCAAAATGCTTGGCCTTAGAGATGTGGGATCGGGCATATGAGCAACAGTCAAAATGCTCGACCTTGGAGACATGGGACCGAGCATTTGAGCAGCAGTCAAAATACTCGACCTTGGAGACATGGGAGCGAGCATACGTGCCTCAGTCAAAATGCTCGGCCTTGGAGATCTTCAACGAGAAGTAGGCTTGCACAGTTTCTTGGGCTCATAGAAGACCTTTTGTTTTGGGCCCATAGAAGACATTTTTGCTTTGGGCCCATATAAGATTTTTACTTTAGACCCATAGAAGACCTTTTTGTTTTGGGCTGTTCCAGAATTCTTTGTGGAGTCATTCAATGCTGGAGTGTGGGGCCGTTCTAGAACATTAAATGTTGGGCCTTTCTAGAACATTAAATGTTGGAGCATGCGCTGTCGTTTCGAGGAGTGTAACGGCGGTGCATGCCCTTGATGTTACGCCTTCAGCAGCCTTGGGGAGTGTAACGGCACCTTGGTTATGCTAAACGTCGTGTCTTTACAGCTGGAGAAGAGTTAGTTTCCCTTGTTAATCACGCTTGAGCTTTTATATAAGAGAGGAGTTTTCTCTCATTTATTCACTTCACTTTATTTACATTCAAAGAGAAATTTTGAGAGCCTTCAGAGTCAGCCAGAGATTGAGAGCCCTCGAAGTCTACTAGAGTTTGAGAGATTTTTGTCATGGCCGAACCGAGGGGGGATATAAGGGTGGAAAAGAGGGTACAGTGGTCATTCACGGTGAATTCTGTGCCAAAAAAGTTGAAGGTGGGAGAGCTCGAGGTCATCAGGCGCATGTATCGTATTCCGAAAGAATACACCCTGAGGAACGCTGGTGTTGGGGAGAGGGCTTGTGATGTATTCTTGAGCCAAGAACCCTTCGAGATATGTGTCTATAAACAACACATGAGCGTTGGGCTCAAATTCCCACTCCATCATTTCCTTTGCTCGGTGCTGAGGTTCTTTGACATAGCATTGTGCTAGCTGGTGCCCAATTCTGTGCGTCTAATCATGGTGTTCATCTGTGTTTTCTCGGACTTGAAGGGAATAATGAACATTAATGTTTTTAAATCTCACTTCTAAATTAGCAAGCACAGCCAGCACGGGTGGGTTGTGATTAGCTCCAGATCTCGAAAGGGGCTGCTGAAGAAGAAACCCACCTCCATCAAGTAGTGCAAAAAAGCCTTCTTCTACGTCCAGAGTGAGAAAAGTTTCTAGGTTCCATTGTCTTTGAGTATGGACTGTGCGGGGAAGTGCAAGAAACCACACTTCTTGCACCTGAGCAAGAGACGTTGAAGGCTATGGTTATCGCGCCCATTGACGTGGGCATCTTATATGACAATGAAGAGCTGGTGAAGTGCGACCTCTGCCCTCGCTGTCCTAAGGGGACTTTAGAGAGTGGTATATACTTAGGTGTTTATACTCTTATAATTTCATAACTTCTTTGTTTCTGGTTACTCATACTTGTGTTTTTTACTGAGCAGAGATGAAAACCATGACCAAATCTAGGGAGAGGGTGAAGAAGATGGTTCAAGAGAGGAAGAAGACTGCTCAAGCTGGAAAGAAGCCTGCATAGGACTAAGGGTCGAAGAAGCGGTTGCGCGCTCCCTCTACCATCCTTATTGAGGTGGAGACCTCGAGCCCCTCCGAGGGATATCTTATCTGCACCTCTGCCCGAGTAGACACGACCTTCGTCCTCATCCCAAGAGGCCCCTTTTGAGGCTAGGGTATTTATGCCCAACTGGGACGTAAAGATGGATGACTCTATTTTCGCTCATGCAGAGTCGCTCGAGAGCACCTCGTCCTGGGCATCCCTCCGCGTGACATGATTGAGCTCTAGAAGAAGCCCATTGAGAGCTTATGTTCCATTGCCGAGGTTTTGGCCTCCCAGGTGAGTGTTTTTACCTTATTCTTTGAACTTTTCTACTTTATGGTAGCTTATTCTTCTTTTTACTGTTTCAGTCGAGTGTGGTGAATGGGATGTTGTCGCGCCGCTGCTTGGATATGAGCGACAGGTTGACCTAGTGCCAGCAAAAGTTAGATGATAGCTGCGTTCTCATCCAGCAGCTGGAGAGCTCTGAGCAAGAATCGTGCTGACCAGGCCAGGGTCGAGGCCATGTGTAAAAAGAGGGATACTGTCTGACCTCCGAGTAGAGGCTAGGGGGCAGCAAAAAAGAGGCCATCAGGAGGGCCTTTGAGGAGGCTATGACCGGCTTCAAGAACTCCTCTTCTTACCGAGAGGTCGTGGAGGAGGAGGTCGAGATCCAATTCCTCGAAGGGTTCTTAGAGGCTAAGAGGAAGACTGAGGCATTCTACCCTCAGGTCGACTTCTCGGTCCTCGAAGGATGAAGATGGGGGCATGACAAGTGGATCTGGAGGCGAGGAGGAGGCCTAGTCGTGTGGCGCCGCAGCAGAGGCTACATCCGATAGGGAGGTCAACCCCTGAGGACTTGAAGCTTTTTCTTATTTATTTTGTTTTTGTAAATTAAGGCTGATAGTGCCTTCATTTGCTTGTAATTATATTATTTAATGAAATTTCTCTTTTTCACCTTGTCACCCTTTGCAAACTTCTGCTTTTTCATTGTTATGGTGAGAGGGACCGAGAGGAGGTAACCTCAGCAAGGGTCCTTACCAGAGCTGATGAAGTTCATACTCCTCCAATGCCTTAACAACAAAACTTATTTTCCTTAAGTCATATATGTGAATGCCCTAGAGAAACCCTAAAAAAATTCTAATGATAAGCATTCAGTGCCTAAACCAGTATCAATAACTACTCATTCTTTCTTATTCTATTCCAACCTTAGACATTAATTCTTATTGGTCTAAATTATTAGAATTTTTCAAGTAACCAAAGTTGCTGATCTTGATTCAATACTTGATGACATTGATGTGGAGTTAGGATTTATGGAACCAAACACTACTTTGTTGCCACTACATCAGCTATATCCCCTGCTAAAGTTTTGACTAATGAAGAAATTGAAGCAGTCTTTTCCACCATCAAATCTTGGACAGCTCTTTCTTGAATTCTCAGAAGATGTGAATTCACAAGTTGCATTGTCGACTCATGTGAAGCATGGAACTAGAGGGGTGTATATTATTGATAAAATTTGTTGAGGTTCTCCGCATTTCAAGTGTGAGGGATGGGCTTTCCATTCAACTCTTTAAGCTCGAAAATGTCAGGTTGGCAAACTCTTTTGATGCTATACGGGCCTTATCAGTTTGGAAAGAGCTTTCTCGTTTCTCGAGGATGAAACACTTCGTTTTTTCGTAGAACGAGATCATGTAGCTTAAAGCTTCTCTCTTGGACTCGAGAGTTATAGTACCTAGCCATTCTATGTTGATAAACGACTAATCGAATTTGAACTTTATCCCGAGCTTCATCGATAAGATCAACATTCATCCATAAGGCTTTTTCGTTGTTAGCTCGCTCGAAGTTCTGTACTTGTAATGAGGGCACCTCGATCTCTCAGAGGATGACTATTTCAAAGCTGCACATTATGAAGAAAGAAGTTTCTCCTATGGGGGTTCGAGCGGTGGTTCGATAAGCCCACAGTACGTTCGAAAGATGGTTGATGCACTTTTTGACAACTTCATCTAGTCTTTTCTTGATGCCCTGTAGGAGAATCTTGTTGGTCATCTAGGCTTACCCATTAATTTATGGATACCTTATGAAAGAGAATCAATGCTCGATGGGAAACTCTTCATAGGATGCCTTGAACCGGGCACTGTCAAACTGTTTACCATTATCAGTGACCAGTGTCCGGGGTATGCCGAATCGACATACTATGGACTTCCAAACAAAACCTCAAGCTTGATGATCTGTTATACTGGTGAGTGGTTTTGCCTCTACCCACTTGGTGAAGTAATTTATGGCTATGATAAGATGTTTTCTCTAACCAGGTGCCCCAGTGAAAGGACCAAGGAGATCCATTCCCCACATGGCGAAAAGAAGTGGGATCATGATCGAGTTAAGACGGTTCGTCGGCCTATGGGGCAAACGGAAGTACTGCTGACAACTTCTGTATCTCTTGCCTAATTCTGCGACATCTCTCTGCATTTTGGGCCAGTAGTATCCTTGACGGAGTACTTTAAAGGCTAATACCCAACTTCCCAAGTGATTCTTGTATACCCCTTTGTGAACTTTGCGAAGAGCGTAATTGGCCTCAATAGGCCCGAGACATTTCAAATAAGGCGTCGTGAGACCTTTTTTGTATAACTTCTCATCATGACGGCGTATCGAGAAGCACGGGAGATAAGTTTTCTAACTTCGCTCTTCTGCTCAGGAAACTGATTATCATGTAAATATCGGAGGATCGGATCTACCCATGTTTTTCCTTTGGCCACTGGTAAGACAAATACTTCATTGATGCTTGGAGCGATGAGAGTCTCAAGGTAGACGACTTGGGTTAGCTTGGTCTACCGAGAGGAGGTGAGTAGGGCTAGAGCATCAGCTTTCGAATTCTCTTCCCGAGGAACTTGAGTTATCCGGAACACTCTAAATGTAGCGGCAAATTCTCTAGCCTTGTTAAGGTATCGAGAAATTTTCTCCCTTCGGGCCTCGAATTCACCGTTCATCTGATTTACCACTAGTTGTGAATCGCTGTACACGTCCAGAGCTTCAGCAACCATCATTTTTGCTAACTTCATTCCGGCGAGTAATGCCTCATATTCTACTTCATTATTGGAAGTTTTGAACCCAAATCTTAAACAATATTCAATGATAAATCCATCCGGACTACAAAGGATGATCTTTGCCCCACTTTTGGTGCTATTAAAGGAGCTGTCAAAATGAAGGGTCCACTGTGGAATTTGCTCGGCTATCTTTGGTTTTGAGGTTTTGTTCGGACCTTCTTAGAGCGTTCTCTCCACAATGAAGTCAGTGAGGGCTTGAGCCTTGATGTATTTTTAGGGATTGTACCGGATGTCGAACTCTCCGAGCTCTATAGACCACTTAACCATAATCTCCGAGATGTCCTGCTTATGAAGCACTTGTCTTAGCGGCTGATCTGTTAAAATGACGATGATGTGTGCCTGGAAATACGGTCAAAGCTTTTGTGCTGTGATTAGGAAAGTGTACACCATATTTTCTATCGGGAGGTACCGTACTTCTGTATCATGAAGGACTTGACTAACATAGTACACAGGTTTCTAGACACCCATCTTTTCTCAAATCAGAACAGATGCCTCTACTTCCTTTTTGCCTGGTAAATATAGGAAGAGTTCATCTCCCATTACAAGTTTGGTCAAAAGCGAGGCAGAACTCAAATATTCTTTCAGCTCCTCCAAGACTTTATGACAATTTTCAATCCAGACAAAGTCTTTTGCCTTCCTAATAGCTCTGAAGAAAGGGAGACATTTCTCTACAGATTTTGACATGAAATAACTGAGTGCCGCTACACTACCCATCAGCCTCTGCACTTCTGTTATCGTCCGATGACGGGTCATACAGAGGATAGCCTCGATCTTCTCTAAGTTAGCTTTTATTCCTCTTTGGGTGACCATAAAACTGAGAAATTTCCCTCCAGTGACTCCGAATGCACACTGATTATGCCCAAAACATAACGCGGTTATTGTAGTATAGTTTTGGGGTGTCGATTCCAAAGGGAAACAAGTTAAGTACAACAGAAGGTGTAAACCTCAACACAAACGATAAAAGATTAAAAGAATCTGAGTTGTTTGAGAAAAAGAGTAATTGTGTAAATAAGTTTAAAATAAAAATGACAAGGTTTCGGAAATCCTCCCTATGTTCGTTGCTCTAATCCTAACTTGATTCAGTTGTTTTTATCTCAATTGCAAGTTTCACATCCCAAACAGGCAATCGGAAAATATTCAATTAAAGTGCATTTATAAATCCTAATGTAATTGTTATGAAATCTTCTTTACTTTCAAGCACACATAACCTAACTTATAAATTATCAAGAGACGACGATTTATCTAAACGACGATGCCGCAGCAATGGACAAATCTATAAAAGAGATCTATCGGACTCAATCACACCCAAACAGGTACATATAAGAAAAGCCTGATTGAACTTATATGGAAAATAAGCATGCAACCACCGGAGTTATAATAAATCTACTAATTAAATTAAAGAATAAAAATTAACAATATTTAACGAAAATAATTCCAACTACAACCGAATCAAATAAAGGAAAAATAAGAACAACTACACATAGGGATTCATCCATTCGCCTTGCTTAGAGACTAGCCGGCCATGGGGCTCATGTGTCATCGAGTTGCCTCCGGCCTCCCGACGATCATCTCTCCCGACCTTCAAACTTTAAACTTCGAGTTCCTCCTAAAGGCCCTCTGGATTGCTCCTAAAGGCCCTCTGGATTCATCCCCGATTGATTTCCAAAGCTAAAGTGGAGTGGGTCTTATATAGGCAAATACCAAGAGTGCAATGTATTTTCCATCCGATGTGGGATGTGAGATATAGAAATATGTTTTCCAACCGATGTGGGATTTAAGCCCAAAATCATGCTGAAATCCCGCACAGCCTAACCTTTGTCTACTAAAACTGCCATAACTTTCTCTAGAAAAATCTGTTTGACGAACCGTAAAATTCTCCAGAAAATAGACTTTCGGACCTTTCTAAGTATGTATAGATCATCTCCTGGTTCTTCTTGTATCAATACAGTTTAATTTTCAAAGATGATTGATCTGTACGGGCAATTCTGGCAATTTAGTGAAACTCATTTCCAGTGCGGGCAACAACTGTTGCTCTTTTAAGCCCTCCATCTTGTCCTTTCAGAAGCATTCCTTCACTCCAGTATGCCTCGAGTCTTTGTGCTGCAAGCAATGATAACTTTTCCTCCTCTTTTGAGCTTAAAGTACCTGAAAATGCACCGAAATAGATCAATGATCCAAGAATGATACTTTAAAGTTGTTAACGTATAAAAGTGCAATTAAAACCTAGATCAACCCTAAAATGCTAACAATTAAGTACTAATAAGATGCATTTTATGACTCTCATCACAACCCCTAACTAGCTTATTGCTAGTCCCTAGCAATTCAAGCGAAAATAAGAGACGAATTCTATGGTAGGAGTTAAAAACAAAGTAAAGCAATGCTAGTGTTGAACCAAGAGTAATTCACTTTTTGTCTCAAAAATTGCACATAACATACGACACATAGAATCATTAAATTTCACCTAAGTCCAAAATTAATCCAAACATCAATCTTAAAATCGTTATTGACTCTTAACATCCATCTTACCACAAACCATTAATCCAAACACCCGGATGATTTTATGCATAACATTCATGAATACAAGTCTTGGTCTCTAAAAACATAATAAATACGTGACGTCAATCACAAAAACAAGCTCCATATGCTTACATTTCAAACCACTCTCCACTATTGTAGAAAAATCACACTACATTGGATCAAAAGGTTTTTAATAAGCTTGTAACGTTAGGCTAAGGTAAAGGCTAAAGAAGGATGGGAAAGATTCACAAGTAAAAGAACTCAATCTCTTAGCTTTAAACACAACCACTTTAAGCACTTGATAACCTTTACTTCCACACCCAACTCTTTCAACCATTTTTCGAGCATTTCTTTCAACAAATCACCAAATTTTTTTTTCTTTCTTTTTCTTTCTTTGCCATAATTCATTTTTTATTTATTTTGGCACATAACCATTTACCTTCTTTTTCATCATCGTTTTTTTTTTCTTATCTTTTCCACAATCCCCAACTTATCTCCTTTAATGTACTTGGGTTGTGGTAGTGATATTTTTTCATATTTCCACCCTTACTCTTTTTAAGTGCTTCTCACAACATGTGTATAACTAAGTTCTTTAAAAGAAAGGTAAGGATAAAATATTTTTTGGCTCATAAAGGTAAGTAAATGGTTTATCCAAAGAAATAAGGCTCAATTTTTCTTTTCAAGAAAAAGGCTCAAATAGGTGACTAGTGATAAATATAGCAATGGTAGGTTTGAAAGGCTCAAACGGTTCAAAAATGGCCTATATCATATCCTAAGTAGTGTGCATTCTAGGAATTCGCCTCAAATGGTTATCAGGTAAGTTCTAGAGCTTGTCGAGACCGCAAAAATATTCATAAAATAATCACACATAAAACTTTTCTAAATGCTTTCGATTAATCATACAATCTTACCACAAGCTAGAGTCTCTAACTAAATCAAGATTAATACTTAAATTAATTTCAAATCGAAGCAAGATTTAACTATTTCTAAATGCTATCTGCTATCTCAATTATACTCATATCATTGACATGTAAATTGACTCTAAGGCTAACACAAAGCATGCTAAACAAAAACAAAGATGGCACCAAGCAGTTTAATGATATGCAATAAGAAATGTATATCTTCCACCCCCAACTTAAGATAAATATTGTCTTCAATGAAAAAGCAAAAGTTAAAGAAACTCCCTTTTTAACTAACGGTGCGTGGAGTTGAAAGTTGTACACGATCATTTGAACTGCTTCGTTTATTTATCCCTGAAAAATAAATACTAAAGTAAAAACTTGGAAAACAACAAGATAATAATAATAAAAGAAATATGAAAACAATAAAATAAAAGGATACGTTGTGGGCTGCCTCCCACAAGCGCTAAGTTTTATGTCTTCAGCCAAACACTCTTATTCCCTCATCGAAAAGCATAGGTTGAATGCATCAGCCGCTGCTGCACTGCCAAATTCGGTGCCTCTATGCTTTTAGGGGACCTCAAGGATGTCATTAGTAACATCCGCAAATGCTGGCTCAATATATGCTTTGGTGAAGCCATGGGTGAAGGTGGACTCTAATGGATTAAGGTGCTGGACCTTTTCCATGAACGAGTCCATCATGTATGCTTGTGCTTGATGGCTTTCAGCCACATCCTCTGATTTTTTCATTGTTGGGATGTGTACTGACTTACCACCTAGTGTCTCAATGGCATTCACCTCCTCCAAATTCTTTTGTGCTAGGTGTTGACCATGGGATGTGGACTGAGCTTGAGCAGGGAACTTACCTCACTCAGTCACACTCAAGTAGCTCATCAACTTGGACACTTGGCTCTTTATTTCTTTATGTTCTTCAACAACTTGAACAGTTAACGATTCAAGTCTTTTATTAGTCTTACCCTGTGCCTCAATAAAAGCATGTAAAGTGTCTTCTAAAGAACTCCTAGAAGACACAGGTGCATGATATGGTTCAAGATATGGTGCAGGGGGTTGTGCAAGCTGTTGGTTTTCAGACTTCCAGCTGAAGGTGGGGTTATCGCACCATCCCGGCTTATAGGTATTAGAGAGGGGTGTAAAAGGCTTCTTGTACATGCCTAAGGCATTATGCTGTTCCTTATACATCCCTCGCATCTCAGCAAATGTGGGACACTCTTGGGCGAGATGATCTACCATGCCACACACAAAACATGGTTCAAAAGATTTTACATGATTAATCACGTGTGTTGGCTTTAAGCTCTTAGTCTTTAACTTATTTATCTCCCTAGTGAGCATCTCAACCTTGGCTCTAAGGTTATCCTCTTCCCTAAGATGGTAAATTTCACCACCATTTGGGTGCCCTATAGGCCGTGACCTATTTGTGCTTTCAGTAGCACTAGGTCCAGTCCAAGTGTGAGCTTTTTCAGCAAGCTCATTGAGGTAATCTATGGCCTTATCAGGATCTTTCTCTAAAAACCCACCATTACACATCATCTCTATGAATTGGCGCTCTCTATAGGTAAGTCCCTCATAGAAATAGCTCACTAAGCGCCAACTCTCATACCCATGGTGAGGGCACATACTCAATAACTCTTTAAATCTCTCCCAAGACTGATATAAAGTCTCACTATCCTTTTGTGCAAAGGTGGAGATTTGCCTTTTCAAAGTGTTGGTCTTATGTTGGGGAAAGTATTTGTTAAAGAAAGCCCGAGTCATCTCAGTCCATGACCCAATAGATCGTGGTCTAAGTGAGTATAGCCAACTCTTGGCTCTATCCTTCAAAGCGAAAGGAAAGAGCTTAAGTTTCATAATGTCATGAGTTTCGTTTTGACTATGAAAAGTCGCAACTACTTCCTCAAACTCTCTAATATGCACATATGGGTTTTCTTTATCTAAGCCATGGAATATAGAGAGTAATTGAATCATCCCTGGTTTAAGATCTTGATGGCGAGTATTGGATGGAAACATGATGCATGATGGTATGGCTGTGCGTGTAGGGTGGAGGTAATCCTGAAGTGTCCTAGCAACATTCTCATTATGGTTATCGGCCATGTTAACAAAATCCTCTAGATTCTCACTTGAGTTATCTCTATGGTTTGATCTAGGCGAGGTTTCACTATCAAACTCGGAAGGAGAGGGTAATTCTAGCTCAGGTCCTCTAATGAATCTACCTTGCAGATCTCTTGTCTAAGCATGCACCAAATGAATCAGAGAGGAAATAAAAGAAATAAAACAAGAATTTTTTTTATTTTTATTTATTTATTTATTTTTACCGTCACACTCAAAGTTGACAAGCTTCCTTGTACTTAAGCGCGTTTCCTCGGCAACGGCACCAAAATTTGATTACGCCCAAAACATAACGCGATTATTATAGTATAGTTTTGGGGTGTCGATTCCACAGGGAAATAAGTTAAGTACAACAGAAGGTGTAAACCTCAACACAAGCGATAAAAGATTGAAAAAATCTGAGTTGTTTGAGAAAAAAGGGTAATTGTGTAAATAAGTTTAAAATAAAAATGACAAGGTTCCAAAAATCCTCCCTAGGTTCATTGCTCTAATCCTAACTTGATTCAGTTGTTTTTATCTCGATTGCAAGTTTCACATCCCAAACAAGCAATCGAAAAATATTCAATTAAAGTGCATTTATAAATCCTAATGTAATTGTTATGAAATCTTCTTTACTTTCAAGCACACATGACCTAACTTATAAATTATCAAGAGACGATGATACATCTAAACGACGATACCGCAACAATGGACAAATCTATAAAAGAGATCTACCGGACTCAATCACACCCAAACAGGTACACATAAGAAAAGCCTGACTGAACTTATATGGAAAAGAAGCATGCAACCACCGGAGTTATAATAAATCTGCTAATTAAATTAAAGAATAAAACATAAAAATATTTAACGAAAATAATTCCAACTACAACCGAATCAAATAAAGGAAAAATAAGAACAACTACACCTAGGGATTCATCCATTCGCCTTGCTTGGAGACTAGTCGACCATGGGGCCCATGCATCCTAGAGTTGCCTCCGGCCTCCCGACGATCATCTCTCTCGACCTTCAAACTTTAAACTTCGATTTTCTCCTAAAGGCCTTCTGGATTGCTCCTAAAGGCCCTCTGGATTCATCCCCGATTGATTTCCAAAGCTAAAATGGAGTGGGTCTTATATAGGCAAATACCAAGAGTACAATGTGTTTTCTATCCGATGTGGGATATGAGATATAGAAATATGTTTTCCAACCGATGTAGGACGTGGGATTTAAGCCCAAAATCACGCTGAAATCCCGCACAGCCCGCACAGCCTGACTTTTGTCTACTAAAACTGCCATAACTTTCTCTAGAAAAATCCGTTTGACGAACCGTAAAATTCTCCAGAAAATAGACTTCCGGACCTTTCTAAGCATATATAGCTCATCTTCTTGTTCTTCTTGTATCAATACAGTTTAATTTTCAAATATGATTTATCTGTATGGGCAATTCTGGCAATTTAGTGAAACTCTTTTCTAGTGCGGGCAGCAGCTGTTGCTCTTTTAAGCCCTCCATCTTGTCCTTTCGGAAGCATTCCTTCACTCCAGTATGCGTCGAGTCTTTGTGCTGCAAGCAATGATAACTTTCCTCCTCTTTTGAGCTTAAAGTACCTGAAAATGCACCGAAATAGATCAATAATCCAAGAATGATACTTTAGAGTTGTTAACGTATAAAAGTGCAATTAAAACCTATATCAACCCTAAAATACTAACAATTAAGTACTGATAAGATGCATTTTATGACTCTCATCACACACTTCACAGGAAGCTTCATCTGGTGATGCCGAAGCACCTCGAATGCCTCTTCTAGGTCGAAGTTGTGGTCTTTAGCTTTGACACTCTTGACCAACATGTCATCCACATAAACTTTCATGTTTCTTCCGATCTGCCCACGAAAGATCTTGTTCACCAACCTCTGATAGATTGCTTTGGCATTTTGAACCCAAACGACATGACTTTGTAACAGTACAGCCTTTGGTCAGTGACAAAGGTTGTTTTCTCTTGGTCAGGCTTGTGCATAAGAATCTGGTTATAGCAAGAATAGGCTTCCATAAAAGTAAGAAGTTCATTCCTTGAGGTGGCGTCGACCAGCTGATCGATCCGCAGTAGAGGAAAACTATCTTTCGGTCAGACTTTGTTCAGACTCGTGAAGTCAGTGCAGATTCACCACTTACCATTGGGTTTTCTGACCATCACCATATTGGACACATAGTCGGGTTGGTCCGTCTTTCGGATAAAGTCGGCTACGAGTAGTTTATCAACTTCGGTCTTGATGGCGACTTACCACTCGGGAGAAAATAATCTCTTCTTCTAAGTGACTGGCTTGTGACCTAGATCCACGTTTAGCCGGTGCACGATGACCTTAAGGCTAACCCTGGGCATATTTAAGGTTGACCATGCAAACAAGTCTTGATTCCTCCCTAAAAGAGAGATGAGGGATTCCTTGAGATCCTCGGGGAGACCGAAACTAATTTGGACTGTTCTAGAGATGTCTTCGCCAAGAGGGACAACGGTTAGCTCCTCTATGGGTTGGCCACGTGAGGTTTTTATCTCATCTCAAAAGTCTTCAACTTCGAGGGGCAAAGCCTCGGTTCTTTTTCCTCCTTTTAAAACATTCAGATAATAGGACCTGGAGACCTGCTGGTCCCCTTTGACTTCACCCACTTTATCATCAGTGGAGAACTTCATTTTCAAATGGTATGTGGAAACTAGCGCCTTCAGTTTGTTGAAAATGGGTTTGTCAAGAATCACATTTTAGGACGACGGTCGTTTGACTACCATTAAAGTAGTATGCACATTAATAGTCTGTGGAGCCATCCCTGTGGTGACCGAGAGAACTATATTGCCTTTCACGAACACAGAGCCCCCCAAAAGCTGTATAATAGGGTGGAGATCGACTCTAACTGACTATCCTTTAACTGCATCAAAGAATAAGATGTCTGTCGAATTTTCGTTACCACCAGGATGCGTCTGACTTCGTGATTGGCTATAAGGAGGGAGACTCCGATAGCATCATCGTGTGGGGTTAGTACTCCGTCCAGATCATCGTCCATGAAAGATATCGTTTGGTTTGTATTCCTTCGCTTATGAGGCCCGCTAACGGAAGCCACAGACCTAGCGTATGTTTTCCTATTCTGCCCAGAGTTGCCTCCGGCAGAAATCCGTCACAAAATGTTTTGATAATTCTAGTGACTATAACTTCTTGGCTTCTCTGGTTAGGTTCTCCTCGGTTCGGCCTTGGACCATTCCGGGGGGCTTGATGCTATTTGTTCTGACTAAGGGGACGTCTGAGACTCCTCTTGGACTAATTGGGCATTTTTCCTTGCCGTGATCCGATAAACTCCTTTAAAAACCCTCGGTTAATGAGGGCCTCTATTTGTTGCTTTAGAGCGTGGCACTCCTCAATGTCGTGCCCATGGGTTCTATGGAATCAGCACCACTTGCTCTGATCCCTGTTGAGGTGTTGTGGCTTTGGGCGCCATCGAAGGATTGCCCTATCCTAGACCTGCATTAGGACATTGGTCCTAGACACGTTGAGAGGAGTGAAATTTTCAAAATAGGTAGTGGCCTTATATCTACCCACGTGGTAGGGTTTTTTTGTCGTCCCACTCTGAGGATCGTTGGTGTTTTTCCTTTCTTCTCTGTTTCCCCTTCCTTTTCTCTTCGAAAAGCTTAATCGTCTTCTGCCAACATATACTTCTCTACTCGGGTCAAGACCTCATTCAGGTCTTTAAGTGATCACCTAGTGAGCTTGGAGCTGAAGATTATGGATCTCAGTCTATTTTTGAATGCCAACATCAAAAAGTTTGGATCGAGGTCTGGGATCTCCCAAGCGGTAACGTTGAACCTTGAGATATAGGCTCAAAGCCTTTCTCCTCGATGTTGAATGATGTTAAACAGGTTTTTCAAGGTCTTCTTAGGTCCCCTACTGCTAAGGAAGTGGGAAACAAATACGTAGTTAAGCTCTGTGAAGATGCCTATGCCCCTTGGCTTTAATCGGGAATACCACGCGCGTAGCTTTTTCAAGCGTCAGGGGAAATGCTTGGCACATGACATGATCGGAATACCAATGCAGCATCATAGTGGTCTTGTAATGCTGTAGGTGGTCCAAGGGATCTGTCGAGCCCTCGTAGGGCTTGATTTGCGACATCTGAAAATTTGGTTGGAGCGGAGCCTCAAGAACTTCCTGTATGAATGGGTCTTGGACGTTGAGTTCATCTAGGATGCTATGATTCCAACATTTGAATGCTTCGCTGATTTTCTCTTCCATCTCCTCGATCTGCTTGTCTAGGTCGAGGTTGCTTCTGGAGGAGGAGCCTCCTCTAGATCTACTAGCACGAGGTAGTGAAGACTCGACAGTGGAACGACTGTAAATGGGGAGCCCGTCACTAGGGCTCTAGTTTGCTTGGGGAGCGCGGTGAGGAGATGGGGGTAAAGGTTGCCGACCCCCTCTCCGGACTTCGGTGGCTAGGTTCGTCACCAAACGAGATAGCTCTAGGAACTATGCTTGAATCATTAGAATAGTGGGATGCACCGAGGTGGCTTCTCCGAGATTTTCGAGAGGATCCATCTCTGTATGGTGAGTATGTTGCATTCCCGGAAGAGTTTGCGAGTCACAGCCATATGTCATGTGTTCAGACACAACAGGGAACCTTGAGCCGGACTATTGGTTGTGAGTATTGTTTTTTGTTGGTGCAGCACTGGTTCCGGTGACTCCCTTACCGGCATTCTTGGTGGTGTATCTAGGCGGCATAGCAACAGATGAGTTCTTCAGATTTATTCGCTTTTACTGGTTAGCGAGAGATTGGTACTTCCCATGGACGGTGTCAATTTGTTAATACCGAAAATCTACTGCTAGGCTGGAGGTCTGGGATTCCAAGGTCTACACAGAGAAAGAGTGATAAACTAAGAAGTCACCGGAGGAAAAGGTGGTGGTGCCTCCGAGGACTCTCTGATGCCTTTGTTAGTGCGGGGTCTTGAGAAAATGGAGAGGATTATGGTATTAGTGTTTTTGGTAATGAACTTGAACTGAGTTGAGATCTGCGTACCTTGGTCTTTTTATAGTGATTCAAGGAGCAAGTTCATCACGTGCTCCGAACGGTGCGATCCCTGAGATCCCACTTTTCCGGCAATGGGTCTTGTTGTGTGTTCAGTGACGGTGCGGTCCCTAAAATTTTGCTTCCATTTTTGCGTGTGAGAAGTCTATGAATGATTATATCTTCGTCACCTACTCGGCCACGTGCTTGTTATTGACACAGCCACGTGTCATCCAGTCATTGGAGGGAGAACTATCCACGTGTCACCAGGTTACTAGAGAATGAATTATTTACTACTTCAATTGTCATTACGTCACGTATAAAATATATTAAATTCTTAATACATTAAAACCTCTATTTTTCTTTATTTGTCTCTAATAATTACTCTTAAATATATTATTACTACTAAAAAAAACTCAAAACAATTAAATTACAATAAGTATCATTTCAATAATTAAAAAATATAATTAAATACAAAATAATAATTCTTTATTAAATTATTATAATAATATATTTTTAATTTTTTAATTTTTTAATTAAAATTTTGTCACTGTTTAATATCTAAATTTCTGTAGTTAAAATTCTGAACAAAAAACATGGGCAATACAACTGATCTAAATTTAATCATCAAATCCCAAATCGGTAGTGTTTGATTTACCAAGCGTAGTTAATGAGTACGCCACAATCCTTCACGCGCTAACACGTACCGTTGTTTGCAGTATGGAGCAAAAGAAAATACCAAATCTGGTCAAATCCGGCGGCCTTTCGACCGTCCACAGAAACCCCAAAAACCAACTCGCATAAAACCGAAGCAACCATCGCCTAATCTTCTACGTTCCAAAATAGAAGTCCTGCTCTCTGTAGACAGAAAGTAGACCGCCCATCAACCGTTGGCCCCGTTTTTGAGCGTTTAAAAGCTGCCACGTCGTGAGTTTACATACGATAACTCAAAGCCGCACACATCTTATCAAAACCTCCAGGATATTTCACAACAGCTTTGATTTTTCTTTTTCTCTATCCACTCTCTCCTCTTTGGTTGCAACGACTCTTTCGAATCTTCCTCTCCATTTCCAAACCCTAACATCATCATGTTTACATTTGTTATTCAAATAATCCGTTTGCCGGCTCTATTTCTATAAAAAAAGAAAAACCATCCTTATTATTTATAGCTTTGCTTTTTGTTGACTCCTCCAAAAAAAGATATATTGTTTCTATTTTCTTTTCAAAAATTGGGAACAATAAATCCAAATTTTCGCGCAATTAATGCCATTTTTGTGTTTCTTTTAGCCTTGAAAATCATTAGAAAATGGGTTTTGCGATATCCGATGAATTGCTGGGAACTTTTGCGCCGATTTTGGTGTATTGGGTATATTCAGGAGTATATGTTGCTTTAGGATCGTTTGAGAATTATAGATTGCATTCGAAGAAAGACGAGGATGAGAAGAATTTGGTCTCCAAAGCGACTGTCGTCAAGGGCGTCCTTCTTCAGCAAACCATTCAAGCTATTGTCGCCATCCTCTTGTTTACGGTATATATGTGTATAAAATAGGGTTTTTTCTTCTTCTTTTTCGTTTGAATCAAATTGAAATGAAATTGACAACTTATCTTAGAGTTGGAAAATGGTGCATATTTTGACTTTTGATTATGGTTGTGGATCTTCTAATTGAATTGGTTGTTTTGGGTGCATCAAGGTGTGAGTTCATTTTATCTTTGTGTTGACAGTAATTATACTGTGTTGATTGATGAATTCGTTGAAATTACAGTAGTAAGCTAGATGATAACTCGTGCTGTGCTCGAATTGTTTGTTTGCTAAAGTATTCTGGTTCAATGTTTTTTTGCAGTATCGTTTAATTGCGAGAACAATCTCAACATTTCATTTTAATTATTAGAGCAAGTAATCTAGTTTGAAGTATGCGATAATGGTTTTTCCCACTTCGTCTGTTTTTACTAAAAATCATATGCATATAAATCAATAACTGTATAGAACACCAAATTGCCCAACGTATAAATTCAACAGAGACCTGTAAACTCAGAACATTTTATTCTGAATATCTGAAAACCAATAGTCTTACATATGTAAAACCCAGTTGAGAGCCTTCTATCTTTAATCACACCAAATAGCTTCTCCATCCCGTCGAAGGCCTTCCTATTTCTCTCGTCCCAAACCATCCAAAAAATAGAAAGAGGGATAAGGCTGTTAACTATCCTAATCTCCTTCGATCCCTTTAGCTATTTCTAAGCACAAATCTCTTCCCTAACTGAGCCTCCCACCACCCAGCTCACCCCTAAGACGGCATAAGACAAAGACCACAGCTGCGTGGTCCAAGGACAGCAAAGCGGATAACAACGATTAACCAAACGCTTCCCACGTCTTTGAAGATTGTCTATTGTCAGAATTCTTTCCCAGACAACTTCCCAGGCAAACAAAAAGACTTTGGTGGGAGCTATGGATTTCCAGATTTCTTTCCAAGGAAAGTTAACACTCCCCTCTTCCAACGATCCTTCACAAAACGAAAGGTACAAAGATCTCACGTCAAAGCACCCATCTCCTTTGCGTCGAAAAAGGACTTATAGTGAAAGATCTTTATAAAATTCTCCTTGATAGAGCCTTTTCAAATGGTCATTCCAATTTCTCTTGGAAAGCAATTTGGTGCTCCCAGGCTCCCAAGAAAGTAAGTGCTTTTTTTGTGTTGGAGGCCTCATGGGAGAAAATTCTTACACTTGACAATCTACAAAGAAGGGGAAAAGCGATTGTTAATAGGTGTTATATTTGTAAGGAGTGTGTTGAGTCCGTGTTTCATCAATACAGCTTGAAAATAATACCTTTGCTAATGACTTTGCATTAAACACAACAAAACTTGTTTAAAAAATACAACGCAAGCCGAAATATTATAGCAACATTTTTTCTAACGTTTGGAAGAACATGTAGATACAAACCATATCAATACCAAAATAGGATTAGCACAGCTGACTTTGAATATCAATAAATTAGAGTTTTACTTGTGAATATATAATCTATGAACAAATAGAGATGGATAGTGATGTGATGTCTGAAGAGATGAAGCGTAAGAATGGGTTTGTTGATGTTTTGGGTATTTTCTTTCTTTCCATATGGTTTACCCTCTGCTTTTGAGTGTTTTCCATGGTTTTCCTAATGAAATAGGTGATGTTTTACAAGCAAAAAGTTTTCTTTTAAAACTAAAGTTTAGGTTTTCCTGTTCCATATGGGCTGATGTAAGTTTACCTTCTTATGGTACTATGATTTAAGTATGTGTCGAACTGCCAATATTCTAGGGAAACTTATTTGGGTTTTTCTTGGTAGGAGAATTGAATGATGGGATTACTTAAGCTTCTTGGTTAGGTTTGGGAAGCAGACTATCACATTAAATTTTATCGGACACAGCTCCACATATTTGAGTTGTAGATCTAATACATGATGAAATGTGTTTTTATACTATGCAAATTTCATAGCTATAAAAGTATCCATTTGAAACGATATGGAGTTCATTACTTGCACGTGCACAGGATTGTACTGATTCACTGAATCAATGAGAGTGGTGAATAATTAGGGATAACAAATTGAATGAGAAATTGATTTCATGACCCACTATATGATCTCATAGTGGTACGTGCATAATGCAACTGCTTCTCTCACATTGTGCTATATTTATTAACTTGTGGAGTCGTTACTGTAAAAATTTTAGAGTGAATGTTTGATAGCAGAGAAGAATTACAATGCTTAAAGTAGTAGTCTATGTTACCTTGTGCCCAACATAAAGTATAGTGAATACTTTGGTATCACCTAAACAGCTAATAGTCAGTAACTGATTGTGGGAATATAAATTTTTAGTTGTTTGAATCGGTTTTAATTGGAGAATCGCAATCGAATCATTGTGTTAATGTCTCGAGCTTTGTTAAATCGGCATTACTTCATGTTTATGTAGACTTCCTCTGTTTTGTGACGGAGGTATAGGGATGTTACCAACACCTTGATACTTTTGCTTATAGAGCATTTTAGGCTGGCATAACCTGCAGCTAAATGTGTCAACTGCATAGCGGCTGTCATGCTTTCTTTTATTAATTTCTCATGTTTATTAGTATTTTCTTGGGTGTTGATATTAGTTGAGCGAAAATCTTCATGTATTTGTCAGTTTATATGATGCCTCCTTTATTGTCTTCTGATATATGTTTATATACGGAGATTATGATTAGGTCTGGTTTTTTAATATGTAGTGGAACTTTGCTTTCTATAGGTATCAGGAAGTGATGCTGGGGATGCTACAGCACAATCTTCCCTAACTGTTCTAGCTAGACAGTTCATTATGGCAATGTTGGTTTTGGATACTTGGCAATACTTTATGCATAGATACATGCACCACAACAAGTTTTTGTACAAGCATATCCATTCTCAACATCACCGGCTTGTTGTGCCCTATGCATTTGGAGCTCTGTACAATCACCCTTTGGAAGGGCTTCTCCTTGACACAATTGGTGGAGCCTTATCTTTTCTCCTTTCTGGTATGTCTCCACGAGCTTCTATCTTTTTCTTCTCTTTTGCCACTATCAAAACAGTAGACGACCATTGCGGGCTATGGCTTCCTGGAAACCTCTTTCATGTGTTCTTCAGAAACAATACTGCATATCATGATGTCCACCATCAACTCTATGGCAGCAAATATAACTTCTCACAACCGTTCTTTGTCATGTGGGATAGAATACTTGGAACCTATATGCCTTATTCACTTGAGAAGAGAGCAGGTGGGGGCTTTGAAGCACGGCCTACTAAAGAATACAAGGAGGATTGATTATTTCATGATGAGAATCCTTTGTTTGTTACGAGAATGTACAAGTATTAGACCTTGTTCCTATTTTTGAGGTTATGTTGTTTTGTATATATTATATATACATATACTCGTGTGCTTTATATACTAGCTTATTTAAGTTTATATAAGTCAATGAAAATTTTCCCACAAAATTTGTGTTTAGTGCCCTGACTAGATCTATTTTGAATTCAACATGCAACAGCTTTGGTTTTGGCTGGGTGATGAGGCATGCTTACCCCCGTAGACCCGGTTTAGTAGGTATCATGATCCTCTCTATTTGGGAATTGAAATAGAGTCAAGTTTATAGTGATATTGAATGTCATATTATCAAATAGAGAATATTCAAATTTAAATTTATTATGATGACATTTAATTTTACTGTGAACTTGATTTTCATTTAAATTTTTAAATGGAGCTGATTATGATCGTTTAGTAGAGGCTGGCTGGTGCAACCTTTAATTTTATATAAGGTTTCGTTGGAATAAAATCATGTCAGTCATGCTGTTAAAATATGTAATACTCAAAATGACTTTCTCAATTCGCTGGTGCTTGTAAATGAATGTTATAGGTGGCTTTTGTTTTCACACATCGTGTAGAGCTTTTTCATTTTTAGCTTTGTTTCTATGTAAAGTGTGAAATCAATTAAATGTAAAATTATAAGTTTTTAATTAAAAAATTTTGTTTGGTTGAAGTATAAAAATAAATGATGTAAAATATAAAAAATAAATAAAAAGAAAAATTAGTAGTGTAATATGTTATGAAATTTTAAGAAAGTGAGTGATTTCTTTAAAGAAAAGTAGGAATCATTTTTCAATCATGTGTAAAGCAATTTATATAAAATAAAATAAAAAATTGTTTTGTTAAGTTTATGGCTCAGTATTAGTAAAACATTATTTTATATATATAATTTTCAGATTGTCATTTTTTATTAAAACAAAGAAAGTTTTGACTAAAGAAGCTTCATCAAAGTGAACCTTAAACCCATCGATTCTTTAAAATGTTTGAAAGAAGCAAATATGTGTCACATTTGATTCAATATAGGATCTTTTCAAGGCTAAGGCTAAGGCTAGGCTTCATTGTTTTTCATGAGTTGTTGATAAGTTCAATTTTATTTTACAATTTAAAGTTCAATCTATTAATAAATTGAAAGTTTATCGAAATTGAATAGCTTGCCATCTCGAAACAACTCATTAACCTTAATCATTGTATCAGTCTATGATGACTAGACTGCTAGCTGCCTCAGCTAGTCGGCTGTGAGATGGTAAAGCTTCAATTCTATTAAGAGTTATGATTTCAAGATTCAATTTGCCACAAAAAATTCTTCAAAATTTAAAACAAGATCCACTAAAAGCTCAATTCCAAGTTATCTTTATAGGCTTCTGGTTATTTTTGTTCTCTCTTCCTGTCAACTACTACATGTTATTTTCCATGGTTGCTCATAATATCAGACAGGGACTGTATTCAAGTCGCATTCATCTTTTTATTAGGAACCAACATGCCTTTAATCTTTTTGGCCTTTGAAGAGTTGGACCTAGAAAATGATAAGGTTACAAAGTCATTGGTTCTTTTTCTTTTCTCATCAAACATGCCCTTTTCTCTTATCTGTTCATTTTATCTCCACAAAAACCTATTCTTTCATGAGAACCTGATTCAGAAATCTTCAATGCTATATCTTCCAAGTGGTCCATGAGAAAGATACAACTCTGGAATTATACTGCAGACAGGTAGTTTAGATACCCAACCAGACATAATTTGATTAGTCCTTCACAACAAATCAGGTTCTTCCACGAAAGAATTCTGTAGAGTTGTATTCATTTTGTTGCATTTATGATAAACCTACCTTCTCTTTTTCTGCACAAATTGGGTTTCTTGGCATGATTTCAGCTTCACCGAAATGATGGAGAAAGTCATTGAAAACTTTCTCATTAATTGCTTGATAGGCTCTTTCATTTATCTAAAACAATACCATCCTCACATTCTGGTTTTGTCATTGTCACGTTTCGAAGAGATTGATGCTGATTTATTTCATCATCTGAAAAAAAAAAAACTAGAGATCTGCACTTTGTTTTATATGTGGTGAAACTGCTGTTAAAATGGGTTGTAATTACCCTCATAATTTACAAAACCTTTAGGTTTGTTTTCTTATGCTTGATATTTCTAACCATAATTTGTCAGTTTGAATTGCAGAAAGATTTGATTTAAGTAAACCTGGTAGAATTTTTATTTGAGTTTTCTTCGGAGGAAAAGGAATTTAAAATAGTAAATGTGAAATGAACTAAATGATATGAGACATTGGACCACCTTATTAAATCAGGTGGTTACAAGATTTATTGAAGCAGCTTGCTTTTCTGTTACACAAATAAAATGACATTCCTTCCTTGAAAGTTCTTCATCAAAATAGCCACATCGAAAAGCTCCTCTACCCAACTTTGAATTAATACAGTAGAACAAATGTGATCTGCTCTTTGGAACACAGAAACTTTTACCTCTCCATTGGGCCTAAAATATATCACTTGTGAGTTTTGATTGCAGAAATTGAAGGAAATTTTACTCCTTCCTGAATCCTGAACATATTGGGTTGCTTGTGTGAGCAAGGAGAGTTTTCCCTTGACATAGTTATATGAAAATTATCTGAAACTCATTGTTTTGTTGTCAAGAATATTTCGAGCAGCTTAGAATTATAAAAATGAGTTGCTTCTTTTATCTTGTTTTCATTTTTGTAATTGTTGATTGAAAAACCTAGCTAGTGACACCTTCTAAAGCATGCCAGAGAAACCTGATATGTTCCTCAGATTTATATCTTCAAGGCTAGAGAACTAAATGCTATGTTTATAGCCGTGTGTTGCAGAAGAGGAGGCACCATGAGAGCAACTTTTCATTGCCTGCACAAATAAGGGCACCTCTATATACTAAAATGTTTGTAGCAAAAAGAGAATAGATTCATCTGAAACTTCCATTTCATTCAGGTTATGATTCAGTGTTGCAAAATAAGTACCAGAAAAAAAACATGGCATTGTAATCATAATTAAGAAGATGGATTTTATTTCTTTAGTAGCTGCAGCCTGATGACAAGCTGCCTTTATGATTTTTGGACTGTTAACTTATTTGAGATGGAAGAAATAGTAAAATCCATATTGTGGAATTCACAGCTACTACTGCTGGCATTAAATCTGCATCATGCTTAATACAAAAGGCACAGTTGAAATATACTTTAGCTAAGTAATTCTAGATTACTGAATGTACAAAAGATGCGAAGCAAGTGGTGAATGTGAATGTGGGAGCTGTGAACGAGTGGAAAGCCTGTTTCTGGATTCGAAACCTGACAATTTAGTCTCAGCTTGAAACCTTGTCACAACTGTGAAGGGCTAAGATATATGACGAATTTGTGGGTCGTAACTTGTTTTCTGATTTGTTATGTAAGCATCTCCAGCAACTCTAACAGCTTTCTGACTCTTACAACCCAACAGACTACTGGAACGACGCCTTTGTATCTCTTTGTTGGCTCTATTTTTGGCATTTGTGTTTGTTGAAAGATTTCTGACAGGACTTTTTGTAGCTGTTGCTGGCCTTAGCTCTTCACAATCTGAGATGACCGAGAAATCTGCAGCGCTTGCAGTGGCTACACTCCATTCAATGCTTGCTTCGCTTGGGGCATAACAAGTAGTTGGTGTTACACAGCCAGATGCTGCGTCTGATGCTTGCCTTGCAAGAAACTTTGCTTTTCCTGTTACACTCTCTATCTCGAATAAGTCTGAACTCGCATCACTTTCTGCGTCGTTGTAGTTTGCATCACCAGAAGCAGTTGAAAATTCGTGTTCCTCCACTTTTGGAGTTGCATCCCAGGACAACATTGTTAGCCTTCTCTCCAGGCTCAATGACTTGTTTCTCTTCTCCAATATAGGGGAGCCGAAAACCTCTAGTGACTTTCTTTGGATTGCTTCTTCCTCTTCTTGAAACTTTGTTTTAACGGGTAGATTTTGATTTTGATTTCCCACATCAGAATTCATTGTTGGGAAAGTAAAACAGTTTTCTCTGCTCAACCCGAGATCCTCCTTCGCCCGGGGATCAGCTTTGTTGTTGTGTGTTTTTCTAATTGCCTTCCCTTGAACTACACCAGAATTAGCAGTAGTGCTGAAACTGATTTCGCCAACATGGTCATCGATATCAACAGAGTTCTTATCATAACAAGAGCATATGCATCCAAGATTAGTAAGAAAACTCTTTCCATTCTCCTTGTTTGGTTTTCTACGAGAAGCATTTTTCAGAACACTCTGAAGTAATGCACTTTGGCTATTCCAACTTGATTCAGAACGAACGCTAGGCGTTGCTGGCTGCAATTTTGGTGTCATGGGCACTGGATTGACAATCTCATCTTTCATATACTGATACATCTTTTGATCTATTTTACCGTTAATCCTTGGACTGTCCTCATCTATTCGTCCATTGAAGTACTTTTCAGCACCAAATACTCCAATTTCTGCTGCTTCTTCCTTCTTTCTTGCCAAGCTATATAAATACTCCTCTTGGAGATTGATCATGGGGCTCTGCAGGCTTCTGTTTGACTCTGCAAGTTTGCATACAAAGGTATCCTCAGAGCTGTTTAAGTATGAAGAAAAGGAAGCATCACGAAGGTTGTTATTATTGCTCTCCGTGGACAAAGTCTGTGGGAGGTTTTTGTTGTAGATTGAGGATTTTAATGTAACCATAGCCATAGATTTGTTTAGATTTAAAGAAAGTTCTCTGCACTTAAACAAAAAGGGAAACAAAAAGAAATTGTTTGTAGAAGCTAGAAAATAGACTCAACAAATAAGCAGTAAGCACAAAACTACAAAAAGAAAATGCAAAAGACCTCACACTAGGAAATAAGGAACTAAAGAGAAGATCAACGATGAAGTATTAAAACCTTGAGAGAATATAGAAGAACAAATTCAACTAGAATCTGATTTGTGGAAATCTGAGGACCCTATACAGCTATACTACCTCTACCTGACTGAAAGAAACCAAACTTGGAAGGTAGTTTGATGTAATAAAGGCTGAAATTAGTTAAAGAGAAGAAATGAATGGACAGAAGTTTGCATTCAGAGACCTACCAGGCTGCTTGGCTTATTGAGAAATAGTCACCTAAGTAGGCTTGTGAATTATGAAAGATGTTAAAAGGTGTAGGCGCTTATGCTTGTGGCCAAACTGACCCTTAATTTTTCCTCTCACAGGAGAAACTCTTCTACAAGTTTCTTAACATCATTTTTTTTGGGTGAAATACTACACAACATGGATTACCTTTTTTTTTTTTTTTCTGTGGACATGTTGCTTACGACTTTTGTAATCTTCTATTGATATTGAATTGTTTTGACAAGTAAATCACGGGACGATGCTGGCAATTGCTGAGGATACTGACAAGTTTAATATCAACTTGATGAGAAATCTTTGAACACAATCATGTCTCCAGTTTTCAAGAAAATTTTACATTTGGAAGTCGTTTTTTTTTTTTGGAGAAGTTTTGCAGAAAAATGAAAAAAATTTCTACAACTAAATGCATATATGATGCAATGGATCTATTTTTAGTGCTATCGCAATACAAATTTTATTCTCTTATCTTTGTTATTTGATATAGTTCATCAAGAAATTCTGAGATTGCTACCCCAATGTCTCTCTTAATACCACTGTCCTGTCAGAAATCAGAAATCCTGCACAGAAGACAGAACATCTGATAAACAATGAAAATTTAAGATAACAGACAAATCTGCAGTAACAGCTTTTGCCTTGCTGGTTCGGTAAAAATGGTATTTTTATCATTTTATGGAACGCGCAGGTATTCTTCATCCCATGTTATTTGGATTCGGGCACGAACATGAGATTCGTCTGTTTTTAATAACTTTTTAAAAAATCTTCTTCAAAATAAAGTATTCAAATATCAAGAGTTCAATACATGGATATAACGACGTACAGTAAAGAATCTATAAAACCTAGTTGCATCACCAGTCTTTGTTTCTTTTTGTTTATTTGGGTTTTTAAGAGAAATTATTGAGTCCACTCAGAATTTTACCCCACCAGAAACATAGCCTTGCTATCGCCAACACTCTCTGTCTGGCCCTTCTTGTCAACTAGACAAAAGTCCAAACCAGCAATTTAATGAGATGAAAGTACAATATGTCCCATGTACAGATGGAGATGATAGAAAAAAGAATAAATAATACCAATCATCTCACACGAGGTTATGTAAAACTTCAATAAATTTATAAGGTAAAAGGCAAAATGGGTCTGATTTTCTGTGTATACAAGAGCTAAGGGGAGTAAATATGAGCATGTTGATGGGGTATGCAATATGCAAGGGTTCGGAACAAGTTAGTAATTTTGTAGTGTGAGGGTAAATTTATAATTTTATAATATGGGATAAATTTATATTAAGATTAGGGTTTTTTTATTTACAATGTTGCTTTAAGATTAAAATTTTTAAAAATCTCTATACAAGAGATCTTTTACGTTACTTTTCGAATAACTTTTGATGAATAAAAATTCAGATTGATATTGGATATCAATTTCATCTTAATCTTCAGGTAATTTAGCTTTTTTTTTTTCCAATCTCCAGTGTAGTCTGATTTAAACCAAGTTTGATTTAAATCTTACTTTAAAATTAATGCATTTTGCTTTGGTTAAATCAATCCTGAATGTACGCCAAATTTAACTTAAATCAATGCAACAAAATTGGCCATAATAGCTAAAAAAAGAGCTACAATCCCACATCGAGTAGAGTTACTATCTGATAGGAATGCTAGCTACTAAGGCTAGTGGTAAAGCGTGGTTATGTACGTATCATGCCGATCTTCATAGAAAATGTTCTTTCTTCTATTCAGAAAAATAATTCCCAAAGATAACAGCTTATAAATTCGTAAGGTAAATGAAAAAGGGAGCTACCAATCCCACATGATGAAGGGATAAAGCATTTAGCTTCTTTAAAAAATGCATGGGCCACCTGTCGGTTCCCTTATCTCACCCAAAAATTATCATTTCCACATTCCACAATTTTGTTTTATCCTTTTATTTATAAAATGCTCATCCTCTTTCCCAAGTGCCACCACAGACTTGAATGCGTATTTAATATTTATAACATTTGTTGCCTTTTATTTTATTATATAATTTATGTCATCTAGCGAACATTATCTATATGGATATTTTTTAATTGTCAAAAATGATAATATACCTCGTTAATCCTATACTAGTCAAGCGTTAGGCTAATGAATTATTAATCCAATAAAATTGAATCAAATATTTATAGAAATACAAATATATATATATATTTAATTATTACCAACAATTATTTATTAATTCAAATTTAATGTTTAAATATATGTTTATCTATGTATGTATATATTAAAAAAATATAATACATGTGTGCACATGTATTATATATTTATATATGGTACAAATTTTAACACATTATTCACTTGAGAAATTTTGTAATAAAATTACATAAAGTAATATATTGGTCAATTTTACTTGATAAATATAACCTTTCATGCTAATATATATAATATAAAATAATAAAATAATAATAATATAATATATACTCTTAAGGCATCCTCATTTTATTAAATTTTGAAAAACGATGATTTTACGCTCTCACTCCATGAATCACTCCTGCTCTAGGTCACTTAGACTCAAACTGACTTTGACATAAAATTTAACTCTTTTTATCTGTTTTACTTTTACTCCTTGATATTGTAGTCTCATCATGTGTCAAGTAAAATAATTTAGGGTTTAAAAGGAAAACATATGAAAGAGACCATAAATTTACATATATATCTGGATAGAATCAAGTATTGGTTGGCCCTCATGATGTCATTCTCTACAGTTAATTATTCATGTAATTACTTAATTTAAAAAAAAATTATGTGCGTTATATAAATAAAAATTGTATATCTATCTTTTTTATCTGGTTGTTAACATGAAATTATCATTAGTTGCAAAGACAAAATTAAGAATAGAAGTACAAGCTTATGGTTTCCAGATTTTCACATTTTCATTCTATGTTACTTAACAATTTCAAAACTTTTAAGTTTTTATCTTTTTTCGTGTAAATCATGTAATGTTAGCTATCATTTGTTTTGGTTTATGTGAAACACATGTTTTATTAAAGGTATATATAAACTAATATTAAGTAGTAAATTTTATTTGCTTTGTAGGCTTATAGAAATTACTAAGAAAAAAAAAAAAAACCTGACCAAATGACCATATCGATAGGTCATATATTTCGATCCACACCAAAGAAAATTTTTGGCTTCGCCCATGTTTCCCTAAAATTATTCTCTACATATCTTGATAGAAAAAAAGAAATTTGAATGATTGGATTTTTTTATACTTTTATCCTGGATAATAAGTTTTTTTAAATACCATTTTATGGTGAAGAAAATATTTTTTTACATGTTGAAAACAATTTCACATTTGTGTGTTTAATTATGTGTTTAATTACATTATCCTTCACAATCTTTGCTTAGTAGGCTATATCTTTGTAAACCAATCAAGAAAAGTTTCCCTCTCATAAACACGTTACTTTTGATACGCTTCCTAGCTAGTACGAAGGCTATATGGCTGTTAACGATGAGAAATTCTTACCTATTGCATCGGGGGGGCATGCTGATGGGAAGAAGAATTTAAGAAATTCTCTCTCCCATCAACAGTCCTGACTACCCCGATGTGTTGCATTAGAGATTAACTCAAACCGAATCTATCTCAAATACTAAAACAGTTGAGTTTGACTCAATTTAAAATGAATAGACTCAAACTCGATAAAGTTTATAATAACTCAATAGTAATTTATCGAACTGTTTGAAAGTTTTTTGAACTGAACCTAAAAATATTCAAATTCGGATCGATAAACTATTTGAACTTAATTTTCAAGCTCGATCGAGCTCGGCTCGATCTTTGAATGAACTCAATCGAGCTGAGCTTTGAATGAATTCTAAACAAACTCAAGCTCGATTCAATTTCAACCCTAATTGCACATTACATCGGATGTAAGTAAGAATTCTTCCACAACGATCCCTTACTCTTCATAATTGCTTATAATAAGTTGTCCACGAGTTGAACCGTATATAGCTGTCCACGAGCAAGAAAAAGCAACAGAGAAGAAACCCTTTTAGTTTTGTATAAGAGAACGTATTCCAAGTAATAACACAAAATTGCCAATCCATTGAGAGTATTTGCATGTCCTAGGGATGTAATAATCATACAACAAGATAATAAGCCAAAAAATAATAATACCATAAAACCTTAACTAGGGTAGGTTTGTATCTCGGTCCATATAAATCCCACACGAGAACAGGAACCAATCAAATAGTTAGTTGATCATGTATCATGTTCGTGTGAACCCTCCTCCCTCTACAAAATTTCCCGGTGCTGGTATAAATAATTTAATTCATGTCAAGACTCGTATAACAGAACACTGCAACCTTTGAACCATGGCAGGGTTTCAGCTCTCCCCATTTCGCCTTCATTGGGTGGATGTTGAGTTTCCACCAGCAACCCAATACTGCTTGACGGCAATCAATATCTTCTCGGGAACTAAAGGACCATCTTCATGATCCGTCATTTTAGTATCCCACCTCATCCCTCCAATTATCTTCTTCACCTTAATTAACACATCAACCTCATCACGGAATATGACTGCACCTTCTGGACGCAAGATCCGGTCCATCTCCAGAAGAATGTCCTCTGCATTACATCTGCATTCATCCAATTATCATGTACAGTTATAATGACACAAGGATTGACAAGACTTAGATCTGACAATCTTTAAGAAAAAATACAAGTATCACCCAGAAAAATAAAAATGGCAAGTGCAGCTTATATGCATTGTCAAGTGATCTAGGAGATCGATCACACCCTCAAGAACTAGCAGAATTATCCCAAGTCATGCAATGGTTGAATTTTCTATGTAGCTCTTGAAAAATTCGGGGTCGATAGACTTGTATGTTCAATATAACAGAATCTGGAATGAAAGCCTCCACATCCAAAAAAGCAAAAAAAAAAAAAAAATGTTATGACCAATTCTCGTTTGGCTCGTTAAGAAACATTAATGTAGGACCATGAAACTGTTCAATTAAGGGCTCATAATGGTGGTGGCCAAATACAAAAGATTCAAACAACTAGCCAAACAAGTTGCGGTTGAACCAGGATTGAACAGGCCAGTATCTGGGTTACTTGGGCACCCTAGCCTAAAATTTCATCAGTGCATTGAAAAAGTAAAGCTCTTTATTCAAGACATGTCACTTAAATGATTAAGCAACTGATAAAATGTAACAAACTTCCTCAACTTAGCACAGAGAAATGGAACAACAGGTCATATATGATACAGCTAAGTAATAGATATTTCTTATACCAAAGTGGAGTACATTTAAACAATCGAAGAAAGGAGGAATAATGAATTCAAACTACACTTAAGGAATACTTACTTGTCCTTGTACAAACTGAAAACACCATTTGCGTGAATGAGGTCATATGTCCTTGGGTATGTGGAGAAAGCCTCACCCCTGAAACATACATAGAAATTCGGAAATACAAGTTCATTAAAACTATACATTGAACAATTCAAAAGATGAGGAAAATATGAACAAAATAACAGAACTGACTACGGCCACGCACATAGTGTGAAAACTAGCACGAGATGGATTCCTCTGCCATGGACATTACTACTTTAGAAACATGAAACTCTTACATTATTTTCAATAGAAAAAAACTAAAAAATCTTTCATCATCTGATTGTGCCTGCTTTAATCCGTATCAAATACACTCCACAACCAAGTTGTTAGTGGGAATGTCAAGCACTTTACAAGCCATATACTGGGAAGAAATATCGAGGTTTATTAAAAACTCAAACAAAGCTTCAACGAAAGAACAGTATAATAACTTAAGAAACTGGAAGATATCTAAAGATAAAATTAATTACACTTTTATGCCAAGTACATAATTAGTATGCTAAAACTAAACAGATTAAGAGGGGTAATAACTATAAGAAAAGCCAAAAGCTCAAGAAGATGTACCAGTCATGATAGATGCCAATCAATCCTCGCTCATATATAACACCCAGTGTATTTTTTTCAGCTATAGTGGGCACAACATTCATAACCCACAATTTTGGTGACTGAAGCGCTGCAGCGAATCCTCCCAACCCTGCATTCATATCCATAATGTTGCGATACCTTCCTGTGTCAATAAGTCTATTGATTTTCTTATAAGCATTTACATGCTTCTTCCAGTTTTTGTTGTCTTCTTCGTACGTCTCCACAGAAACTCCAGGAACAGATCCACTGGCAATTCTAGGAGGGACAGCGTAAAGCCTGTCAGGAAACACTTTCAATTCCCCACCAGAAAATTCATCTGGACTACTAACATCAGGATATGGAGTTATGCACCCCTCCATTTCCTTGTACCTAGCCACCACCATCAAAGAAGGCATTAGAAAATATATATATTGAGAAATCGTGGACCAGATCACATTTAAGGTTTGTTCCAGGACTCGATTAAAGCAATATCAATGGTAATTTTTCCTCTAGCTATTTTCACAATGGATAATGAAACTGTACAATTAGTTTTTCGACAAGAAAAAAAAAACTGATGAAACTGCACAATTAGTAATCCTCGAAGTTATAGATTCTCTCGAATGCCCCAAATTATGAAGCATGCTGAAACTTTAAAATGTGGCATCACTTGATAACCCCTTAACACGAACAGACAAATTGAAGAACGGAAAAAAGTCATGCTCTAAAATGCACCAACTTCATAAAAGATGCATATATATATATATATAGAGAGAGAGAGAGAGATGTACTAATATGGAGTTAGTTCAAACCATTGTCAGTAAAGTGGCCTCATTGCCATTCTAGAACTATTCCGGTCTGGCCCGATGATGGCATAACCTAGCGAACATATGCTTGTAAGTTAAGAAAAATGAAAACTCATGGTGGTGTCCTAATATAATTACATTGCCAATGCACATTGAAATCTTGAAAGCTGGTATTTTTAATATAGCTGCACCAGAGACTAGTATATATCTAAATCCTATATGCTGTGCAATTGATTGATTATAGAGAGATGTGAAATTCCAACAACAGCATCGTACCAGACATCATCATCTCCTGCAGATTTGCAAAAAGTGGCTTGAGAATCATCTCTTCTTCCACGACATGACTCATCATTTACTCTCTTTTGCCAAATAGCAATTTCACCTTTCTCATACTTCTTCTCCCAGCAAAGAAGTTTAGCAATGTCCTCAATCTTTTGTTGTTCCTCCTGAAGTTCCTCCCTGGGACGCTGCCATGCTTTGTAATTAACCTTCCAATTGATTGGGGGACCCGAAAGCACCCAATAACCTCCAGGTCTAAGGACACGGTCAACTTCCAACAGGTACTTTCCATCTGCAAAGATAAAAACACGTTATCCACTCACCTCAATTGCTGCTAGCATGACTTGCAGTAATAGAAGAATGCCAGATGGACCAAACTTAAAATCGAAATGGCAGACATCAACTGTTTCTACATACAAAACGTTTACATCAATATATGATTCTCACCATTTGCTCCCCATGGAATCAAACACCGAGAACAGTGAGCCATATCGAAGGCTCTAGATGGATAAGGCAACTTTATGGTACCAAGAACACCAATAACAGCAGGAACACCCCTCTCAAGAGCAAATTGGACCTGTGCTTCATGTGAATCTCTAGGTGCAAATGACATGGCAAGAACATTTCTGCTCCAAAGATATGCACCCCAACTTGCAACCTAAAAGGAAATTAAACAGATTATCTATACAGAGTAAAAGATTAAAAAAATATATCAAGGTTCCTGTTTAAGGAAATAGATCAAGTGAAGATGTCGAAAGATTTAACATACCCCACAACCAGTGTCCAGTGCAGTTCTAACAGTTCCATTTCCAATCGGTATCACTGATGCAAGCTGATCGATGTACTTATCTGCTCCTTGAGGAAACTGTGTTCCCCCACCTGGGAACCTAAATACATTACCCTCATACTGAATCCAATTCTGGATAGCCTTCTCAACTGTCAAGCTCTTATATGGTGCATTTGCATAGGGTACATAGTCACGACTCTTGGGCCATGGAAATGGAGTTACATATCCTTTGGGTGCTGGAATAAGGCAATGTAGCTTCTCTTCCTCAGGGGGGCAATGTCTCTCTCGATAAATCATGTTATCTCTGGGAAAAGTCATGGCACGCTTTTGATCTTGGCAAGGCGTGTAATCAGTGTAACTTGGATGGCACGGGTCAAACACTTTGGGTTTCGATTCAGATTCATCACTGGTGCCAATTTCACCTCCATGGTGGGTCTCAAAATTTAAGCTTGGGATAATATTGCAATCTGCCCCATTCTTAGTAATCTCCAAAGCTATACTATCTCCCTTCCCAAAACCACTTCTTTGCCATGCACCCAATATGTAGAAGAAACAACACAACCCAGCTACAATAAATATTTGTACGGAGCTCCTAGTCCTACCATCGGCTGAATTCGTTTTCAGTGCCATGATGACCCTGAAATCAATGCCACTTTGGTTTAACTAACGTATAAAAATGAAATTGATTGACGCGCTGAAACATAAATTCAGAGCAGCATGTAAATCACTAAATCATAAAAGAAGTTTTCATAAACTCGGAGACTAAACTGCTCGTTAGAATGACACAAATTGAATAATTTTGTATAAGAAACACAAAATAAATAATTAATCGGTAGTAATCAGATAAAACATCTATTAATTAAAACAACTATACAAGCCTAAAAAACTAGAGATCGAGTGAAAAGAATCATTAACAAAACTACAAACTGAAGCAAATAACGATTCGTAGCGTTATGAGAGTAGATCAGTAGATTTAAGCCCCTTTTTTTTTCTTTCGTTCAGTAAATTCAAGCTTAACCAATATATAAATGTACATAAGAATACTTTATATTTCTTTTGTCTACAAGATCAAGCAACTTCATTTAACTTCAGTGCCAAGAACTCACCATTCGGGCACCAAATAGAACTAAAATCTAACATCTACTGAGCTCGATCACACTAACCTTGCTTAGCACACCATAGTTAAGCTTTCAACAGCTGATTTTAAGCTTATAAAGACCACCGAATCTCTCCTCAAATAAACAACTTAAAACCAAACAGTACAACCCAACATTCAAAGAAGAATCGAAATTTGAAAAGAAACGGCATCAAATCTGACCCTAAAAAAAAAGTAAAAGAAATGAAAGAGCAAAAGAAAATTCATTCTGGCGCAAAGAATCAGATCAACTTACCAATCAGGGCATAAAGTCAGACGAGCACTGGTTCAAAGATCTCGCACTATTATTGGATTAAAAAGAATAAGAAGAACTTGCGCTTTTGTGACTCTTTTCACTGCGCAAAAAACAAATGATGAAGGCTGAAGAAGCAGAAAAAAAATAGTAGTAACACACTACAATAGTTGAGAGATCTCAAAGCTTCTCTATGGCACTGTAAATTCACTGGCAACATTGAGACCTGTCAATAAATCTCTAAGAACCCTAGCTTCATCACCATCATCAACAATATCAAGAAAACGAAAAAAAGTAAACCATACTCAGCTGGCGTTTTACGTTAATTGGGATTTCTTTTTATACAGTCGAGATAGCTATGAACCAGTTTAGATCGGACGAGACACGTCTCTAGTTTTTTTTTTTTAATTTCCTTTTCTTTTCTGATAATAATGTATCTACTCTCGTTAGATTTATGTATTTAAAAATTTGTTTAGTATGGAAAAGAAACGTTCTCCTTTTATTTCAGGTGGGACATAAAAATCTTGGTTCCGCGTTTCCTAACGTGAGCACAGGTGCGCAATGCGCTACAATGCAAAAAGCCCTGCCTGATAGTGAAGAGGCCTGATGGGACCCACGCGCGAAGAAAGTATGGAGGAGTGTCTGGGAACACATAGACGGGCATTATCAGCCGTCCCAGCAGATGGGAACCTTTAGATCGGACGGATGATAATACCCCGTGAGTGTTGGCAAGAAATTATCCGCAAAAACTTGCTCCTCTAGTATTATTGAAAGAGAAATAATTGGCGATGATTGAGGAGGTCAGTGGGTCCCACAACATGAGCGTATCTCCATCAAGAGAATGTACGGTTGTGGATCGTCAGAAGGAGTTCAATGTTCTTTGTGATGTGGTTGGTCAGTCAAAGGTGCATCAAATAGTGTGGTCGCAACTCTTAACAGTTCAATCATGTAGTTGTGCCGTAGTTCTGATGTGAACCCATGGTCTTTTGTCATTGTTTTGGCACTTAAAAATAAAGATAAGTTACACAGATCTTTTATAATTATAAGTGTCTCTATTAAAAAAATTTAAATTTTTATTTACATTTTTTTATAGTAAAATTTAATTATATAAAATTAAATTTATTTTTTTACTAAGAGATGGCAGCACTTACATCTTTAATAAAAAAAATTAATAATATAAAATCATATAAAATTAATTTTATATTTTTCTATTAGGGATATAAGTGAATATTTAAAAAATGCTAGATATGTGCTTATAATTATACGTTAGTTCAAAAAAGATCTGTGTAATTTACCCTAAAAGCAAAACTGATGGTTTTTTCTCGGTATAACACAAATACATTCATTAGTTTTGGTTATAATTATAATTTAACCTTAAGTTTTGAAGAAAAAAACGATACATTTATCCCAATGTAACAAAAATTTAAACAATAAACACAAATTATTTTCAACTAATTTCGACGAAGTGTATAATAAGCAGCTCACATATTCGTTAATATCTATCTTTATTGTTATCTATTTTGGATGTAATTACTACATCAGCTTAAATTTTTAAGAGAAATATCGTTTTTTATAAATAAAAAAAACACAAATTGTAATTATTATCAAACTTAAGCTCAATTGCTACATCTATTAAAAAAATTTATGAAAATATTATTTATAAAAAATATTGAAACACAATTATATTATTATCAAATATGAATGATGTACCTGTAATGTACATTTTTAATAACAACTGAATTGGCATTGGCACATGAACATCTATAATTTAATATTTGGATAAAATTTAATATTAATTACAATAAAATATGAATAATATTAATTTTAATATAAATAATTTTTTTATATTTAGTAATAATAATTACAATAAAAATAATACAAATTTTAATACTAGTAATTAAATCAATAATAATAATAATAATAATCTCAATTGAAAATATAAGCAAATGACCCGTGATAATTGATATTTATATGTTGAGGATGATGTAAATATTCTTACCATCCAAAGACAATTTAAAAATGTAAATACTTCAAAATTGATTTAGAATCAAAAGTTATGAAACTTGTATTTTGATTTTAAGCTTAATTCAACATTTTTTAAGTTGTTATCAACTTTTGATTCATTGAAAAATTACTTTTAAAAAAATGTGTTTAATAATTGAATCGTGATTTTTCCATTTGAAAATTGAAATGAAATCAAGTTTATGGCGAGATTGAATGCCACATTATCAATTAGAGAATATATAAATTCAAATTTGTTATGATAACATTCAATCTAACCATAAACTTAACTTAGATTTAATTTTTCAAACGAAAAAAATCGTGATCATTGATAATGGTCTATGTCAAATAAAGCAAGTCTATGTCGGCCATTCAATCACAATTGGACACATTAACAAAATTGTTTACTTAGAAAGAGAATTGATAATTGCCATGACTCCGAAAAGATTCACTAATAACTGCAAGAGATTCGTTAATAATTACATCAAAAATATTTAATACCAAAATTACTATTTGTATCACTTTAAATTTGTAGAGACTGTCCATCCGTGAGATTAAATTACACACTTTGTTTATGTGTAACCATGAGAGATTCACTAATATTTACATAAAAAAAAAATAATACCGAAATTACTATCGGACCTCTTTTAGTTTGTAGAAACTGACAGGGATGTGGACACTTAAATTACACACTTTGCTAATGTGTCCAACTCTGGTTGGATAAGTTTACAGAAGCTGATGTTACCCAAGAATTTCTCTTGAATGTGGCACAGCTTGATTCCAGCACTAGGCAATTAGTTGACCGATTTCTTTGAAGTTCCCTACCGAAACAAATGCCAAGTATCATGATGGGCCTAAAACCTAGAACACGTCAAAACTGTACACATTTGTTTTATTAATGTTTAATCATAAGAAAAAGGTTGGATCAGCTTTCGCTTTCAACTTAGATCAAGGATTTAGGATGTCATTTGCTGAAAAAACATTGAACATCTCCATTATCACATTACACGCGACTTTACATGGGGAGGGCCCATTAAGCCATAATGCTCCCTACGTGATGGCAGCTTAGTTTGGCATCTTTTATTCTTTCTTATTTAAAAAATGAAACAAAAAACTTTTTGATATTATATTCATGCAAGTTCTTAGTATTATTACATTTTGCTTTTGTTCCCATGTTTTTTTTATAAAAAAAATCTTGGCTAACTTTGCCGGATTTAGACCCGATCAGAGTTCTCAACTTTAATTATAGTTAGATCTTGATTAAAGCATAAAAATCTGAGTTAAAATATAAAAATAAAAAAAAACATATTCAAGAACAGAAATATGGTCACAAAAAGTCAGCTTTCTAACCTATTGTTTTAAATAACAAAGAAAATGGTAAGTTAGAGTATAAAAAATTGGTTGGTGATATTACGGGTTCGATTATGTAAGAGTTATTATAAAATTAAAAAAATTTATTAATAATTATAAAAAAATTAAATAATAATTTTGATATTTAAATTTATATTTTAAAATTTTTTGAAATAATTACTATTTAATTTTCTCTTAATTACAAATAATTTTTTTTAATTTTGTGATAACTCTTATAAAATCGGATATGTTGAATCATTAATATTAAAAGTTAGAGATGGTTGGACTTGGACCATATAATTGATCTATAGTTTTAGAAGTTTACATTTGACAATTGGATAATGTTTAATTTAGACAATATAATAAATAAATGTAATTGCATCTACTTTCTATTTTGTTAGTGGATTTATGCGCATGTCATGGAGATAACCCCAAACTAAGTTGCCATTGGGCATGACTAGTTTAGCTGTTTGCACTCAAGGCGATTACCCAATTTTCTATAATTTATAAAATTTGTCAATGCAAGTCATTTTCATATGATTTATGATTTACTAAACAATTTTTGAAATAATTTATCGTAAAACAATAATAAAATTATAAATTATTTATTAATATTGATAAAAATAATAGTAAAAACAAATTTTTAACACAGATTTACTTTGTTAAAACAAAACAATTTTACAATTTTTTCATGTTTGGTATAATTATTATTTTTTTAATAAAATTTATAAATTATTTCATAATCTCTGTCAAACAATTGCATTTACAAACGATTACGTAACCAGTAAGATTATAACGCTGGGCTAGAGCTTTTGAATTTGGATTCAACTAATGTGGAGACTCCACTATGCTAAAGGATTATTTGAATTGGACCCAACTATGCTTGATTATCAGGTCATTTAATTGTGCAATTTATTTGAGCCCACGTGTTTCCTAATCTAAAGTGCTGCCGGTTGGAATAAATTGCTATTAGCAAGTGGTTTCAAACTCTTGATCCATCTATGATAAAACTTACGATTGCCCATTACAATTGATTTTAGCCGAGGGGAAAGGTATAATCCCAAGTAACTCTATTTCCTTTTTTTTTTTTTTTTCCTTCTATTCTCCTCACTACAAACGTAGAGTAAAAAAAATATTTTAATTAGATTGTAATTTGAACAAGTTAACTCAATCTAATCTGAGTTCTATTCAAACTAAAATCTCAATCCGAATTAAATTTAGGTTGGGTTAAAGTTGGAGTTTCTCAATTCTAAATGAACTTGTAAATCGTAAGCTCATATTTAATTATATATATGTATAAATTTGAAATGAGCTAACCCAACCTAACCTAACCCGATCTAATCCAATTTATTGAGCTCGATTTTGATTTCATAAGCTAATTCGAATCCAACTCAAACCCTACCCAATTTTTAATGGTTGGGATTTTCATAACCTATCATAGGTTGGGTTGGATTAGGATTAAAAATGTAATGTTACAGTTGAGTTAAGATTAACCTCTAGTCCGACTCAATACAAGCTGTGCACACCCCTACATTTAACAAGTTAATCCAAATTTAACCACTACATTTTATTTTCGCCAAAAGACCGAGAAAAATATAATCCAAATTTAGCCCAAAACGAGTTTAATTATCCAAAACCTTGTGACTTTGTTGATATTTCACAAGCAAATGGTGCTATTATGGTAATTCTAAAAACCTCAGAGGTCACAAATAAATAACCCAAATAAATTCAAAAAGGTTATTGTTACGATTTTCTTTTTGATAGATAATTAAATATCTTTTGAACTCCACCTGCAGCTTTAACCCCTCCTTTAGCAAGAGCTCACTCCCTCGACCCAAGCAAAAATCATGACATCAAAAGCTCCAATAAGCAAACAAAATGGTTTCAATATCTCTTTTAAATGGTTTGATTGTTTTTGATATGCTAAAAGATTGATTTTTTTCCAAGGTAGTTTTGTTTTGACAGGATTGGTAGAGACAACGGCTATACATTTTCTCCTTTAGATTGTTTTCCCTCCTACAAGCCCAATTTTAACCCAATGGCTGCCGAGAAACCTCCTCAACTTTCCATGTTTTGTGGAGATTTAACAAGCTTCATGTTTCCACCTCTTGAATTAACATTCACATCACCTCCAGCTGCCAAATGCACTGTTGATGTTTCCTCCATACTGTCGTCTTCGATGCCTGGAGATTACTCAGAGATAACGGAGTTTGGTGGATTATTACAAGAGCATGAGTATTCTCCATACTGCAATTATTTGTTAAAATGGTTTAAATTTTATTTTTTTACATTGGTAATTGGGACAGGGGATCAAACCCGAAATACATAGGCCAAGAGATGTTGTTGAATTAATTCTCTTATTTGATTCTATATGGCCGTGAAAGACCATTGGATCCCAACACACAGCACTTATGTCGTGGTCGAAATTAATGACTATTTCACACTCTGTGCGATGAAAACCTAAATTTAACACCAACAAATATTCATAGAGAGACTTAAACCCAAACATTTCTAGCGAGGTGAGCGAACTCTTACGACTTAACCAAACTAAGACATATTTTATAATTATATTCTCACAAAGATATTCATAATTTAAGTATGTTATCAAATTTTTTTATCATGTGATTACCCAACAAGTAATGAAATTCTCAGCCAAAAACAAACAACTAATCAAATTTAATTACCTATATATATTTATTTATTGCCGAAAGTTGCCTACTTAAATTAGCTATCAATATTTAATAAGATTCAAACACTTACCTATCTTAGCAATGTTGGCACCCTACAGTATTTCTTTAGTCAAATTTATTGGCAACATGTTTGGTTTCTTTCTTTGAATAAACAAATTTTGTATAATAACTGATATGGCCCAAAACACATCAGGCCCAGACAGGCTCCAGGCCCAACAAAATACTCTGGCCTAAATGAGCTCCGGGCCCAACAGAACAGTCCACTCCAAGTAAGTTCAGGCCTCGCTAACTCTCCAGCCCGAGAAGCATTCTGGCCCAATAGCCTCCCCAGCCCTGACAAGTGGACCAGCGTACTCTTTGGCCCAGTAAAATCTCCAGGCCCATAAGGGATCGCCCAGCAGACCTACGTCTGGACCTCCCCTACGGCCGCCCTGCAGCTCCCCCACAGCCGTTCCGCACCACCCTACGGCCGCTTACATCTGCAGCCCTACAACCACCCTACAGCACCCCTCCTCCTGAGCTTGCAATCATGACCTCCCCACTGGCAAATGACTATAAATGGGCCAAGGTATGGATTTCACCATATCATGAACACACACACTTCTACTTACACTTCAACTGCACTAGCCCTCGGCTTCTTTTAAGCCATCGGCTTCTCCTTTAAATCGTTGCTGACTTAAGCATCGGGGCGCCCTCGGAGGTCCCCCCCTCTCCTCCTTCCGAGAGTCTTCAGTTCACTCCTGTTTCCTATGCAGGGCCAGGCCACGTCCTCACCGAAGTCACACCCACGTCTGAGCCACGCCCTCACCTAGGTCACGTCAGCACCAACAATAAGTGGCATAAACAGATTGGCGCCGTCCGTGGGAAACCATAATCTCTAGCTACAATAGAAGCGAAGAAGTCTAAAGAATTCATTTGTTGCAATGCCAAGCCATCTTACACCACGTAGCACACTTTAGAGTTTTAAGTGTGCACGACTGAGTGCCATAGTGCACACGTCCCTGTCCGAGCGGTTGTTAAGTGTGCAAGGCCGAACTCCATAGTGCACATGTCCCTGTCCGAGCGGTTTCTAAGTGTGCACGGCTGAGCACCATAGTGCGCATGCCCCTGTCCAAGCGGTTGCTAAGTGTGCACGGCCGAGCGCCATAGTGTGCATGCCCCTGTCCGAGCGGTTGCTAAGTGTGCACGACCGAGCGCCATAGTGCACACGTCCCTGCCCAAGCGGTTGCTAAGTGTGCTTGGTCGAGCGCCATAGTGCACATGCCCCTGTCCGAGTGGTTGCTAAGTGTGCACGGTCGAGCGCCATAGTGCACACGTCCCTGTCCGAGCGGTTGCTAAGTGTGCACGGTCGAGCGCCGTAGTGCGCATGCCCCTGGCCAAGCATCAGTGTGCACCAGCGCGCACGGGCAAACTAAGCCGCACACACTCAAGTCCGAGAGAAGGAATATGTGTGCAAACTCTCGGACCAAGCCAAGCCTCAGTGCACACTGGCCAAGCATCAGTGCGCACCAATGCGCACGGCCAAACTAAGTCGCACACACTCAAGTCCGAGAGAAGGAATATGTGTGCAAACGCTTGGACCAAGCCGAGCCTCAGTGCACACTTGTGCACACTGGCCAAGCATCAGCGCGCACTAGTGCGCACGATCAAACTAAGCCGCGCACACTCAAGTCTGAGAGAAGGAATATGTGTGCAAACGCTCGGACCAAGCCGAGCCTCAGTGGACACTTGTGCACACTGGCCAAGCATCAGTGCGCAGTAGTGCGCATGGCCAAACTAAGCCGCAGACACTCAAGTCCGAGAGAAGGAATATGTGTGCAAATGCTCGGACCAAGCTGAGCCTCAGTGCACACTTGTGCACACTGGCCAAGCATCAGTGCGCACGGCCAAACTAAGCCACGCACACTCAAGTCCAAGAGAAGGAATATGTGTGCAAACGCTCGGACCAAGCCGAGCCTCAGTGCACACTTGTGCACACTGGCCAAGCTTCAGTGTGCAACAGTGCGCATAGCCAAGAGAGCGCGCACACACCAAAGTCTGAGCGTGTGCATATGTGCTCATACGCCTGGCCTCGTCCGCACCTCATCCGAGCTTCAGTGCACATTAGTGCACACAGTCCAAGCTTCAGTGCGCATAGCCAAGAGAGCGCGTGCACACTAAAGACCGAGCGTGTGCATATGTGCTCATAGGCTCGGCCTCGTCCGAGCTTCAGTGCACACTAGTGCACATAGTCCAAGCTTCAGTGCGCAAAGTGCGCACAGCCAAGAGAGCGTGTGCACACCAAATTCCGAGCATGTGCATATGTGCTCATACGTTCGGCCTCGTCCGAGCTTCAATACACACTAGTGCACACAGTTCGAGCTTCAGTGCGCAATTGTGCGCATAGCCAAGAAAGCTCGCACACACCCAAGTCCGAGCGTGTGCATATGTGCTCATACGCTCGGCCTCGTCCGAGCTTCAGTGCGCACTTGTGCACACAGGCCGAGCATCAGCGCGCAATAGTGCGCACGACCAAGCATCTCTAGGGCTGAGCAACGGTCGTATTCTCCAAAGTCTGAGCCATGTCTATCGCTCGGCCATGATCTCCAAAAATCCGAGCCTTGTCAATGCTCGGTCATATTCTCCAAAAAGTCCGAGCGTATGAGCAGCGTTGTATACGCTCGGCCATGTTTTCTCCAAGGATTCTCCAAAAATCCGAGCCTTGTCAATGCTTAGTCGTATTTTCCAAAAAAATCCGAGTGTATGAGCAGTGTTGCATACACTCGGCCATGTTTTCTCCAGGGATTCTCCAAAGTCTGAGCCTTGTCTATCGCTCGGCCGTGATCTCCAAAAATTCGAGCCTTGTCAACGCTCGGTCGTATTCTGCAAAAAGTACGAGCGTATGAGCAGCGTTGCATACGCTCGGCCATGTTTTCTCCAGGGATTCTCCAAAGTTCGAGCCTTGTCTATCGCTCGGCTGTGATCTCCAAAAATCCAAGCCTGGTCAATGCTCGGTTGTATTCTCCAAAAAGTCCGAGCGTATGAGCTGCGTTGCATACACTCGACCATGCTTTCTCTAAGGATTCTCCAAAAATCCGAGCCTTGTCAACGCTAGGTCGTATTATCCAAAAAGTCTGAGCGTATGAGCAGCGTTGCATACGCTCGGTCATGTTTTCTCCAGGGATTCTCCAAAGTCCGAGCCTTGTCTATCGCTCGGCCGTGATCTCCAAAAGTCCGAGCCTTGTCTAAACGCTCGACCAAGTTCTCCAAATGTCCTAGCGTTTAAGCTACGCAGCTAACTCTCCGCCTTATTCTCCAGGGTTCAGACGCTTTGCAAACACTCTACCGAGACTACTCCTAGTTCAAGCATTTCTCCCACATTGTGTCTACAATCAAGTTCATTTTATCAAGTATGAAAGGCAAGGACATCACACAAGGCAAAGATTGAAAGAAAAGATATTTTATTAATTCAGAGAATTACAACTAACGATCTCGAAGTACAAAGTAAAAAGGGCCCTAACGGCCTCGAAGTACAAAGTAAAAAGGGCCCTAACGGCCTCGAAGTACAAAGGAAAAGTTAGAATGCTAAGCTCCTCAGGCAGTGCCGGTTACAAGCTCCCTCACCCTCTTTAGGCTGAAAAGCTCCTGGCACAATACTGAAGAGCTCCTGGCGCGAGCTTGAGACTGAAAGCGCTCACCTGCCAGGTGCAGCCCCAGGCTCGGGTGCCCTCCTCTGCCCCTCTTCTTCTTCTGTTCCAATAAGCTTAAGGGACCGAAGAGCCCACCATCCAGAGACACAGGCCCCATGACTTTAAATGAATCAGTGGTACTCCTTCGGGGCTGGCCGTGTCCCTCTTCTTCCTCATTTCCAAGGAACCAAGGAGCTTTTGGCGCAAGGAACCTTCCCAGATCCACTTGGAATCTGGAAGAGGTCTTTGCCTCCACTCAGAATCTGAAAAAGGTCCTGACCCTCGTTTGAAATCAGGGAGAAGACCATGGTCGTTGAACCACGATCCTCCTCCAGGGTAGCCTCGTCTTCCTCTTTGGCTTCCATAAAACCCTCAAGAGACTGATGACTCCCCTCTCTCTCTGAGATCATTACCCTCGGTATTACCCAAGTCAATGGCTCCACTATCAGAAAGTGATATCTCCCTCTCAAGCTCTTTAGAAACTGAACTCGTTTCTGTTTAAGACAAAAGGTGTCAGAGACCCCCTTTTATAAGAGGGGAAAACACATCCAGCAAGGGGAATTAATGCAGATATCAGAAAAAAAAGGAAACTTCACGGTTTTCGAAACGACTTTTCGTTTCCCCAAGCAACCTTTCGCCTCCCGAGAGTAACGGTCCGACTCTCAAGGACCGACGTTCGATCGCAAGTCTGACTTTACAGTTTTTAAGAAGGTTTTTCGAATCCCTAGGCGACCTTTCGCCTCCTGAGCGTCACGGTTCAGCTCTCACGACCGGGCTTTACTCCTCAGCTCCATTTAAAAGCCTGACCCACAAAGTACTTCCTTGAGCACATAAATGTACCCAAGGAAGTGGGGGGCCTGTGATATGGCCCAAAACACACCAGGCCCAGCAAAATACTCCGGCCCAAATGAGCTCCAAGCCCAACAGAACAGTCCACTCCAAGTAAGTTCAGGCCTCGCTAACTCTTCAGCCCGAGAAGCATTCTGGCCCAATAGCCTCCCAGCCCTGACAAGTGGACCAGTGTACTCTTTGGCCCAGCAAAATCTCCAGGCCTATAAGGGATCACCCAGTAGACCTACGTCTGGACCTCCCCTACGGCCGCCCTGCAGCTCCCTTATAGCCGTCCCGCGCCACCCTATGGCCGCCTACATCTGCAGCCATACAGCCACCCTACAGCGCCTCTCCTCCTAAGCTTGCAATCATGACCTCCCCACTGACAAATGACTATAAATGGGCCAAGGTATGGACTTCACCAGATCATGAACACACACACTTCTACTTACACTTCAACTGCACAAGCCCTTGGCTTCTCCTTTAAATCGTTGCTGACTTAAGCATCGGAGCACCCTCGGAGGTCCCCCCTCTCCTCCTTCCGAGGGTCTTCAGTTCACTCCTGTTACCTGTGCAGGGCCAGGCCACGTCCTCATCGAAGTCACACCTACGTCCGAGCCACATCCTCACTTAGGCCACGTCAGCACCAACAGTAAGTGGCATCAACAATAACCAATCACATTCCTACGGTATTTCTTTTCCAACTTTGAGATATGATAGAACAAATTAAATATGTTCACGTCTTAATCATTAAATTTAAAAATACCCTTGAAACATTTTTCCAAAAAAAAAGGCCCTTTAACAAAATATTATATAAAAAAATATGAAATAAATAAATAATAACAATATAATAATACATAGAATTTTTATTATGTAATATTATATATAATATATTAACTAAATTAAAATACATAGTATAGTATAATCATTTAAAACTATAATAAAATTTCCTTCTGTCTTGTATGAACTTGGAGACTTCCCGGCCTTTTGTATGTTCTCTTGATTCAGCGAAATCCCTTGAGTCCTCCATTACATCTTCACTTTCCTTAGCCTTAGGAGGACCAGATTTCAACATTGCCATTTCCATTAATTAAAAGTAGATTTGTTACTACCTGTTGAAGCTTTACCTTTTTGGCATTAGAATAAATTATCGTGGTTTCTTGCTTAGATTTAGAAGTCCTTGAGGTGGAATTATCGTGGCACTTTGAAAACTTCTAAATCCAAGATGAAGGTTTTTTTTCTACTAAATACAAGATGGAGGTTTACATTGGCACTTGAGTTTGGATTAACTTAATCTCACCTCATTCTTAATTTCACTAAATCTGTTTCAAGGGAAGTGAAACATATTTGATAGGATTAGGTTAAGAGTAGGATTAACTAACAACTAAATAATGATAATTATTTTCAACATTACCTTTTTACATATAAACTAACAACTAAATAATAATTATAAAAATATGTATAATTATTATTATAATAGTAATTATTAGAATTAACTATATAATAAATTTTATTTTATTTTTACTAACTAATAATTATTATAATATTTATATTTATATTAATTATAGTATTATTAAAAAATAATAATTATATTTATAATAATAAAAAATATATCATTATTTATAATAATAAATTTTTATGATTTTATAATATTTTTATCATTATAAATAATAATTATCAGTACTATTATAGTATTATCAAAATATGATTATTACTAATTTCATATTATGATAATAATTTATGAAAATAGTAATATATTATTCATATGAAAATAATAATAAATATTATTAATAGAAATGAAATTAGAAAATTATTATTATAATAACTATACGTTTAGTAATCAATACTATAATATTAGTAATTAATATATTATAATAGAAATTAGTATTATTAAAATAATAATAATACTATAGTAAGAATAATAAAAAATATATAATTATTTATAATAATAATTTTATGATTTTATAGTAATTTATTTATTATAAATAATAATAATTATTGAAATTATTATTATTATATGATTATTACTATTTAATATTATTATAATAATTTATGGAAATAATAATATATTATGTAATTATAAAATTATTATAATAATTTTATTTTAGTAATAAATATTATTATAATATTAATATTAATAATTATTATATCATAATAAAATTCTTATTAATTATAATAATTTAAAAATATAATAATAAATAGAAACAAAATAATAATAATCAACTTTATAATAATATATATGATTATAATAATGTTATGATTTTATAATAATAAATTTTAATTATAAAATAGTTTTTAATTCTAATAATTATTGAAATTTATTAGAATAATTATTGTATAAAATTATTAGAATTATTTAAAATAATAATTATTATTATACTTATTAATAATATTTTTTTATAAATATAACTAAATAATAGTTTAATTGTAAAATAATAATAATAATAATAATAATATAATTATTATTTAATAAATTAACGATTAAAATATACAATAATAAAAGTCTTAATTAAAATGTTAAGATTAAAAAATAATTTTATCATTATGTTATTTACTCTATTTTAAACCAAAAAAAAAAAAAAGTAATACTACTTTAATCTCCCTTTGATTTTATTCGGTCTATTCTCAATTTAAACTAACATTAGTCCAGTCCGCGAACCGGACCTTATTGGCCTAAAATCCCTAAATCATTTCTCCCCTCTCAGTACGAGCGCCTCTCTTCTCTCTGTCTCTCAGTCATAGTCACAGTCAGAGTCTTTCAGTCTTTCTCAGTTCTCACAATCTCAGGAGCGTCTCTCCCTCTTTGTCTCTCTTTCTCTGTTCATCTATCTCACTTCTCAAACTCCTCAGTGCCCGTACCAGGGGAGACCATTCATTCAGGCCTTAAGAATTAAGTTCGCGATTCAGGACATCAGCAGTCGTTGCCACTCTCTCAAATTCAGTAAAATCGAGCTCTTCAGGTTTGTTTATGTTTATTATATTTATATCAGATTCAGGGATTCTTTTAGTGCTTTGTTTTCGTGATTTTGATTGGTCATGTTTAGGTTATAATCTTTCTTCTTTGGTTTCAATTTACTTTTGTTAACCTTCAGATTATACCATGTGGGTTTATTTGTGGTTTTGCTATGGATTGAAGTTCAATGCTTATGTATTTTTTAATGGATTGATTGTTTCATGAGAAAGGGTAGGAAATTGAGAGAGTTTTTGAATTTTTTTTGAAGAGTTTTCAGGGAAGGTGATGGCGTAAAAAATGAAAATTCAAACGTGATTTCCTTTTGTTTTCCTTTACTTCTTCTCATCTTCCAAACAGAGGTTTAGCCCTCAATGATGTACTGGAAAGGATGAAAACAGGTTTTAAAATGAAATTTTCACCCAAATATGAATTCTGTCCAGAAAACCGAATTACAAGTGAAAACCGACTGAAAAACCAAAATTAATTTCGGTGTAAAACTGAATTATTATTAGTTCTCTCTTTCACTTGATTCAGTGCCGTATCTATCTCTTTATTCATTTTCATCTTCCTCCTTTTCCGCCAAACCCCCAAAATCCAACTGATATAACTAGACAATCTTTAGGACTGATTTAGCGACATAGATAAATATGGAGGTGAACGGAGGAACCAAAGGGGTATGGTAGTGAGTGGCTTTCCATCGTGTCCATCTCTGTAAGTTGTTTCCTAGGTCGAGCTAGAACACGTGAATCCTCAGTGTGCCCAAACCCATTGTCATCGGTAACTCACGTTTATGGGAAAAAAATGGATTTTTATCTCTCATCTGCTTCCAACAGATCATTCATTTGTCGCGGCATACTCTCCATTCTTCCGCTTAGATTTAGATTTGTTATACATGGGCCTAGAAAAATGAGTTAAAAGGACTGCAGTCCAGCGATGATATTGGACCAAAAGTCCAGCCCATAGTAGTTAAAAAAAATAAATCTGCAAAATATATATTTACAGAAGGCAGATATTTTCTCTTAGAAATTTCGAGAGAGCAAGAGAAAGAGAGGGCAGAGAAATATTTTTCTCTGGTTTCCCATCCAACAAACACTCAATCCCTTCTTTCCCCCCTAGAAAAAAGCAAGAAACAGCGAGAGCTCTTTCCTTAAAACATCAGTGTGTTTTCCTTTGGTGCGAGGAAATTGAGTCCAAAAGAGAGATTTTCCTTCACTTTCTTGTTCCTCAAACGGGGTTGAGTCTCTAGTTTCTCCGGAGAGTTTCATTGGTCATCAACAACTTTATCATCGGTAGAGTTGTAGCTTGCCGCTCGCTACCTCGATTTCGGCATCGTCATCCGTAACATAGAAGATTGTCGCTCACAGTCAAGCTAGTCTATTGGAGTATCTGTAGCTCAGTAAGTCTTCTGTAGCTCAGTAAGTCTTCTACAGTAACGTGTATCTAAAAAAAAATAAAAAAATTCATTGGGCAGATGCCCGGGCGTCAAAGGCTTAGGCCTACGGTTTGGGCGAATGCCCAGACCCGAAAAACATACGCCCAAGTTTCATGACTTGCGGCGTTTTAGCCCCGTTTCGCCTTTGGGCCAGACTCTGCCTTTTTAAACATTATTCTGCATCATATACATTTACCTTTTAGTGTAGAACTTAGGCAGGGTGAATATGTTAATTTAAAGAATTGGAAAAGGTTTAAAGTGACAAAAAGTGATAGAAATGCTCTGATGATTCTTCTTGTAGTTACTGATAAAAAAGATTGATTTTTCTTGTAGTTACTTATATAGCCTTTTTGGGTAGCATTGGGAATACTTTTTTCCTTTTTTTATAAGTAAATAAATTGTATAAAAAGACGCACCATGTACAAAGACTATCTATAAGAGAGAAGCTTCACAAAATCTACTAAATCTATACCATTTACAAAAGAATGCTTGTTGATCCAAAAATTAAGGAAGTTGAAGCACTTTTTCCTAATTACAAAAATAGTTCTCTCAATACCATCAAAAACTGAACAGTTCCTCTCATTCTAAGCTAACCAAAAGATCGAAAGGGGAATCATAGAGTAAGCTTTCTTAAGGCTTTTAGAAGCCCTAAAACCACTCTAAGCCCAAATTTCATCTCTCACGGAGCCGACAAATACACAAGAGATACCAATCCCCTAAAAGGCCATTTCCCACAAAGCTCTCACCAAAAAACACTCCAACAAAAGATGAAACATGGACTCGCCGCAACCTTTGTAAATAAAACACCGATTAAGTGATTCTCTAACACCGTCCCTCATTTTTTCAAGTTGTCTAAAGTGGGAATCTTCTCCCACAAAGCCTCCTAAGCAAAACAACTCACTTTAGTTGGAACCTTGGTGCACCAAATAGCCTTCCATGGAAAATTAGAAGACCCATGAAGGCTAGTGACACTTTCGCCGCCTTCATTCGTTATACCCACTTGATAGGCCTATTGGCCTATCCCTTTTGTATACGTGAATTTTTCTTTGATTTCTTAGCTTCCCCTTACTTGTCATTCACATAATTGGTTTTTTATGATGTAGATTGATGAATCTATGTTAGGTCCCCTCTACTCAGTTAATTTTGGGGTGTGGTTTTTAGCTCTCTACTAAAGGGATGGGTTTTTGAAATCACGTGCTTCTTTTTGATAGATTGTTATTTGCTTTCTACCTAATTTTATGTTGTGCCCTTCTAAGTCCAGTTTTGCTTTGTATTGTTCACGTGATCATTCTGGATGTTCTGTTTTTAGATTAATTTGTAATTCTCTTAAGCTCCTTTTGTCCTTTTTGTTTGCAGATTGTTTCCCCTTTTTTAATGCAAATATTTGCTATTATCTAAAATAACCCTAAACCCTAGACCCTAAACCTTAAACCAAAAACCCTAGACTCCTTATCACGTGCTTTTCCCCTCTTATATACACCGTTCTCTCTCTCTCCAGAAAAATCTTTCTTGTTGCTGTTTCTCTTTCTGTCACTAGAAAAGTTTTAGCTTAAACCCAGTTTTCGATATCAGCAAGCAACCATGATGGCTATGAGAGTACCGGCGGCGGTGGCTCCACGCGGCTTGAGGCGTCTCTTCTGCAAGACTGCTTACAGTTATATAATAGCCAGTGATAAATTAGAAGTTGGGCAAATGGTAATGAATTGCGGGGCTACTGGCGCAGTTCCGGTTAGCGAGAAAGCAGAGCCTAGCACCAACCTCTTTGTCTCCGGTAGTTTATTCTCTCTTTTTTGGTTGAGCCCTTTATTTCTTACATACTTCCTTGTGTTATCAGCTAGGTTGTCAGTTATTTTGTTTATGGTTTCATTTTGATTGGCCTTGTTGGTGTGGTGCTTACCTTGTAGTTTTGGTTGCTGAAAAAACTTGGGAAATGAAAGGGAACTTTACGTTTTGGATGTTTTATGTTACGTTTCAGTTATTTTATTTTCTTTTCTGTAATCAAACATGAGATCCAAATAAAAGCTGACCCGAAAAGTAAAATGATTATAATAGAATTTATAATTCAAATGGAGGATCAAGATGTGTTTCTGTTCAATTATTTTCTGATTTAGATTTAGTTTTATGATTTTATTTTACTGAATATATCTTTGACTTGGTCAAGAATATGTATGTCATTGATAAAATGTCTGAAATTTGATTCTACATATTGTGGAGTATATTTAATATATTTTACTATAATCTCTAATAGTTTTGGGATGATGAATTGTGTATTATTGATTGATAAGTTGTTTTTCCTGTCTCTCATGATAGCATGTATATGTGTAGAAATTATAGAGAAGTTGAAACTTTTTATGTTCTTCTTCTTGTTGTTTACTTAACAGTCACTTTGTAAAACTCAAATCCTTGTAACTTGTTTCCTATAGTTAATAATGATGCCTAACATAGTCCTTGTTTCGGAAATTTCTTAGCCAAGAAGTAAGATAGGCCAGCCAGAGATTGTTGGGCATAACTAAGCATTAAATTAGAGTCCACTGATGAGTAGGTTATTTGCACAATTTTACTACGTTATATGGCTAGCTGAGCGATGTAGCTTTGCATGTTCACTTTTGAGAATGCAGTGGGATAGAGATTGCGATTGATGGTGTTACTTAGCATCTTTCTCTCTCTCTTAGACACGCACTCACACTCGCTCCCTCCCTCTCTCCTGTATTTTTTATCCTTTTTGTCTCCTGATTACTTGAAAAGCTATGTTTTTTGTTTTATCTTTTATTGGATTTTATTAAATATTGTTATCAAAGATATCTATTTTTTTTACCTTACAGTATGAAAAATCTATTACATTTTGCAAAGTTTCACTACATTTCAGTTATACTACTGCTTTGACATGTGAGAACTTAGGATTTGTAATGAGCTTATGTAATCTTTTGTTTGCGTTGCCTTTCATTTTAGCATTGTGGCAGTTGATCTCTCTCTCTCTCCCTACCTCCTTGAACTTAAGTGCTGCTTATTGGCATTGTACTTCACGGGACTGTGAGCAATCCCCCCCCCCCTTCTTTGGCGGGTGGGTGGAGGGTGAAAGGGATGTTCATCTGTGTGGGCTGGATGTGCTTCATAAATTGAACACGTGTTGGGCCATTGGCAGCATGCATGGTTATGTAATTTGAAGATATTTTATTACCAGAGAGAATTGTGGGGTTTGGGGCCTCAGTTGCAGTCATATTATTGTTTTTTCTCACTCATTTTGCAGCTTGAGTAAAAGGGTTTTGTGATTTTCAATAAGTTAGAGCTTGTTGCCAAGTTGGTGTGAAGAGGCCATCTAGGCCCTGGTTTTCTATATTAGTACGCAAGAAATCTTTCTATTTCTATTTCTTTCCTGTTCTTTTTCTGTTTCCTGGCTTAAGATTTGTATAATATTATCATATCAATTACTTCTTTAACATTACATGCTGACTTGCAATGACTGGTTAAGCTTTCTTGATATATTGATTTTGAGATATTTTTCCCACTTGGTTCCAGGGCTTAGTAAACGCACTACATCAGAAAAACTTCACGAAGCCTTTTCGAAATTTGGAGAAGTGGTTTATGGTTTGTTCTTCTTCTGTTAATTTCTTTGAAAATTATCTCTGTGGACCACTAATGTTGGCCTTTCCGCTGTTTACAGCTAGGGTAGTTACTGATCGGGTATCAGGGAATTCTAAGGGGTTTGGTTTTGTCGAATATGCTACCTTACAAGATGCTGCAAAAGGTATAGAGGGCATGGATGGCAAGGTGAGTTTTCATTGGCCCATACACTTTAATTCCCTTAATATGTTTGAAAATTAACTTACAAAAAAAACGTTTAAAACTTAAAAAGTATTCATCTAGCCAATTCCATTCTCAAAGGTCTAAAACTTTGTAAGGAAGACTAATTGATGCAGAATAGGAAAAAAAATATCTATTATTTTGGGGTTTGGGGATTATCTTAGGAAACTTAGATTTAGGCAATTAGATATTTATTAGGATTTGATTTATTTTTCATTTGAATTATTTTTGGTGCCTATATAAGGGCACTCTGCTAGGGTTTTAGATTTTAGACTATGATTATGAAATAAAACTGTTGAGTTTTGATTATCTCTTGTCCCTCTTATCTTATCTTTCCCTTGCCTTAATTCTTTGCTTTTGCCTCCTATTTCCTCTGGTTATTCCATTTTCTTTATTCTTCTCCCTCTATTTGTTAATTTTCTATTTTCTATCCTGTTTCTCTCTCATTTCTTCCCTTCTTTCCCTTCATCCCTGTTCTTTGGTTACTTGTCCTGCATCACTAATACCTCAAATGTAGGACGGGGTTATCTAAACAGAGGTAAAATTGGCCTTCTGATATTTTAGGCTTTTTCCCTTGCAATAAAAAACTGGTGCACCTTTCCAGATAAATCTTTTTAGAATTTGGCACCTGACCTTTATAGGCCATAAGTGAAGCGTTCCGATGCCTCTGAGCCACGAGGCAGAGAAGCCATAGGTTGCTCATAGACATTTCATTTTGTCTTGCTATTGAAACGTGTACCAGATGATCCATTTCATGTCTCCTTGTGTGGCTAATTTCATGCCTTCATCATGTAGTAAGATGTGATATTTCACATCCTTTTAGAACATTGATCCTTCGTGTCTGACCTTATTACCCAAGATTTTAGTATTGTTATTGCTCTCTTCTCAAAGTGACTTTCATTTGGTTCTCTAACCTCATTACACATCAAACCCCCAGCTTAAAACTCATGGATGTACAATTTTGGAAAATAGTTAGGAAAGGATAGGAAACTGCTTTAGGTTCTTGAATGACTATTACCTAAATAAATTTAGCCTATATAGTATTTTTCAAGTAATTATATGGATTCAATTATCTGATTTTCATGGAAATATGTTTTGAGGGGTTTTATGGGTGCTAGCCCATTGTCTATGTTGGTAATGTTGCTTTTTTATGCTTGCTGTGGTACTTTAATGATGAATTCAGTACTCTCTATCTGGTTTTCTAAAATATTCTCCTCCTAACGCAAATATTAATGGTAGAGTTTCTCAAAGTTGATGTTGTAGTTTCATTTTCTTCTTTTCCATATTTCAGAACTGATTTCTGTGTCCTGCAGTTTCTGGATGGATGGGTTATGTTTGCAGAGTATGCAAGACCTAGACCGCTGCGTGAGAATATGTCCCCTCCTCCATATGGCCGTCAGTGAACCAAACAGAACAAGCTTGTCATTGTTTGAAGTCAGTTGGTGAGTGGCATTTACGAGTTATTATTCTTTTTTAACTCTAGCGATAGCTTGGTTGGCCTTCCATAACTTGGGAACTACATATAGTTGAGGATATTTGGCCAATTTGGCCCTAATGGGAACTGAGAAATAATGGATTCCAAATTGTTGCACTTTTGGGATTTGTATGTTATATACTGTTTACTATTTATGAACATTTTGTCAAATTATTCAGTAGACTGAGTGAGAAATTGTTTGGTTTTGGTTTTGGTTTTGGTTTTGTATTCTTCAAAACTGAAATTGGTTTTGGTTCAACTGCTGCTTTATCTTATATATGCAAGAAAGGTTTCTTGAGGACCAACGATGATGTGAATTTGGTTGGCGATATATGTACCCACTGCGCACTCACTAGTTTTCAAAAACGCAATTAAGCTACTCCATTTTTCTCTCTTTATCTTATATATCTCTGCAAATCACTTATCAATTGTAGCTCCTGTCACAAAAATGCCTGCAAGACCTAAGTGTATATACGCTGTGAGCCTATGAGACATGGTTTAATTCTTCTACCAAGAGGTATTTAATTGTAATATTTACCAAATATTAAAAATAAGGTTTTTTTTTGCTTTTCAATTTTTTTTTACCAAAACTACAAACTCTATAATTATAAATTACAAAGAATACCAACAGATCAGCTAGACCTAATAGCAAAAGCAATGGTAGCTTTCTCTTGTTCTTCTTTCTCTTTTTTTCTCACTTCATTTGTTTTGTTAAAAAATAATAAGAAAAAAGGTGAAAATTTTGAAGAGTCTACGAAACGGAAAAGGACGTGACGAAGGGAGAACCGATATAAAGGTTTTAGCTATAAAAGTTCTAAATCCTTTTTTATTTTATTTTATTTTATTCTTAATAGATTATAATATTTAATTGCTTGATAAATAATTATAAATTACATTATTTATGGACAAACTTTGTTTTGATTTAACAGTAATTTTGTTTGTTGAATCTAAATTAACGTTTTTAGAGTTTTATAGTTTGAGAATGATATTTTGTCGTCATAAAATTAGTTTTATTAATTGGACAAAATATCATGTTGTGAAATTAACCAATTAGAGAGATATTAACTTCTTATAAATTAATAATTTCTATTTTTTTTTAATCTTGTTAACCTTGTTTTTTTAGATTTTTTTCATTAGTTATTTGGTTGTCTTGTTTGTGTGGTTCATAGTTAATATTATAAACTCATATTCAAAAAGATTCTAATTATTTTATTCATTGACCCCACTGATAAAAAATCTTGGCTCTACCACACTGGTAAAATCATACACTAAAATTATAACTTTTGTTAATTTTGAATAAATTGATATATTTCGAATTTTATTTTAAAAAACATTACTTTTTATAAAGAACTTTACGAGCTTCATATAAAAAATTTCGTCTAAGTTTTATCTTAAAGAAATATGGAATAAAATAATTTTCATAAAATAATTATATTTGTTTATTATTTATTAAATTTAAAATTGAATGAAATTATTTTATTTTATCATTTTTCTTAATCCGACTATATGCAAAACATGTTTCTTGTTTACCCATTTGATGCAAACAGATGTTTCTTGTTTGTTACATTATGCTAGTATTCTGTTTGCGCAAGAATCTTGTTACTCAAGAAAACATTTACCTTTTCAGCTTCTTTTCGTTCAATTTTAATTTTTTTTAATGAACTTTCACTACAAGAAATCAGAGTTTCCTTGTGGTGTCTTTTTTTCCTTTCACTATTATTTATTATTCTAAAAGTACCATGTCTAAACTACTTCTCCACAAGCTCTCCTCCCTGTTGAATTCAAATCTGTATTCTCTTCCTCTTTGTGCATTTAAAATGAAATCTGATGCTGACTATAAGAGTCTACTCGTTGTTTTTAACCCAAAAAAACATCCTGTATTTTTCTCATGGGTAACTGCTTTGAAGAGCTGCCCTCTAATAAAGGAGAATCTCCCACCTCATGAGTTGCTAAAATGAGAGAAGTATTTCCAGTACCCTAATGCTTGACTTTAGGGACATCAATAGTCTAATCTTTCTTACTAAGGATTCTACTATCACATATTCGGATATGTATAAAAAAAAATTTACAGTCGTCTAGAACTAGAAAATAAGAAGTGGCCACTAGTGCATACTGATTCTGACTATTGACATGTTTCAATAAAAATAATCTTTATTTTTCAGGTATTGAAATTGTATCAAATACTTTCATTTTCTTATGTAATACTTACACTCTTTGAATTAACTCATGCTTCAGCATTTCGACTGTTACACATGATTCTCGTTATGAGAACGCATAACACCAACCAACAAGAATTCAGCAAAAATAAAAAGAAACTGCCATAGAAATTGTAACTTTTGAAGCAGGTAGATTGATTACATAATAGTAACAAGCCCTGCAAAACACCAAAAGATAGGAAAATCCTCCTCTATAAATTCGTAGACATTTTCTGGTGCATTCAAACGGCTTGAATGATGTCAAAAGTGACATGACTAAGGTCTGTCATGTTAGCATCAAGGATGCACCACCACCGCAGTCTTACTTAGGCACTTATATGGGATCCCTAGCTGACTATCCACAAAAAACATGTCAAGAAAGCACTGATGAAATTACAATCATTCAAAATAAAGTCTATGCAATATAAACCTACACAAGGAAAATAAAATTGTAGAAGCATTGAATTGTCCACAAAGTTATAAGTAATACTAGAAATCATAGTTCACACCAGCTGGTGAAAAATACAAGATAAAATCAGAAAATCCACTACTTTTCCATGATGCACTAACATCAGCCATAACAGCAAAATTTAAGTAGCTTGAAACAAATGAATCTCTTCAGCCTTAGCTCTTCAAGGAATGCTTCTCCTTTGCCTTCTGAAGCTTCAAAACCTTCTTCACAATCTTTTGCTCTTCAACGAGAAAAGTACGAATGATCCTACAAAAAACCAACAGGAAGATGCCCAGCAAGTTTACCTTAAACCACCCAATCCAACAAAATACAAAGAAACTCATGATTCCTAGAGTTAGAGAGCAAACCTTTCCCTGACAGCACCACCAGATAACACTCCACCATAAGCCCGGTTAACAGTTCTACGATTTCTAGGCAATCTAGACCTCTTATATTCAGCAGGTCTCAAATGAGGAACCTGCACACAAAGACAAAATAAGAAGAGAAAAAATCAATAAAAGGTTTACATGGAATAAAATACACAGATGATGATACGAAAATCAACAGACTTTAACATGTTGATCTAACAGTACCTATGATATAAGCAATCAAAGTGCTTTTTATCACATTTGCACAAGTGGATTATTTTGCCAAAACCATAAAAGATAATTTAATAAATGTGACCAACTCAAAACTGAGTTCAGTATGCAGAAGTCATCTGAAAAGTACTAACTACCACTATATCAACTCAACATGTAAAAGGAAATTCCCAAGATCAGGTTAGGTGCTTGAGAAAAATTGAGGTAGTGGACTTTAACTGGATTCCAAGTCAACCAAGAACAAAATACAAGTTAACAATCTTCTTCTCAAGAAGAAAAGAGAGAATGAAGTGATATCAGAAATACTTTTATTAATATAGTACTTACTACTTTCCTAGGATTAAAAAACTGCAATCGGAAAAACTATCTCGACACCCATTAAAGCTTACGAAGATATGGTACCTTCATCATCCGGTTCACTTGTCCAAGGAAATAATTTTTTCTTCAGCAGTTGGTCAAGAGATGTGATTTCCCCAATCACATAATCACACCAATATAAATAATCTACCTTGAATATGTAAATATAAGAAAGATCCAAGCATGGGCGAATCTACCGTTGTACCGAGGGTGCGCAATTGCATCAACTTTCCAAAATTTCTCTAGAGTATATTGTGTTTTAAGGGTTTAAAAAATTATATTATAATTGCACCTCTAAAATAAAAAATATGGGAGTCAAAGAGAAAATTTATTACTCTCAAGTTTCAAGACAAAAATAAATCAAATATCAATTTCCAATGATAGAAAAGTAGAAAAAAGAAGTAAATTGTACTTTTAACAGGCTAAAAATTTACACCAATATCGTGTAAAGTTATTTTATATTATTGTACCTATGCAACTTCAAGAGCTTAACGAATGATTCAGTGAGGTAAAAATTGAATTGCTTCTTTGCTTTGGCATGCTTAAGTCCAAATAATGATTTATATGCTTTTGACAAGAAAAGTGTATTCGACTTGCTCAATTCCATCTATTTAAGTTCTCTCCGGTTGATATTATGAGACTTGATAATCAACTTGAAACTTACATTATTGATATGCGCACTACCACTAAATTTCCGAATTTGAGGGGGTTTAGTAGTCTTTATGAGAAGTTAGTTGAGATCAAAAGAAATCTTGTTTATCGGTTTATCGATTGGTTTATTTGCTTGTGAAATTAGCATTTATACATGTTTCTACAGCGACTATAGAGAGGGCATTTTTTGCAATGAAGATTGTGAAAATCGATTGTGTAATCGAATGGGAGATCATTGGATGCATGATTGTTTCGTCACATATACTGAGAAAGATGTATTTAATAACATTGACAATGGGTTGATAATGCAGCATTTTTAAAACATGAAAACTCGACAGGGACAATTGTAAGATGTGTATTTATTTTGGAATCAATATTGTATGCATTTTTATATTCAATGTAATTGTTTTTGTTTAGGCTTTATTTCTTTTGCTATGTTTGTAGCCTTCATGACAGTTTTACGTCCCCCTCGACTAGTTTGTATGTTGTTATTTTTCTTTGGCAGGGTTTTGATTTCTTATCCCCCTTGCTTCTTGTGTAATTTTCTTTTATTTTATTAATAAAATTGGTAAAGGTCTTGCTAAACCCCTTTCAAGAAGACTTTTCCAAAAAAAATTAAACAATTATTTTAATATTAATAAAATATTTTATTAAGTTATAATCCTTCACTGGATCCAAAATCCAATTTCTTTTTCCATTTTTTCCCGATAAGTTTCCTCTACCCCTTTAAGGGGCATATTATACGAGTTCATACTTTTCTCTAGATTCAAATCTAATAAGATATTCTTTGTGCAGTTTCAGCCTCCTTAAAACCATTGCGGCAAATACATAATACAATATCCACAACAGACGCATGAGTCAACAAGTAAAATTAGAAGAAAAAAAACTGAAAAGGTTTTCTTTAATAGAAAAAAGTACCCCTTGAATCCTCTTGCCAGTAACAGGACACTTGGGCCCACTTGCTCTCTTCTTCGTGGTCTGATACACCAGCTTCCCTCCTGTACACATCGCAATCATCAATTAACACCACAATCCCATGATTATACCTCATTTCAGTATAAAACCCACGTACAGAAAGATACATGCGCATTTACGCATATATGTAAATATGTATAGATCCCAGTTCCTTATGTAGAACAAATAAAACTTAAATCGTAGAATAGTGTAAAATGTACAGAAAATTGAACGCATATCTATACACATACGAACACAAAGAAAGAGGAAAAAGAGGGAGGAGGTTCATACCAGGAGTTTTGACGATACGGTGCTGGTTCGATTTGGTAGCGTAGCTGTGCCGCGTGCGATACGTAAGTCGCTGCACCAATTTGAAGTCTCTTTCTCCCTCCTAGGGTTTTTCACAGCCGACGCAGGGAAGAGAGGTTAATTAAGATGATAAAAGAAAGCTAATCATAGGGCTGTGAGGAGATTTTGGTTGGGGCCGTGTCTTGTGCGGTTTTTTTTTTTTTTTTTAATTGACCTGATGGGTTCTTTGACGGCCCAGATTTCATTTGGACCCGATTATTGGGCTCTGTGGATGGATATGTGGAAGCAGTCAAGTGGTTGGAGCACGGACGAGTTGAGTTGAATCAGTTGTGTTGGGATTGTGAACCACCCCATTATGATTCAAATTTGTTTCTATTAACCAACAAAAATTAAGGACATAAAATGTACTCCTACTGAATTGTATTCACCAACAAAAATGGATTATAGTAACTGTTTACTGGTTTTGTTTTCAAGTGTTGAGTATGGATTCACAAGAGGGAAAAAAAAAGTGGAGATGTAAAGGTGTTTAAGAAAAGTTTAAAGAGGATTTTGACTTCAGTGAGTAGTCTTGCTTAAAAGCTACTAATACCCAGTATTTTTAGAGTCGAGGGCGTTGGACGAGGTGTTTTGTCTCAATGAGGCGAAGCGTTGGGGTGTAAGCCTTTTGAAACGTTGGAGCGTTTTGAATAAAATAATATTAATTAAATTATAAAAATACAAAAAATTGAAAAAATATAAATAAATTAATTATCAATAAACTTTACTAACCTAAAACTTATGAATGAATATTTATCAAAATATTTCACAAATACACATTAACATCACAAACACAATGTTAAGTGGTTGTTGTTTACACACTTACAATAATATAACAAATTCACATATATCTCATCTTTCATTAATAAATCATAAATCACACTCTAAAAACCAAATTCTAATTTTCAAATTGACCAATCTATTTATCACAAGACACAAACACGTTCCAAATTCCAACAAATATAAAAATAACACAATCTTAAGCGTCAAATGTTTACTGATTAGTGTTTACACATTTACATTGGTATAACAAATTCACATATATAAATCTATTAAAAGCAATAAATTAGACCACATAGATAATGCAATCTTAACGACGTTATAAAATTATATTAATAAAATACAAAGTATATAATATGGAGTCTATTTAATGAATTTGCTACTCAGTGAAAACAAAAAAAGCAAAAAAAAAAAGCAAAAAAGAAAGATTTCACGCATGCATGCACCAGCCGGAATCAAATTTGGGCCTGCAGCATGTTAATGTAACAACTTACCACTAGACTACAAATGTTTATTGATTAATGTATTACTAACAAACATATATATATATATATATACATATACATATATATACATATACATATATATACATATAACTTACACCCCAACAATACCCCGGAGCTTTTTTGCCCGATCTGGGCGCGGCCCAAAAACATTTTTTAAAACATTGCTAATACCATTGAACTCCAACTCATTTACTCACTGATTTCATTAACTTCTTTTCTTTGGATTCTAAGTATCAAAAAGTGTGTAAACATTTCAACTCTAGTATAATCTTTTTTAATATTAAACCAAATCGTCTACATTTTAACAAGTAATTTGACATGGGTTTGGAGAAAACCGGAACCCACATAACATGTGGATCCAACTCTAGTTTAGTATAATGCTTAGGGCTTCTTAAGTTATTTAGGGATTCAAAATATGTTGGAAAGATTAAAAAAAAATAATTAATTAAAAGTATTCTTGATCATAAACTTCATGAAAATCAAAATCATATTTCAAATTGAATTGATATTAAAAGAGAGAGGAATGAAAAAAGAAAAGAAAAATTAAGATTAAATTAATACCAAAAAAAAAAAAGATGAAACTTTAGTTGGATCAAAAAAAGGGTTGTTGTCCATTAAATAAAAAGAAAACAATAATAATTCAAGATGTTAATTATTGCTAGTTTGAAATGAAAATAAAGTGCTTTATAAGAGTAATTTGATCTATCTAATAAATATGCATTACAAATAGTATAATACTTCTACTCCTCGAATTATCTCATGCTTCAGCATTGTGACGGTCTCACTTGATATATCCATGCAATCCAAAAAATACCTTTAAGCTTATCATTCATTAAATAATAAAATAATAATATTCTAATAAATAATATAATATATTAATAAGAATCATATATAATAATGCAATATAATATTACTAATAATTAAAAAATATCAAATATATTATTAAAAATGTAGTAAATAAAAATATGAATAAATGAATATTAATATAATGCAATAGTAAGCATCATAAAATAATATTATAGTAAATAATATAATATATTAGTAATAACTAATAACTAATAAATATCAAATATATTATTAAAAACTAAATAAATAAATATTAAAATATAATTATATATTAATATAATACTAAATATCAAATAATAATAATAATTTAACTATAAAGTTAAGAAATGTAAAAAAAATATAATATATAAATAATAATACTTTTAAAAATTTTGAATGTGAATAGTTTTTTTTTTAAAACATTCAAAAAGCGAAAGTAAACTTGTTAGATGAAGATAAGGTTAATGGAGTATGAATCAGGATGGAATTTTTTGGATTAAGTCTTATTATAAGGAACTTTTGTTGTTCGAAAGTGAGGAGGGCTTGGACAACTTTTCTTGGAAAGCGATTTGGAATAACTTAGTTTCAACAAATGTTGCTTTCTTTGCTTGGGAAGCGAATTGGGGCGGCATTCTCGCCATTGATAATCTTCGGAAACGAGGGAAGGTGTTGGTCATTAAGTGTTTTCTTTGTAAGGAAGGGGCGGAGGCTATCTATCATCTTCTTTTGGGATGCTCCTTCACTAGGATCATTTGGGTGATGGTGTTTAGCTTGGTGGGAATTCAGTGGGTGGCTATTGGCTCTATCCAAGACGAGGTGTGGGATGTGAGACTCAAAGCTTCAAAGAAAAACCTACTCTTTGATTCCTCTTTCCATTTTTTGGATTATTGGTTTGAGTGGATTAAGAGAGCTTTCGATTGCAAAGAAAACCACTTGCTGTTATTAAGGAGAATAATACTTGATTTCACATCAAATTGGAGGAATCTCCTCATACCCAATAATAGTAATTTCATATTGGATAATGTATTAAAAAATCATTCAAATCCATGATAAAATACTTGATTTATTTATTAAATATTTCATTACAAAAATCATATAATTTGCACATGATTTTTTAATACTCGACCCAACGTGAAATTGTCACATCATTGAATAAAAATAGGTTCCCCTCACTTGTGTGAAGCAAGTTTCTATTAAGAATAAATGATTGTTTATTTTTGAGTTTTAGTTTAATGAGAATTTTTTGTAAATAATTCATATATCGTATCTTATAAATAATTTTTGCACTTGGTGGTACCCCATGTACTTCTTTTTATATATAAATTCTTTTATTATAAAAAAAACTATTAAATTAACTAATTCAGATCGGACTTAAGGTTGCTTACGTTTAACATCAAAGATGCGCCACCATCACAGCATTTCCCAGGCACTATATGGAATACTAGCTGACTATATCCACAAAAACATGTTAAGGAAGCACTGATCTGAAATTACAAAAGTCATTCAAAGTGAAGTCTATGACATATATACCTATAGAAAGTCATTCAATGTGAAGTCTATGACATATAAACCAACAGAAAAAGAAAACAAAACTGTGGCAGCATATTAATTGTCTGACGAAGTTAAAAAATAAAACTAGAAATCATAGTTCGCTTGAGCTAGAGCAAAATACACGATAAAATCGGAACACCCAAAAACTTTTCCATGATGCACTAGCATCAGCCATAACCACCAAATTACTCTTTAAGTAGCTTGAAACCAATCACCCTCTTCAACCTTAGTGCTTCAAGGATTGCTTCTCCTTTGCCTTCTGAAGCTTCAACACCTTCTTCACAATCTTTTGCTCTTCAACGAGAAAAGCTCGAACGATCCTACAAAAAAATGAAAGGAAGATGCCCCAGTAGGTTTATCTTAAGCCCCCCAATCTGACAAAGAGAAGCGTATGATTTGTAGAGTTAGAGAGCAAACCTTTCCCTAACAGCCCCACCAGACAACACTCCACCATAAGCGCGGTTAACAGTCCTACGATTTCTAGACAATCTAGACCTCTTATATTCAGCAGGTCTCAAGTGAGGAATCTGCATTCAAAGACAACATACCAAGAGAAAAATCAATAGAAGTTTACGTTGAATAAAAACATACAGATGATGATATGAAAATCAACTGACTTCAACATGTTGATCTAACAATAAACATGATCTAAGCAATCAATGTGCTTTTTAGAACATTTACACAAGTGGATTTATATTTCCAAAACTAAAAAGGATAATTTAATAACGTGACCAGCTCAAAACTGAATGCACTATATCAGTCATCTGAAAAGTACCAACTACCACTGCATCAGTTCAAGTGCTTGAGAAAAATTAAGGCCACAGCCATTACTTGGATTTCATGTCAACCAAGAACAAAATACAAGTCAACAATCCTTTTTTCAGGAAGAGAAATAAAGAATAGAGAATGAAATGATGTAAAAAAGACAGGAATCATGACTGGTGGCAGCTTGCAGAAGTTATAGTTAGGTAACAGAAAGAACCATCTTCCAATGTAGCTACTACTCCGTAACACAAAAAAGAGTGATTAACTAGAAAGCGAAGCAGACACCTAGGTGTCTGCCTTCTTTTATTAGCATGGGATGAATTCAATAATAATTTTATTTACATATTACTTTCCTGGTATTAAACAACTGCAATATAAAATACTGTATCGACACCCACTAAAGCTTATGAAGTTATGGTACCACCATTATCTGGTTTACTTGTCAAAGGAAATATTTTTTTCTTCAGCAATAAGCTAAGAGATATCAGTTCCCTAATCACATAACCGCCACAACCTAAAGAATCTATCCTTGAATATGTAAAATATTAGAGAGCATATTATATCAAAAATCCAATTTCCTTTTCCTCTATAAGTAACATATTATAAGAGATAATATTTTCTCTAAATTCAATTCTAATGATATATTCTTTGTCACAACAGATCCATGAAATAAAAGGTAAGGTACCCCTTGAATCCGCTTGCCAGTAATAGGACACTTGGGTCCACTTGCTCTCTTCTTCGTGGTCTGATACACAAGCTTCCCTCCTGTACACATCCCAATCATCAATAAACACCCCAATCTAATGATTATACTCAATAATCATACCTCATTTCACTGTAAAACCCCACGTACAACAAGATAAATGTGCACTTACGCATACAAGTAAAAATATATATAGATCCTAGCTCCAGTTCGTTATGTACTCAAAATCACACGAGTTCATAGATTCAATAAAACTTAAATCGTAGAATAGTGTAAAATGTACGGATAATTGAAGGCGTATAAGTATACACATACGCACACAAAGAGAGAGGCAAATGAAGGAGAAGGTTCATACCAGGGGTTTTGACGACACGGTGCTGGTTTGATTTGGTGGCATAGCTGTGCCGCTTGCGATACGTAAGTCGCTGCACCATTTTCACGTCTCTCCCTCCTGTTCTTGTTCCCTCCTACGGTTTTTCACAGCCGAAGCAGAGAAGAGGCGGTTTATCTAGATTGAGAAGATACAGAAGTGTTTGGTGCCCTAGATCAGAGGGCTCTAAGGAGATCTTGGTTTTTTTATTTAAATTTTAACTTTTGGTCATGTCTTGTACGGGCCTTTTTACGGCCCATATTTGAACCCGAATAATGAGCTTTGTGGATGGATACGTGAAAGCGGTCAAGTAGTTGGAGCACGGACGGCATGAATCGGTTCAGTCACCCGATTATGATTCAAATTTGGTTCCATTGAAAAATAAACTCATTAAGGATATAAAAAGTACTCTTTACCTTTTTTTTAAAAAAAATATTTTAGAACAAATGAATTTATAAAATTCATTTATAATTTTATCCATATTTTTTATGCTTAAAAATATTAAATAAATTATATACTTCATTTGTAAATGAATTCAATATGCAATTGAGTCAGTTTCTTTTAAATATTATCAAAATTGATAAAATTTAAAAAATAAAAATAAAAAAACAATATTGACTAAAATTTTCTTTCATATAATTGTACAAAAACGATAGTTTTTTTTCAACGAATAAAGTTTAGAATATAAACATTATATTCAATCTTATTTATTTAAAAAATTATAAACATTCTAATTAAATTGAATTTTACAATTTTATATAAGAAATTTAAATTTGAAAATTAATTTCAATTTATTTAAAAATATTTTTTAATTCATTTAAAAATAAAATAAATCTTTTTTTTATTTGATTCCAAACGAAAAATAAAAGAAATAATACTCCTAATGATTGCATTTACCAGCAAAAAAATATTGTTCGTGTTAAACCTTTACCCCTGTTTGGATCAAGGGAATGAGGAAAAATAGAAGGGTATGTTTACACTTGCTAACAATAGTTATTAGGTCTATAATTTATGAGATGTCCATTGTTTACTGGCTTGTGCCAAAAAATAATTCCCGGCATGGTTTCAGGCAAAAAAATTTCATTAATCCAACACTCTTTTAACAATAAGTTATGAGGTCACTAATTTATAAGGTGATCATTGTTTATTGGCTTGTGTCAAAAAATAATTCTTAGTACCAGGCAAAAGTTTTTCATTGATCAAAAGCTCTTTTAACAATAAGATGTTCCATTTATCTCAAATGGAACATCTAATCTAGTGTTTTTATTACTCATCAGGAGTAAACCAAATATTTTTCCTGAATCAGAAACATGTTTCAATGTATACAAAATTAGAGCACATCAACCTGTTATTAGGGTGACAATTTTGGATACGACACGTGAACCCGACATGAAATAAAACGTGTTAGTGTTGAGTATAATTGAGTTTGTGTCGTAATCGTGTCAACACAATTATGACACGAAAAAATTGTGTTGTGTCGCGAGTTAGCCGGCAACCCGAAATGGAACAATTATGACACGATCAAATTCATGGGTCTGATGAGTCGTGTTGACACGATTATGGCCCATGACCTGTTTATGACCCATTTAAAAAATTTATCTATTACATTAAAAAGAAATTCTTAGTATGTGTATAAAATAAACCTTAATTCTGATTTTCACCACATCACAAAAAAAAACACTCCCTCACAAACTCACTCAATAAAGATGCATCACAGAGTCTACAGACTCTCTCATCTCTCTCAATATAGATGATAGTTGATAAGATAATGTTTATGTTATTAATTAGATTTTTTTATGTATATTTGGATCATGAATATGTTGGAATTTAGATTATGATTGATTAGATGGATGGTGTCGGGTTGTCGTGTTTAACATGTTAGTCGTGTCGTGTTAGGTTGTTGTGTCTATTATATTAATCGTGTCGTGTCGGGTTGTTGTATCTTACATAACCCGTTTATTAAACGAGTTAAGCGTGTCGTGTTACCCGTTTAATAAACATATCGTATTAGTGTTGAGTTTTTTTGACACGATTAATAACCGTGTCATGTTCGTGTCGACCTATTTAGTGTTATATCTAATTTCGATACGACATAAAAACGACCCGTCAGCCCGAATTACCACCTCAACCTGTTACTTCATTAACATGCATCTACAACTAACCCAAAAACTAAGGGTAAAAAAGAAAAAAACAAAAACTAGCCATGGTTGCCGTGTGTCTTTATTAACATGGGAAGAAAGAACATGACGGCTCCAAGTGTATCTTTCTACTGCTAAAGTTGATTTTATGTAACTTCTCGTAGCACCATACTAGTTGATCTGTTGTTAGCTTCGACATATTAAGTACTCTTGAAATCAATTTCAGTTCAACCTGAGTGATGAACACTGCACGATTCAATTGATTTCCCTGATCCTTTTGAAGCTTCTTCTTTACTATGCAGTTTCCACTTCTCGATATATCTTTAAGCCTTTTCTCCTTCTGCATGAGATGATGATCAAAATATGATTATCTCAAAGTATAAAAAACAGAACAATTAGTTTACTCAAAATTCAGAAAAGCAAACCTTTAGGAGGTCTGTTCGGATATCCATCAAAAGCTCTAAATCTATGGGGTCTTGAGGAGCAACTTGAGTTTGGTGAGGACCCTTTAAGATTGAATTAACTTCATACTTATCGGCGCGAAGGAATTCTTGAAAGACACACATTGATTCCCAAATGATTTCTCTCAAATTTGCACTTGTTATCGCATTTTTTTCCTCTCCAACTCTTCCCTTGTTATCTTTCAAACGATCATCTGCAATGCATAATGCTTGATTATATATTCCACCAAGAACTTAGGAATATGGGTTTTCAGATCAATTGATTTACCTCTAATAACTGGAACCTGTAGAAAGTTATTTGAAGCACATCGATTCTTCACATAATTTTCAATTCTGGGTCGGCCTTCATATGGCTCGTTCTCTATAAATCTTTGCATGAGCACTTGAAACAATTGAAAATCCCCTGCAACTTGATTGTACCGAAGAAGTGCTTGAAAATCATATTGCAGCAGTTCTAGTGATTTCCAATATTGCCAATGAAGAATTTCCCAGGAAAGGCAAACTTGTCCAATGTATACGGTTTCAAAGTCTTTATGTAAATCTCCAATCATTTTTTGTATAGGGTCAGCTTCAGGCCTCCGTTGCCTGAACGGCCATAGGTTCAGCAGGAGAAGTGACTTAACTGCTGGGTCTGAGGATTTTTCTGTTGAATTTGAAGTAGCTGAATCTTTCAGCTTTACTAAACCTATATATGATCACAAATAAACATTGTTAAAGTCATCCAAAGCAGTAGGTGTGAAAGGTAATAAAAATAGAATTTTGCTTCACTACTTGTGTTGAGAGTATTCTTTGGTAGATTACTTAATTGAGAGGGAAAGAAAAACTAGTAAGTTAAGTAATATTAATCTCATACTCTTTTGATTGTGCTTGAAAAGAGAAAGGTAGGTTGACCAATATAAAAGACAGTGGATGACATGTACTTCCAAATAAAGGAAAGGCAAACTTGTCCAATGTATACGGTTTCGAAGTCTTTATTAAAGCAATGGGTAGCTTCATAACACAATTTTAGTGTCAGATTGATGGGAATAAAGAAGATGATGACCCAACATTTAATACAATTCTCTTAAAAGATCTCTTTGTGAGGTAAAAAATAAATCTTCAGCATGAGCAGGCGGACAACCAAGTAGCATATTCTACTAGTGCTAATATTATAAGAATAGAAAAGAAAATTTAAAAAAGTGATGATCAACCTTTTTAACAACAGAAATTACTTGATTATCGGCATATAATAATTGCTTATTGCTATGGTGATCGACTTTTTAACTATAGAAAGCATAGATCTTTTTGTGAACCTTCTCTTGACTAATGTGTCACAAGTCCACAGATGAATGGTTCAGAACATGCTGCTATGGTAAAATAAATATATTCAACTAAGCAGAAATTTATGCAGAAAGAATATTTAACTAATGAAGAAATCAAATAATAAGCAAAGAGGTTAATTGATTACTTACTGATTGCATGCATGATCTGTGAATTCAAAATATCCAATTTTCGCATTTTACCCAAATAACTCCCGTAAACCTTTTGAATCTCAATCATTCTGTCTTTATGCTCAATTTTTTCATCAATCTTCAATGGCTTCAATTCTTCCACAATTTTCAGAGACTCGGATTCTTCGAAAATAGTGGGTAATCCCCCTGTTCTTGCATTCTTCAATTCCATTTTTAGCTGTTCTATCACATCATCATGCTCGAACTCCCAATCATCTTCCTCCTCAAAATTTGAGATAGATTGTTCTTCCTGCGAGCTGGGTTCTTCGTATTCTTCTAAACAATCTATTGATTCTATGATCTGTTTTTGAATTAAATCTTCCACCTCATTTTTGTCCTCAACTTCTCTTGAATCCTCTATGGTCAACATCTTCTCTTCAACAACACTTGAATTCTCCAAAAATGGTTCGAGCTCTATAAATTCATCATCGGAATCATTGGATTCATCACTCATAACAACTTCTTCTGGTTCCAAAATTCTGGCATCGCGTAAACGAATTTCTTCAATGTTTTCTGCATCCTCACCATCAATGACCACAAGATTTTCAGGTACCAATTCTTCTTCAACATCTTCATTGGCCATCAATTCAAAGGTAAATGACTCGAGGCTATGACTGATTCTTCGGCTAATCATCATCTCTCCCTGCACAGAAGAATCATGTTCAGTCAACATTTCGTGATCTTCTTTCTCTAATATCCTTTCAACAACGAAACTTTCAATAGGGTCCTCTTCAACAACTGCCGGTGCTCTCACTTGCTCTTGTTTCTCTGGAGTCTTTTCAATAATAAAGTTCTCAACAGAGTCCTCTGCTTTCTCTTCAACAACAAATTCTAATTCTAGTTTAGGTTCACAAATATCACCATCGACAGAAACCCCAGAATCAAGAAACCCACTATTGCTAATCGCATGATCATCTGAGCCTAAATACAGCTCATGCACAATAAGGCTAAATTTTTTTGGCACTTCCATGAATCCACTGATATTCTTCCCTGACAAGAACTCATACTTGCTAGTACTTGCCATTAGAACAGTCTCCAAAAGAACAAAATTCTCTCTTTCTCCATTGCTTATATCAACACAATCACTGCTCCTACATTGAAAACCAGTCTGGTTCATGCTAAACTCGTCTAGCTTTAAATCCCCATAATCAGAAGTACAAGAACCATTATCATTTTCATCATGAGACACAACCACAATGGATTTAGATTCATTCCTCTGAAAATCTTTATCTGGAAGAAACCTGGAAAAGAAAAGAAAAAGAACAACCCATTAACCTTAAACGATCAAATACCACCAAAGAGAAAACCAAAGACGATTATAGATCATACCTGAATATGTACCCGATTATAGATCCAAAGACGAATAAGAATAACTTGCATACAAAAACCCAGAAAGAATCAATAACCCGAAACATTGTATCGTACACAAACTCCTTTACATAAGCTTTATCGAGGAAATCAAAGTGGGTATTGAGCATAAACAATTTTCTGGTACCCATCAATTCAATCAACCTCTGGGTTGAGTTAATTTTCTCATTCTTAAGCTAAGTTAGAGAAGGACTATTGGCATATAGTAATAGTAGTAATGTTTTTCATACAAATCTCCTTTTTCTTTTAAAAATTCGTTGGGGAAAGTGGACTCTCCGCATGTAGACAGCTAAATCTGTGGCTCAAATTGGCGAGATTTGTTGGAGAAGATTTCAGACAAACAAAAAATAAAAGGGCCGATTTTATTTACTTAGGGTGCTTGATTTTGCGGAAGATTTTCGGTTTTTTTGGAGCATTCCCTCTCTTGAATGACACGTTTCAAAGGGGGACAGGAGAGTCAAATTCTCGTTAATGGAAGACCCGGTCCTTTGAGCTGGTTGGGTCTTTGGTCTTAAACGGAAACATGGTCAGTGGTGTTTGGTCATTGGTGTTATCCAGACCGAAACCTGGATATCACTTTTATGTTGAAGACAAACATCTTAGATGTTTTTTTTCTAAGTGGGGCCAAACGGAAAACTTGAAGACGAGTGGCGTCAATGCAGGCAAGGCAATTTTAAACATGGGCTTTGGCCCTTTTGGAGAGTTTTTTTAAATCTTAATCAACGGTGATGTTATGCTTAAACTACGACGGGATTATATGTTTTTTTTAATGATGTTGATGAATTAATTAAAATATATTTAATTATATAAAATTTAAAAATATTTAAATTTATTAATTTAAATATATTTTAATTATTTTTGATACATCACCTTTGTGTCTAGTCAAGGTTCTTATTTCATTTCATGGTATTATTCATTATTATGATATATACCAAGTCCACTTAGGGTTATTGTTTGAATTTTACTCATCATCGCATTAAGCATGTTTCTCGCTGGCTGTTTTCAACTTAAAATGGACGGTTCTCGCATTAAGCATGTTATGCCATTTTTTTTCCCTTTGATAGTATATGTCATTTTCACACAAATTAAAAGACCAAAGGGCATCATTATAACTTAATAATAACAAAAATAATCAAAAATTTTATATATAATTGTCTTCGGTGACATAAATTTAAAATAAATATTAAAAAATTTAAATAAAATCTTTTTTTATAAAAAGTTTTAATTAAAACGTAATGCTATATAAATTATGATCTAAAAATTTTGGGTCGATTGACACTTATAATGAATCATTTGATACATTTATTTATGTTTAAACTAAGAGATACAAAAAAAAAAACCGTCAAGTAATAAAACCACCCGTAACCATTCTGCAACTACCCAAAATATATATTATTTATTTATTTATTTATTCGTGTAAAAAAAACTGTTGAAACGTTTTTTAAAAGAAAAAACGAATTTTAAAGAGAAAAACACTCGCATTAGACGATCACAAAATGCTTTGTCGTTTTAAACCATCAATGTCAAAGCTTTAACAGTAATTCTTTCACCACCAATGATAATCAAGTCGCAGTCCTCCATAAATGATAATACACGGCAAACTGATAACAGCTGACACAAATTGATTAATAGAATGACCATTTTGTTTTATCACCATAAAATCCTATTAAAGCCGACACATGGGGTCGAGCTGCCATGATCCAATTTCCACTGGCTAGGTAACTTTTCATGGCCGTATTCAGTGGGCATCGGGAATAGGTGACAAAATCTTATTCGATTCAAAAACTTTATGGATTCAATTAAACTCAAATCGAATTCAAACATAAAAAAAAAATTAAAATAACATCATTTGAGTTCTATCAATTCAAATATAAAATATACAAAATTTGAAATAATTTAAATTTAAAATGTTTGAATTTAGCTTAAATTTAAAATTATCTAAAATCAGAATCGACTCAAAACAATCCGGATCCGATACGATTTGAATCCGATATCATCCACGTCCAAAATGTTCTAAACCAGAAATGATAGTTTTTTAAAAGAAATTAAAAAAATTATTTACTTATTAAACTGAGGTGATAGTTAACTAGAATTAAAAATTAACAATCAAATAAAATTAATTATATCATAAGAAATAAATTATTTATTTATTTTTATCAATTATAAATTCATAATACAATGAGCACTTTGAATTTTAAGAGTTTTGATAGGATCTGTTGATCCATCTTATGTAAATTAATTTTTTAATCTTTCTAAAATAATATATGTTTTTTAAAATAAGACTAGTTAAATATAACAAATATAAATGAATCATTAATCGTTATAAAAAAATAAATTTAGTATGAGACGATCTATTAATATAACAAATATAAATGAATCATTAATCATTATAAAAAAATAAATTTAGTATGAGACAATATAAATAGATCATTTATTATATTATATTTTAACTTTTAGTACCAATATCCTTAATTTTTATTTTTCTATTAAATAATAATAACAACTAATTAATGTTACATATAATTAACTTTAAGTGTGATTAATTAATATGTAGAACAAGTGTGTAAATGTGCAATTGCTTAAATTTTTGTAAAACCATTTTTTCTTAGCTATATGCTCATATTATTATATTATATGCTTAAAATGTTTTAAGGGTTCCACAAAATTATTTGATATACATGAACACATAATTATAATAATACTAATGTATCTTACATATGTTATAATTTATTGTATACGTTTTATTTTACGAAAAACAAAAATTAGATTACATATTATATTCATATAGATCTTGCACGTCAGCCTTCACCATCATCATATATGCTGAAGAAAAAATTAATTTTATCTTTTGTTAGTTATTAGCTTTTCAAATTCTTTATATTTATATTATTTTCATAAGTAATTTTGATTTGCATTTAATCAAACCACAATTAGTTAAATATATTAAAATGAGAAAAAAGTATATTAAATTATTACTAACATAATTTTGTGAACTTAATTACATTCAAACATAAAAAAATAACATGGTAATCTAAATTTAAAGTGGAGTTCATATGATTTCTTCAAAAATTGGAGGAAAAGAAAATAAAAAAATATAGCAAATCCTATGGGTCATATCGAACCTGTTCAAAAACCCAAACCGAAACGGGTTAATTTAGAAATGACAAGACCTAAAATGACCTGTGATTGATACAATCCAAACCCAACCTGACCTAACTCGAGATGACTCGAGATCCAACACAACCCGAGACCGATATGACCTAAACCTGACCCGAGATGACCCGCAACCTGAAATGATCTAAACCCGAATGACTTGACCCAAAAATGACCCAACTTAACTCGATTGCCACCTTTTTAGGATGCTTAACAGCAATTTGTCAATAAGTAAAAAAATAAGTTTGCATTATATGGTAGGTTGATGATAAAGAAATGAAAAGATATGTGAAGATTTCCTTATGCTCTCTTCTTTGATTTCTATAGAAGGGATATGTTCACTTTCTGTTGGGGTTGGTCCCGTCTTATGGGGCCACTGTCCATGATATGTATGATGTGGCCCTAGGAGCCATAATTATATAAGAGAACAAAATTCTATTGTTTTAGATATACGAGTTTTCTTTCTTTTTGTAGTGCAGTCGTCGAAATAGTTCTTTGGTAGCGAATATTTTTTTGGGTTTTATTTATTGTTTTAATCCGATTTGAAGGGCGATTTCATCGCAGTTTGAGCTCAAATTTTGGGTATTGATTATACATGGTGAGGATTTCAAGTTGATGAATTCAGTTTATTCGCCTACTTCTGTTACAACTTGTTTCGGTGAAATCTGTTTAATTTTTGTCTGGTAGATTATTGTTGAAATCTACTTTTAGGGTGACGATAAATTATTTGTTGATCCTCTAGTGGATCTAGGGAAAATACTTTGTATTTTCATTATTTTATAGTGGACATTTTTGCGTGGACTAAGTCTCGAGATTTTTCCCTTTTGGATTTTCCATATAAAAATTCGGTGTCTTGATTTTTGTGGCTTGATTATTAATTTTTTGTTGTGGTTATTTGGTATTGTTATTTTGCCTATTTTATTCACATAAAGAGGGAAAATAGTTCTTTATTTCCCAACAAAGTGGTATCAAAGCTTTTCGTTGATTGAGTTGTGAATTCTTATGTTAATTAAAATGGAGGAGAGTTCAGATTTTGCTTCAGGTTCCATGATTAAACATAGCCACCAATTACTTAATTTGGAAGCCTAGAATGTTGGATTTGTTATACTGTAAGGAGATGCATGGTCCTTTTGAAGATGATGGAACTAAACCGACAGACAAACTAACGAAGATTGGAAACTTTTATGGAGGAAAGTTGTTGAGATGATTCGACAATGGATTGATCATAATGTATTTCACCATGTAGCCACTGAGACTAAAGCAACAGCACTCTGAAAGAAGTTGGAATCTATATATGAAAAAAAATCCACTCAGAATAAGGCTTTTATCATAAGGAAACTTATAAATCTAAAATACAAAGAGGGTCACTCAGTTGCAAAGCACTTGAATGAGTTTTAGAGTTTATTGAATCAGTTGACAATCTTGAAGCTTGTGTTTGATGATGAGTTGTAGGCCTTATTATTGTTGAGTTCATTGTCAGATAGTTAAAATACATTGGTGGTATCAGTTAGTAATTCTACTGATGATGGAACGTTGATATTGGCATGTGTTAAAGACAATATGTTTAATGAAGAAATAAAAAAAGAAGAACCAAGAAATCTCTTTTGAGGTTGAGGCACTAGTTACATAGAGTAAAGGGAAGTAAAAGCAGAAAACCTCCTTATAATCATGATAAATCAAGTGATAAGCCTAAATGGAGATCAAAGTCTAGAAAATGAGTTATTTTTCATTATTACAACAAGCTTTATCATATTAGGCCTGAGTATAGGAAAATGAAAAGAGATTAAAATAAGAAAAAAGACAAAGAGGAGAAAGATGGTAGTGGTACATCTATAGTTGCATTTGATGTTGATGTTATTATTGTTTGTGATGATGCTTTTATTAATCTCATATGTGATTACCCCACTTGGGTAGCTAACACAAGTGCTACTTCTTGTCAGGATCAAACGTTTACCACTGCGCCAAAAGCTATAGCTGATAGCCAGAGTGCAACTAAAATCACTTAAACTGTATAGCAGCACAAGCGCCATATTTTGACTGTGATTTGGTCCTAACCTAGGCCTTCACCACAGGATAATTGCTGCCAACACCTGGCCTAACTGTAATATCCGTAATCGTAAAAGTAAGGGTAAAGAAGTAATTTAATAAATTTGACATGAAATTAAAATAATATATTTATGCGAAGGATTTAGTATTGAATAAAATAATTCTTTTGAAAAAAAATCTAGATACGTGGAGGCATAGTTACAAAAAAAAAAGAAAAAAAAAATGTGAACAGTACAAGAAAAAGAAAAAAAGTTTTTCCAAAAAAAAAAAGAAGCCAAATCGTGGCAACCAAGAGGCTGTATGTTTGTTAAGTGTAAACAATGAAATATGCATGCCTCTAGCAAGGTATTGGTGTGGAAGCATTTTGGGGAGGCACTACATATTTCATTTCAACTTTTGTATATATATAATTACATATTAAGTAAATGTATTTAATTACAAATTTTGTTTAGTTCCTTCAAACTACTATATTTCTTTAAACACTTGGGGACCCAAAGAAAGGTTAAAAGAGCAAAATTTTGAAGGAATTTACTGTGGAATTTCATAGAGAATCACGAGAAGCTATCAGAAAAATAGAAGGTAATAATGTAGTGTTTATTTTTGAATTTTTAGCATACATGAAATTCCCTAAATTCAAAGTGAGAATTTTCAAAGGGTGTGGTTTATAACGAATTGAAGAATAAATTATAAATTTAATATAAATATGATGTCAGGTGTTGACGATCTACAATCGGGAAAATTTCTGAGAGGAATGGAAAAGGCAAGGAAGTGATCCACATGTAACTTTAAGTGCTACGTGGTGAGTGAGATTTACTTTAAGTAATCTAAATAAAAATCAAATATCTAGTGATAATATTAAAATAAATTATAAGCTTAGGCTTTGGTGGTTGATAAAAAAATTAAATTGATAGGTATGATATAAATATTGGACATGTGGAAAATTATTATGTGAGAAATATTAGTTTTGGAATAATAAGTTGATTTAAACGCGATAAGTGAAATTCTTGATGAGCTATGATTGATGTGTGGTGTGTTATTATGAAATTGTTATACATGAATTTGTCTCATAGAGAGAGACAATTATGGTGAGAAAGAAACAAAGAATGATAAGAACCATCCAAATGGTGGACTTTATGATGTGAACCTCATAATGAGGTAATTATGAAATAATTGATGGTCTTAAGGTGAACCAATGAATGAGAAGAAGAGATTGATAGAGAAGGAATCTTATGACGTGTATAGTGATAGTATAAAGTTATCATCAAGTTATGTGAAATATAAATGATTAAATATAAAAAAGGGTTATTATGCAAACTGAATACTTTTAATAAATTTAATTCACTGAGCTTGTGAAGCTCACCCCTAATTGTGCAATGATTTCAGGTAGCAGGCATGACAAAGAATTTGGTGAGTTGAGGTTCGAAAGAAATCATTTTTTGTAAGTCATGTACATGTCAACATCCTCAGACTAGTGAGAAAATATAATGTAAAAATTTGTTTGTAAATATTCATGCATTTTACGTTGGATATTATGTTTAAGTCAATATCAGATTGATGTATCTCCCCTGTTAAGGGTTGAGGATTGATGTAAAAGAATTTCTGTTAGTGTTATTTTTATTTGTTGCATATATGTGTTGTGCTGAGATTTTCAAAATGTGATGACACTGTTCGGGGGTGGCTAACCCGGGATGGGTCGTTACAATTTTGGTATCAGAGTATTAAGTTTTATGATTTTGTAGACTGCATAAAAAGTAAGAAAGTGGAAGATTAAAATAAATTATATTTTAACGAACAATCTGAGGATAATATGTGGACGTGCTAGAGCTAGAGTTGTTAATTTGAGAGGGCGTGGTAGGCCCCAATATTTTGACATGTCGAGGTTGAGTCTGAATCTGTGGTTTTTAGAAAGGAACGTGTTGGCAATATAATTGATATTAGTAAAGGTATGAGAGAATATGAAGTTAAAAGAGATGAGCTAAGATAAGCTCTTGCACATGCTCTTGAGAAGGGAAGGTAACAGATGATAGAGTTGATCGCTTATAGCATAGACCTGATGAATAGGCTAGAGTAGTGCCTGAAGTTGTTAATCCAGTAATGATAGACATTTAAAAAGGGGAAAGAGTGAGTTTATGCATGAGATGCTAGGAGATATATTACGTTGAATGCCTTATTGTTTAAAGGATCTATGAATCCTTTTAAGTCTGAGAAACATGTCGAGAGATTATTTAGTACTTTACCAGTGAATGACAGGCAGAAGGTCACTTTTGCTTCATTTGAGTTAGAAAGAGAAGTTTTAGAATGGTGGGAGGATACTCTTCCTAGGTAAGTACATATATTGATAGCCCCTCAACCTGGAATAGGTTTAAGGAGGTTTTCCTTGATAAATATTTTCCTTAGAACTTTAAAGCCCAACAAGATAGAGATTTTATTTGAGGCACATATGTTGACTGTAGCTTTGCCAATGGTTGTACCGAAAATGGTAGACCTAGAGGAGAAGAAGTGTAAGAGGTTTAATGATGAACTATGTTTTAAGATTTGATCAAAACTATCTCACATGAGGCATGCGATTTATATAAGATTAGTGGATATAAACCTTTAGATTGAGAAAGATGTGATGAAAATTAGAGTTAGAAGGAATTGGCAAAAGAGGTCTAGATTTGAGAAACCTAGGGATGGTAGCAGTATGAGTGTGCAGGGTGGGAGACCACCCATATGAGTTTTTCCTTGTCATTGGGAACTAAAGTACAGAGTCAGAGGCAAACAGGATCTGCTATTTTTGTAGCTCAGAATACTATTAGTGGGACCCTTAGATTTGAGAGACAGATTATAGGAACTGTGAGTCATGACAGAGGAAGTAAATATGCCACCAAGGGAAAGTGGTAATTCGATGTAGGATTGAGAGATAGAAGTTTGTTATAGATATATTCAGATAAGATATTTATCCCGGAATTGTCAAAATTTGAAGTGCTTTATGTGTAGAGAAGGTGGACATATCAATGTTGGTTGACCTTGGTGTAACCCATTCTTTTGCGTCCAGTATTCATATAAAGTCTATTGAAGTATGTAGTAGTCCTTTGATGCAAAATATTTCTGTTGAAGTTCCCACTAGAGATAGAGTGATAATCATAAATGCTTACAAGGGTTGTGTGATTCGTATCAGTGATAGAGAATCTGAAGCTGATTTATTATCTATGAATATAATAAAATTTCATTTAATTTTAAGAATGAATTAGTTATCAATGTATATTGTCTGGGTTGATTTTTCCAGAAAGATTGTAGTGTTCAAGTTATGGACATGAGGAGGATTTGGCATACATAACGGATTATAAAAAGGAAAATAGAAAGTTAGAATAAATCTTAACGGTGAAAGATTATTCCAATGAAATTCTTGATGAGTTGTTTAGGTTGTCTCCAAGTAGGAGATTAAATTCTCTATTGATGTGATCCTTGGATCATCATATATATCCATAGCATTGTACAGAATGACACTCGCTGCGTTAAGAGAGTTGGAAGTTCAAGAAATTTTAGATAAACAATTTATCGGACCTAATGTATTTAGGGAGCCATGTGTTGTTCGTGAAGAAGGAAGATGGAACGATGAGAATCTGTATAGACTATAGATAGTTGAATAAGAACAAATACCTTTTTTCTAGGATTAGTGAATTGTTTGAGCAGTTGTAAGAAGTGAGAGTGTTTTCTAAGATAAACCCGAGATCAAGTTATCACCAATTGAGGATAGAGAAGGGAGACGTGCCTAAGATTGCTTTTAGGACACGTTATACTCATAAGTTTCTTGTGATGTCATTTGGATTGAATAATTTTCCAGAAACATTCATAGACTTGATGAATAGAGTGTTTAAACTATAACTTAACAAGTTTATGGTTGTATTTGACTTTCTGATATAATCTAAGAAGGAAGAACAACATGTGAACCATTAGACAATGTGTTAGAGATTCTGAGGAGAGATAAACTATATGAAAAATTCTCTAAGTGTGAGTGTTAACTGAATAAAATAACTTTTTTGGAACATATAATATCAGGAAATGACATAACAGTTGATCCACAAAAGTTTGAGGCAATGTAAGTTGGGAGAGATCAACTAATGTGTTATATTATTGTAATACTGTTGAATAGACTGACCAAGAAAGAGGTAAAATTTGTATGGTGAGAGAAGTGTGGGAAAAATTTTCAATTACTAAAGGAAAAATTGATTACAGCTCCAGTATTGGTGTTTCCTTATGATGATGAAGGATTTGTGGTGTATAGTGACGTGTCATATCAATGATTGGAATGTGTGTAACATAAGAAAATTGTGGCCCATACTTTTAGGCAATTGAAGATTCAAGATAAAAATTTTCCTACTCATGACTTAGAGTTGGCTGCTATAGTAAAGATTGGAGACTTCATCTGTATAGAGCCACTTGTGAGATATACATGAGTTATAAGAGTTTGATATACTTACCTACCCAGGGAGAGTTGAATTTGAGGCAAAGATGGTAGATGAAGTTGATTAGTAATGATGATTTTATAATTCATTATCATCTAGAAAATGAGAAGGTGATAGCTGATGTGTTGAGTAGAAAGTCTATAAAAAAGTTAACTGCTATGGGGAGTCTTGATGTGAAATTGATGATAGATTTAAAAGAGATAAAATGAAGTTGAATATTAGTGATAGAAAATCATGGTTAATGAAGTTGTACAGTCATCCATAGTAAAATGCTTTAGAGGTGTAAGGTAGAGATGAAGAAATAGAAAAGATTAAGAATTGAATGCTTACTAGAAAGCAATATGAGTTCAAAATTTAAAGTGAGGGTATTTTTGGTATTGGAACATAGGAATTGTGTTCCCAATGATGCATAGTGGAGAAAGAAGATATTGAGAAAGGTATATGATGATGTAGATTCGATGCAATCAAGTAATAATAAGAGGTATAAAGGATTGAAACAGAAATTCTGATGGTCGGGATTGAAGAGGGATGTAGCTGAGATTGTGAGGTTGTATGGAGTACCATGGATCATAGTATCAAATTAGTATTGGGATGGCACCGATTGAGATAGTTGTATGGTCGGAGGTGTAAAACTCCTGTATATTGGGAAGAAATGGGAGAGAGAGATATATTTAGTCCATCAATGATTGAGTTAACAACTGAGATGATCAAATTGGTTAGAGAGAACCGTAAAGTAGCACAGAGTATCCTATGGAACAAATGAATGCTTTCAATGAGTATTGTTGGTAATCAAATGGATCTTACTCTAAAACATACAATCCAGGGTGGTGGGACCACTCTAATGTTTCATAGATGCAGAACCAACTGGGGAATCAGGGAGGAGACCCTTATCATGCTCACAATCAATACCCTCCCGAATTTCCTCCACCAATTCCAAGTTATGGTCACTCAGCTTATCCAGCACCATCACCCGCTTACCAAGCTCCCATTCAAGCGCCAGCATCGGTTTCACAGTCATTGGAGGATGCTCTCAATGATTTCATGAAAACGACTAGCTAATCTATGAGTGAAGTGATGAGTGCAATAATAGAAAACACCCAAGCGATTGCCACACTAGAGAGTCAAATTGATCAAATCGCAAGTTACGTGGGTGAAGGAGAGGAAGGAACGTTCCCCAGTCAAACTAATCCTAACCCAAAGGAATAGTTTGCGGTGGGAAATTTATTAACTCCTATGCATTGGCAGGAACAAGTGCAATCAATTGTCCCATTGAGGTCTGGGAGACAAGTGCACAATCAAGTGGAAGAGAACCCTGCTATGCACCAAGGGTAAGAAAGTGGCAACAATGAGAAGAGAGATGCTGAGCCATCTACAGCCACACCTATTATTAATGATCTCTCTAGGTCGTTTTTACCTAAAGCGCCTTACCCTGAGAGACTACAAGCGCCCAAGAAAGAAGGGAAGTCTGAGGACATTTTGGAGGCATGCTTTGCTCAATTTGAAGACGATTTGGATTTAGATAAGTTGTTTGAGCAAGCAAATGCTACTTTGGAGTATGCTCCTCAAAAGATCAGTGAGACGGAGGAAACCACAACACCTGAACCCCCCAAGAAGGAACTTAAGCCTTTATCGGACAATCTTAAGTATAAGTTCCTAGGTCCAACAGATTCTTTGCCTATAATGATAGCTTTAGATTTGGGTAATGCTCCAGAGGAGAAATTATTGGACATCTTAAGAGAGCATAAGGAAGCTATGGGCTGGACTATTGAGGATGTCAAGGGAATCAACCTCTCGTTGGTAATACACATGATACAGTTGGAGGAGAATGCCAAGCCATCGAAGGAGCCACAAAGAAGGCTCAACCCTACTATGCAAGAGGTTGTGAGGGCAGAAGATATTAAGCAGTTAGAGCCAGGGATCATTTATCCCATCTCTGATCTCAAGTGGGTGAGCCTGATTCTAGTCGTGCCCAAACGTGCTAAATTGACGGTAGTAAATAAAGACGACGAGTTGGTCCCAACTTGAGTGCAGTCAAGATGGAGAAAGTGTCTAGACTACCGTAAATTGAATGCTGCCACTAGGCCTGATCATTTTTCATTTCCATTTATTGATCAGATGGTGGAGCGCTTAGTTTGGCCTGTTTACTAATGTTGGGTCTCGCTGAAGACGTTAAACTTAGCGCTCATGGAAGGCACCCCACAGCTTATCTTTTTTGTTTATTTATTATTTCGCATTTTTATTATTAATGTTTGTTTCCAATGTTTTTTTTTGTTTTCCAGTTTTTATTTTTCAGGGACAAAGCGTATTTCAGTCCAAGTTTGTGGGTATACTATGAGCCATACCTGTCCAGCTAGTTCTCTATATCTCAGGTCAGCTCTTTCCATATTAGTCACACATTGGGGTCAATGTGTAATTTAAGTTTGGGGATATGGGAGACACATCACACACTTTGTCCTAATTTGTTGTCTTTTCGTCGTAGAGATAAATGCATGCTCATGTTATTGTGAAATTTTGGTTGATCTTAACATTTTCTGTGATGTGATGTCATTGGTGAGCTTAACATTTTGAACACATGATCTGGTGATAAATTTTTAAAATTTAGTTACTTACCTTAGGCATTTGAGAATTCACATGTTCGACATAACACGAGCACATTAGCACAAATTATGTGAGGTATGACATGTGATTTTAATGTGTATTTTTCCTTATCTTAACTGAAACTGGATGACTTGTTGGATGAACACTTGGGCATAAAAAAAAAAAAAATTACTACAACTTTCCGCTGAGTAACTGGACCTCTTGCCTCAGTAAGCAGTGAGTGTTCACGTTAAAAGGTGGAATTTTGCTTGGTAGTATTAAGGCCGGTTTATTTTCGTAGCCTTTTTTACTCGAGTTAGTAAGTCCTTTGGGGTGTCTGTACACCTAATGCCCTAAAACCATCTGGTTTGGGAGTCATTGACTCAACACTCGTTACATGGGTCAATTAGAAAGCTTAAGGGAACTAAACATAGCCGTGCCTTATTATAAAATAAAAAAAACTATGCCTTTTTCATTCATTTTGATGGGAATTCGGTGAATCTTGAGACATGGAGACCTTACACATTGGAGTTACTTGGAAGCTTCACTTTTATATGCTAATTCACTTTACACAGTGTCAGACTTGTGATGCATTGACCTGCCTTTTGTAAGTAATTAGATTTTAACATTTCTATTCATTGCGAAGATGGGTTATCTTTTTAAGCTTGCTCATGAATGAATATCATGGTGATGTGTGCTCCTTAAATTTTTGGATACCATGAGTGATGAATTTATCTTTATGTTCTTTATTTTTCATTGAGTCTTTTATTTTGTTTTGCTAAGGGACTAGCAAAATATAAGTTTGGGGGTATTTGATGAGTCTTAAATATTGCATATTTTAGACCTTTAACTTATATTTGTTATGCTCTTAGTTAGTAGTATTTCACTTTATTTTATGTCTTTTTTGTGTTTTGTGTATTTTTACAGTTTTGTGGAGAAAATGAAGCATTTCAAGAGATGTGAAGCTTCTGGAGACATTGCGATCGATCGCACGAGATATTCGATCGAGCGCACCTGCCTACGAACGAGCGCATGGTCAACATCCCACATCGAAATATTTGAAGTTCAGTGCATCTGCGATCGATCGTAGCAGACATGCGATCGAGCGCACATGAGATCGTGCGAACAAGACATGCGATCGATCATACCTGCGATCGATCGCACCACACTGCGATCGAGCGCACACGGGCAGTATCCCACATCGAATCTGCAACCCATATTGCTCCGGGTCTTCCCCTATATAAACACCATCTGACTCCATCATTTAGTATACAATTCCTGAGCCACTTTGGTGTTTACCGGTGGGCGTTCGCTAGTATTCTGGTGGATCCTGAAGACATTGCTACCACGAGGGGAAGCGCCGCCCGTCAGCGAGTGGAATTTCTCCCATGTAAAGTTGTTTATTTATTTATTTTTATTTAGTTGTTGTAGTTTAATGTTTAGCACTTTTATTATGAATTATAGTTTCATAGTTATGAGTGGCTAGACTCTTCAGTTAAGGTTGAAGATGAAGCCCCACCGTTGTTTGGCGTAGTAGTTCAGATTTGCTTGTACAAATCTGACAATTTTTAGTATAAATGTTTTGTCAATTATTTGCGTTAATCTTATAATTGATTGAGTTTAAATTGTCTGTTGGATATTCCTTGTGTTTCATCTGATGGATACATTGAATGCTTTTCGATTAAATTGGATTTCCTTTGTGATTTGTTAAGAGCGGATACATTGGATGCTTTTGGTTTAGTTGTGATATTCTTTGTTTTTTGTCTTATAGTTGGATTCATGGAATGTTTTGATAGGCTATATTTTTAGAACATATATGCTTAACTTTGGTGGGGTGGATTCGGAAACCTTAATGTTTTTAATTATTAGTTTTTAAATCAACTTAGTTTAGTTTTAATTTATTTTGCAATATCATTTTGAAATTTGGAACTAAGTTAAGATAGAGTTAGTTTAGATTAAAAATATATTTTCACAACGCAATTCCCTGTGGATTCGACCTCGCACTTGCACAACGCTATACTGCAAACGACTCGTGCGCTTGCGAGTAAATTAAAACTCACAACAACTATGCTGATATTAAGAGAAAACCTCTTGAATTTCAAGTAGGTGATTGGGTGTAATTAAAAAGATCTCCATGAAAAGGTGTGTTGAGGATCAAAAAGAAAGAAAAGTTGAGTCTTAGGTAAGTGGGACCCTATGAGACTGTTGAGAAAGTTGGAGTTAGTTGTGAGTAGCATGATTTTGCCTCCAGTGTTGAAGCAGTGGCATAGAGTATTTCATGTTTCACTTTTAAAAAAGTGTTTACATGATGAATATTATAATATTTCGAGCTAAACTATAGAAAATCAGAAAGATTGGAGGTACAAAGAAGTACCAGTGAAGATTTTAGACAAAAGAACAAATCTTGTATAATAAAATAATTGTATTAGTTCAAGTTCTGGGGTGGAATAAAGATTTTGAAGAGATTACGTGAAAGCGTGAGACAAGTATGAAGAAGTATTGTTCACATTTGTTTGTCGAGTAAAGTAAGAAAATTTCGGGGACGAAATTTTTGTAAGGTGGGTAGAATTGTAATACCCGTAATCGTTGTTGTGCATTTATCTACCTAAATAATTAAGCAAATAATTGTATTGTTTTACTTGTAAGTGCATAAGGTCAATAGTAGCATAGTGTGTAAGTGCGAGATCATCTCAACAGGGATTGGTAAAGTTCGATTTAGAATTAGTTTTGCAATAATAAAACAAAAATAAGAGAAATAAATATTGAGTTGGAATTTAATAAAGATAAAAGCGTAGGGCTTGATATCCACCACTAATCATGCTACCACAACAAAACAGTATGCCAATGCTTTACTCATGTCATGAATACCTAATGGTTGTCAACCTAAAGGCATGGTATCTACTCCTTAAGCTATTGGTTTCCCTAAGCAACGAGTTAGGCATGGTATCTACTCTAACTCTTTTCTTTCTTAAGGGATTTAGCATGGTGTATACTGAGTTGTTCCTTAAGAGAGCATAAGATCTGTGGAAATTGACAACCATATGAGACCTAGGGCATGGTATCTACTCCTGGTTTCCCTTGTTGATTAACCCAAGAATCCGGTGTGGATATCTTTTGTTACTATTGTTGAACTTAGGACTCGGTCATCCAAATTAATTCAACTAACTAATCTATACCACATGCATATGTTGATCAGCAAACATATATGAGGAATTTAAATAAAAACAGACATTAATCAAGTTAAGCATCACAACACAAATATCCCAAAGGCACCAATACTGAATTATTGAGTAAACATAATTAGGGCTTCAACCAAGTCCTTACTAGAAAATTAGTTACACATAATTGTGATGCTAAACAACATCATAAAATAAAACACAAAGAAAAGAAGAAACCCGAAAATACTATGGAGAAGAGTCGTCAATTCGTTTCCATAATCTCTCCTCCGAGCTCGTCCGGCCTCCGGCCTCCCCGAACAAAAACTAAACCAAAAGGGAGATAAGCTCCTAAAAAGGGAGATACTGTTTCTGTGTTTTACAAGTCTATTTATAGGGTTCTAAGGACACTTGGAAACCATAATTTCCAAAACAGGTCTCTAACCCTACTTTCCAAAATAGGAACTGTTGTTTTGATGTTTTACTGATGCGTGTACGCTCTATCGCATGAGTTTGTGCTCGAGCACAAGATTGAGCTCGAGGCTTCTCCTTATGGGCTCGATCACACCAAGCACTGCGCTCGATTGCACTCTTCTGCAGCTCCCAGTTCCAGTTTTTCTCTTTGAGTTCCAAAATGCTTCATTTCTTCCAAAAACCTATAAAAACACAGAAAACACAAAAATGAGGTAAAATGGAATAAAATAGGCAAACTAAGAGCTTAACAAATGTAAATTAAGGGGCTTAAATATGAATATTTAAGCACTTATCACACCCCCAAACTTATATATTGCTAGTCCCTTAGTAATACAAAACGAAAGACTATATCAAAACAAAATTAAAGATAACTTCATTCTTCATGATATCCAAAAATTTGGGTTGCACATAAAACCATGATGACCGTTCATGAGTAAGCTTATAATAAAAACACATTTTTGCAATGAATAAGGATTTTAAAAGTTCATGTTACTTACACAAGGTTGGTTTAAGGCATCACAAGTTTGATTTGGTGTGTGGTGAATTAGCACATAGAAGATGGAGCTTCCAAATAATTTTAATGTATAGTGTTTCGGTGTCCAAACCTTCATCGAATTCCTTATCAGATAGAACAAAAATGGCATAGTTTTTACTTCTTTTCTTTTTCTTTCATCATGAGATTTTTGCCATGTTGAGTTCCATTAAGCTTTCTAATTGACATTTGTAACGAATGTTTAGCCAATGACTACCAAACCAGATAGTTTTAGGGTATTAGGTGTAAAGACACCCCTAAGGACTTATTAACTCGAGTAAAAAAGGCTACAAAACTAGCAGGTCTTAATGCTACCAAGTGAAATTCCCGCATTTTGACGTGAACACTCACTACTTACTGAGGCAAGAGGTCCAGTTACTCAGTGGAAAGTTTGTTTAATGATCATTAGGAGTATTTTATTTTATTTTATTTTTATTTTTGCATGATAGGTATTTTTCTTTATTTTTCTATGCCAAAGTGTTTATTTAAAAAGTTATTTGATTACAGTTAGGTCATGGAAACATATATATCAAAATTATATGTCATACCCCACACAAAGGCTTGCTAATTTGCTCGTGTTAGATCTGGATCAAACTCGTGAATTCTTAAGTGCCTTGAGGTAGGTAACTAAACTTTTAAAATTCTTATTACTAGGCTACGTGTTCTAGATTTTAAGCTTACTAATGAAGTTTTATCATATTTGTTTTAAATCAACCAAAATTTTCAACACAATATGAACATGCATTTATCTTTTCAAAAAAAAAAATTGGGACAAAGTGTGTGAATGTGTCCCATACCCCCAAACTTAAATTATACATTGTCCCCAATGTGGGAATAACATGGAAAGATCTGACCTGGGAAATGGAGAACTAACTGGGCCGGTATGGCCATAGCACACCCCCAAACTTGAACGGATGCACACATTGTCCCTAAAAAGGAAAATTAACGTAATACGGGAAAAAAAAAATGAAAAAATAGACAGTAAAAATAAATATGAAAAACAATAAAAATTAAAGGATAAGCTGTGGGGTGCCTCCCATGAGCGCTAAGTTTAACATCTTTAGCCAGGCGTTCTTAGTCCCTCATAGAAAAGCATAAGTTGAATGCATCAGCAACTACTTCAATGCCAAATTTGGTGCTTGGATGCTTTGGAGAGCCCTCTAGGAGGTGCGCAGCTTTAGTGATGTCATCAGTAACACCTGTAATTTCTCGCTTAGTATCCATTCTTGTGAAATCATGGGTGAGGGTGGCCTTCAATAGAGCATTGGGATGGACCTGAAAAACTTCCTCAACAAAACCTTGTATCATATATACATTAGAACATTCCATATTATCTAGGGGTAATTTTAATGTATCAAATATGTTGAATTCAACCTTCTCATCATTTACCTTTATACTTACAATACCCTTTTTCACACAAATTTTTGTATCAGCAGTTCGCATAAAGGGTCTTCCTAAGAGGATCGGCAGAGGTAATGGTATAGGGCATTCTTCCATATCTAATACAATAAAATCAGCAGGTAAAATAAATGGACCTACCTTTACCAAGATATCCTCAAAAATACCTCTAGGTCTTTTGATGCTTCTGTCTGCCAGTTGCAAGGTGATAGAAGTTGGTTGAAGCTCCCCCAAACATAGTGTCTTGAATATAGTGTATGGGAGCAAGTTGACTCCAGCCCCTAGATATAGTGATACATGCTCAAAAATATGGTTACCTATCCTGTAGGGAATTGTAAAACTACCCAGATCTTTTAGCTTGGGTGGTAGTTTCCTTAACAATGCCGCACTCACCTCTTCGGTTAAAGCCACTGTTTCATGCTCTTGAAACTTCCTTTTATTAGTGCAACTATCTTTTAAAAATTTTGCATATGTAAGAATTTGTTTAATTGCAACTAATAAAGGAATATTAATTTCTAATTTTCTCAAAGTTTCAAATATATCGTGCATTTTACTTTCTTTTGTTGGCTTTACTAACCTTTAGGGGAAGGGTGGTGCATTCCACGTCTCCATTTCACTTACCTTTGACATGGATGCTTTATGTGAAGATGCTTGTGCAGGCTCATCAGCGCCTATGATCTTACCATTTCTAAGAGTTGCCATGACATTTAGTTGCTGATGTCCTTTTGGATTAGGTAGTGCTTGGCCTGGAAGTTCATCCCACTTTCTTTCACTTAGCTCTTTGACCAATTACCCCATTTGTATTTCGAGTCTTTGAATGGCTTGCTCATGCTTTGCAATGGTTTACCTTTGCTCAGTCTGGAATTGTCTTGTTTCTGCTATGAACTGATCTTGTGAGGTCATCAACTGCCTCACAAGACTCTCTAGGTCATTTTGCTTTGATTTCGGATCTAATTGGGCTGCTAGTTGGGAATTCCTTTGCCGTCCTTGAAAGTTCAAGGCATTTTGATCATTGCTCCATGAGAAGTTGGAGTGGTTTCTGTAATGACCCATCCCAGGTTGGGCACCCCTAGACAGCGTCATCACATTTTGAAAATCCAAGCACGACACATATATGCAACAATAAATATAATACTACCAGATTTTTTTTCCTCATCCCTCAACAAGAGAGGTAAACAAATCTGTTATTCACTTAAACATAATATACATAAATACATGAATATTTACAATAAAATTTTTAAAAGTCTTTATCTCGATTGTCTGAGGATATTGACTTGTACATGGCTTACAGAAAAAAGATCTCGTCTGATTCTCAACCCACCAAACTATTTATCTTGTCTGCTACCTGAAATCATTGAATAGTGAGGGGTGAGCTTCACAAGCTCAGCAAATTAAATTTACTAAAAGTATTCCAAATTCCATAATTAGTCCTTTAATATTTAATCTTTTAATTTTTTTTCCACATAACCTGATGAAAACTTCCTACTATCATTACACATAACAAAATTTATTCTTTATCAATCTCTTCTTCTCAATCAGTGGTCCACCTTAAGATCATCAATTATCTCATAATTACCTCGTAATAAGGTTCTTATCATAAAGTCCATCATTTAGATAAGTCTTATCACCCCTCTCTTTCTATGAGACTCAACCTTCTATAATTAAATTCACAATAATAAACCACCTCTCAACATCTCAAAAACCTCATCCTTATGGCTGTCTGTTTTTATGAGACTCAGTCATCTATAATTTAATTCACAATTATATACTACATCACAGCATCTCAAAAATCTCATCATCATAGCTATCTCTTTTTATGAGACTCAACCATCTATAATTTAATTCACAATAATATACCACATCTCAGCATCTCAAATAATGCAACAATAATTAAAACAGATGCAAATGCATGAATGATTATGATGGGAACGTCTTCCCACCTGTCGACAGATTGTTATTATCTTAGACTGGCTGCCCTCCCGGTTCTATTATTCTCATCAGACCGTCTGCCTTCCCGGTTCTATCAGTCTCATAAGACCAGTTGCCTTCCTGGTTCTTTCCAGCATATACCGACTGTCACGGTTTTCACTTTTAATTCCAGCATATACCGGCTGTCACGGTTTTCACTTTTAATTCCAGTATATACCGGCTATCACGGTTTTCACTTTTAATTCCAGCATATACTGGCTGTCACGGTTATTTCATTAGACCGGCTGTCTTCCCAGTTCTTTCGGTTATATTATTAAATGCATATGCATATGAACAATGATATGAAATAGTAATATAAATAGTAATATAAAAACAATATAAAAATTCAAACTACTTAAATTGGCTATCCGAGTTATCCACAAATTTATATAACAAAGTTTCTTTAAAATTCCTCACATCAAATCATCCTGATTTTTATCAAATTATATAAAAAAATTCCACTAAATTATTCTCTTCCCAAATCACATCAAATAATCCATTAAAGTTTGTCAAGATCCACTAAATTTCATCTCAAATCATCCACCAAAATTTGCCAAGATCCACTAAAATTTACGTCATCATAACTCGTATTAAAACATCAATATATCTCATCAATAATTTATTTACTGCTTTTATTCTCAAATAAACTTATGATTTCCAAAAATATCATTTCTCACCGAAAAATATTTCTACCTGACCAAATTTTCTATCATACCCATAAATCAAATTTTCATCTATCACCCAAGCATACTTTAATAATTAAATTTAATATTATCACCAAATAATTGGTTTTATTTATTTATTTAGACTACTAAAAGTAAATCCAACTCACCAAGTAGCACTTAAAATTACTCGTGGACCACCTCTTTGCCTTTCTCGCTCTTCTCCGAATTTTCTCCTGATTGCTGACCGCCAACACCTAACATAATATTTGAATTTAAAATTTCTTATTATTTCTTCTTTTCTCCATAAACAATACAGTTTGAAAATTCCCACTTTAAATTCCTGAAACTTTCATAAATACTAAAATTTAAAAAAAAAATAACATTACCTTATTACTTCTGCTATTCTGATAACTTCCTGAAATTCTCTATAAAATATTTTCGAAAATATCCTTCAAAATTTTGCTCATTCCACCTTTCTTTGAACTCCAAAGAGTTATAAGAAAACAGATTGAATTTTTGGAACTAAAGAAAATTTCTACGCGTAACTACACTTACTGCACATATTTATAGGGGAGCTTAGGCTGAAGATCGGCAACCCCCCCTCTCTCCCAAATTCTCCATGATATGGAAATATCAATTAAATACCAAAAACATCATGATTAGAAAAAAAAACATCATCATTAAACATTCTCTCCACTTACACCATTTAAAATTCTCTCCACCAACTCCAATTTCATTATACTTTCAGTGGCAGTAGGTGGCAGACCTGCTGCCACGATCTACTGTTCATAGTTGAATTTTCTTTTTCAACCTTTGTTTCCTGAAATCTTCATTCAGCTATTTTGGGATTTTAGCTCTTTTTCATATTTATTAAAATACCCATTTACTCTTACTTTTAAAATATGGTTATTACAAATCTACCCACCTTACAAAAATTTCGACCCCAAATTTTTTTACTAGAATTAAGTAAAGAGTTGGGGATAATCCTTCCTCATTATTTCTTCATGTTCCCACATGACTTCTTCGACATCTTTATTGAGCCATAATACTTGAATCAAAGGAATAACTTTATTGCGTAAGACTTGCTCTTTTCTGTCTAAGATTTCGACTGGTGCTAGCATAATAGTCAAGTCTTTCTGAATTTCTATCGCCTGATTTATGATATCATGGGACTCATCGTGCAAGTACTTTCTTAGTAGTGACACATGAAAAACATTATGCAATTGCTTTAATTCCGGAGGCAAATTTAAACGATATACTACGGGTCTAATTCTTTCGATCACCTCATAGGGCCCTATAAATCTTGAGCTCAACTTTCCCTTCTTCTTAAATCTCAACACTCCCTTCCATGGAGATATCTTCAAGAATACCCAATCACCAACTTGGAATTCAAGAGGTCGCATTCTTTTGTCAGCATATCCTTTCTGTCTGCTCTGAGCTGCTCTGAGGTTCTCCCTAATCAGTTTGATTCTTTCAGTAGTCAAGTCTATCATTTCTGGGCCATATATATTTCTTTATCCAACTTGTGCTAATGTTGCGATGTTGGAGGCCCAGTGAGGGGTCGGCCGCATGGCACGCGGTGCTGTGAGTTATCCCACATAGGCTAGAGGGGAAAAGGAAGTGCTAGATATAAGGTGTTCAAGTCCTTAATGGTTACAACGCATTTTGGAGAGCCAGTGGGCTTCGCTAGGAACAAAGCTGTGCTGGCCTTCGGCCTAAAGCGGACAATATTGTAACTATTCTGGACCGGGCCCTTAGAGATGGTATCAGAGCCAGACCCTCGAAAGCCCCTCGGGGTTGCCATAGGGGCTATGGCCACACAGCGGGGACGTTGTGCTCGAAGAGGGAGAGGTGCCCGTGTTGCGATGTTGGAGGCCCAGTGAGGGGTCGGCCGCATGGCACGTGGTGCTGCGAGTTATCCCACATCGGCTAGAGGGGAAGAGGAAGTGCTAGATATAAGGTGTTCCAGTCCTTAATGGTTACAACACGTTTTGAGGAGCCAGTGGGCTTCGCCAAGAACAAAGTCGTGCAGGCCCTCGGCCCAAAGAGGACAATATTGTAACTGTTCTGGATCGGGCCCTTACAGTTTCTTCATCCAGGATTGTAGGTATTTGCATATGCATTGTTTGGTCCCACATAGTTTGCTTGCTCAGGATATGTAGATGAATACAAATGGCAAGTCTCAGTAGTGTGATCAAATTGAGAACATAAAGCACATATCTGGCGTTGTGTAGCTTGTGGTCGAGGTGAGATATTCTGAGTAGACATGGCTTTTATAAGCATATCTAACTTCCTCTTCATAGCAGCGATCTGATTTGAAGATCCACCATTTAAGGCTACCTCATACATACCCTTGCTTTTAACTCCTTGTTTACCTCTTGAATAGAATTGTTGGGTGTGCTCACTTAATGCCTCAAACAGCTCCATGGCTTCTTCACTGCTCTTCTCCATCAGAACACCTCTACAAACTGAATCGTTAATACCTTTATTCATGTCATTTAGGACTTCATAAAAGGTTAGTACCAGCTCATCTTGAGGTAGGTTGTGATGTGGACATTTGAGAAGCAGCTCATTAAAGTGTCCCTATGCTTCAAAGAAAAAGTCTCCATCACTCTGTTGGAAAGATTGAATCTCCTTCCTCATCTGTCTTGTCTTTTGTGCTGGAAAAAATTTCCTTAGGAACTTACTGGATAGTTCTTCCCAGGTATGGATAGAATCTGTAGACAATGAATTATACCATAACTTAGCTTTATCTTTTAATGAAAAAGGGAAAAGAATTAACCTGATTCCTTCTTGATTTAGGCCATGGATGTGCTGAAACTTGTAGAGATCAAAGAATTCCCGAAAGTGCAAAGTGTGGATCCTCAGCAGGTATACCCCTAAAATGAGTCAAGGCACTGAGTATCTATGGAGATATGTAATAATTGCTTTTCGCCTCTGGTTGATAATCAATGCATGATGGGTGATTGAGGTTCCGTGGGATGAATGATTGCTTCATAGGTCTTCGCTCAGGTGGTTGTTGGTTTTCTAGCTGTTCCATTAGTGCTTCTCCCTCGAATTCTTCTTCGTTCTCCTCAAAGTTGTTTCTAGGCCTCTGTCGAATGGTCTGCTCAATCTCAATGTCGAGTGGAATAATGGTAGGGTTCCTAGATCGAAGCCCTTGCATGAATTAGCTGGAAGACTTTGGTGCAGCAACTTCAGTACTGTTGCTAGGGTAGTCCCTGGACTATTTGCGCTCGAGCGCACAAGGTACTGCACTTGATCGTAATAGTGTGCTCGATCTCACTTAAGCTTGCACTCAATCGCAAGGCCAGAAACAACACTGCTGCAGACCTGAAACAGATGAAAACAGAAAACGAGAAGAAGAAAAATTAGGTTTTTGATAAAGAAAATATAAACATAACAGAGTAAAGCAATAAAAAAATAAAATAAAACTAACGAAAATAATTCCAAAAAGAAATTTAGTGCAATCCCCGGCAACGGTGCCAAAAACTTGTTGTGCGTTTATCTACCTAAATAATTAAGCAAATAATCGTACAGTTTTACTTGCAAGTGCACAAGGTCAATAGTAGCATAGTGTGCAAATGTGAGATCATCTCCACAGGGATTGGTAAAGTTCGATTTAGATTTAGTTTCGTAATAATAAAATAAAAATAAGAGAAATAAATATTGAGTTGGAATTTAATAAAGATAAAGGCGTAGGGACTTGATATCCAGCACTAATCATGCTACCACAACAAAACAGTATGCAAATGCTTTATTCATGTCATGAATACCTAATGGTTGTCAACCTAAGGGCAGGGTATCTACTCCTTAAGTTATTGATTTCCCTAAACAATAAGTTAGGCATGGTATCTACTCTAACTCTTTTCTTTCTTAAGGGATTCAGCATGGTGTATACTGAGCTGTTCCTTAAGAGAGCATAAGATCTGTGGAAATCGATAACCACATGAGACCTAGGGCATGGTATCTACTCCTGGTTTCCCATGTTGATTAACCCAAGAATCTGGTGTGGATATCTTTTGTTACTATTGTTGAACCCAGGACTCAGTCATCCAAATTGATTCAACTAACTAATCTATACCACATGCATATGTTGATCAGCAAACACATATGAGAAATTTAAATAAAAATAGACATTAATCAAGTTAAGCATTACAACACAAATATCGCAAAGGCGCCAATACTGAATATTGAGTAAACATAATTAGGGCTTCACCCAAGCCCTTACTAGAAAATTAGTTACATATAGTTGTGATGCTAAATAACATCATAAAATAAAATACAAAGGAAAGAAGAAACCCGAAAACACTATGGAGAAGAGTCGTCAATTTGTCTCCACAATCTCTCCTCCGGGCTCGTCCAGCCTCCGACCTCCCCGAACAAAAACTAAACTAAAAGGGAGATAAGCTCTTAAAAAGGGAGATACTGTTTTTGTGTTTTACAAGTCTATTTATAGGGTTCTAAGGACACTTGGAAATCCTAATTTCCAAAACAAGTCTCTAACCCTACTTTCCAAGATAAGAACTGCCGTTTTGATGTTTTATTGATATGTGTGCACTCGATCGCATGAGTTTGTGCTCGAGCCTTCTCCCTGTGAGCACGAGTGCTTATGCGCTCGATTGCACCAAGTACTGCGCTCGATCACACTCTTCTATAGCTCTCAGTTCCAGTTTTGCTCTTTGAGTTCCAAAATGCTTCATTTCTTCCAAAAACCTATAAAAACACAGAAAACCCAAAAAAAAAAGGTAAAATGGAATAAAATACTCAAACTAAGAGCTTAACAAATGTAAATTAAGGGGCTTAAATATGAATATTTAAGCACTTATCAATCGTAAAGTAAGGGTAAAGAAGTAATTTAATAAATTTGACATGAAATTAAAATAATATATTTATGTGAATGATTTAGTATTGAATAAAATAATTCTTTTGAAGAAAAAAAAATCTAGATGCGTGGAGGCGTAGTTACAAAGAAAAGAAAAAAAAATGTGAACATTTCAAAGAAAAGAAAAAAAAGTTTTTCCAAAAAAAAAATGCCAAATCGTGGCAGCCAAGAGGCTGCATGTTTGCCAAGTGTAAACAATGAAACATGCATGCCTCCAGCAAGGTATTGGCGTGGAAGCTTTTTTTTTTTTTGGGGGGGGGGGGGGCACTGTAGATTTCATTTCAACTTTTGTATATATATAATTACATATTAAGTAAACGTAGTTAATTACAAATTTTGTTCAGTTCTTTCAGACTACTCTATTTCTTTAAACACTTTGGAACCCAAAGAAAGGTTAAAACAAAATTTTTTTGAAGAGATTTACTACGGAATTTCATAGAGAATCACGAAAAGCAATCAGAAAAATAGAAGGTAATAATATAGAGTTTATTTTTGAATTTTTAGCATACATGAAATTCCCCAAATTCAAAGTGAGAATTTTCAAAGGGTGTGGTTTATAACGAATTGAAGAATAAATTATAAATTTAATATAAATATGATGTCAAGTGTTGACGATCTACAACCGGGAGAATTTCTGAGAGGAACGGAAAAGGTAAAGAAGTGATCCACGGGTAGCTTTAAGCGCTACATGGTGAGTTAGATTTACTTTAAGTAATCTAAATAAAAATCAAATATCTAGTGATAATATTAAAATAAATTATTAGCTTAGGCTTTGGTGGTTAATAAAAATTAAATTGATAAGTGTGATATAAATATTGGACATGTGGAAAATTATTATGTGAGAAATATTAGTTTTGGAATAATAAGTTGATTTAAACAAGATAAGTGAAATTCTTGATGAGCTATGGTTGATGTGTGGTGTGTTATTATGAAATTGTTATAGATGAATTTGTCTCACAAAGAGAGACAATTATGGTGAGAAAGAAACAGAGAATGATAAGAACTATCTAAATGGTGGACTTTATGATGTGAACCTCATTACGAGGTAATTATGAGATAATTGATGGTCTTAAGGTGAACCAATTAATGAGAAGAAGAGATTGATAGAGAATGAATCTTATGACATGTGTAGTGATAGTAGAAAGTTATTATCAAGTTATGTGAAATATAAATGATTAAATATAAAAAAAGGGTTATTATGCAAACTGAATACTTTTAGTAAATTTAATTCACTGAGCTTGTGAAGCTCACCCCTCATTGTGCAATGATTTCAGGGAGCAGACATGACAAATAATTTGGTGAGTTGAAGTTCGGAAGAAATCGTTTTCTGTAAGTCACGTACGTGTCAACATCCTCAAACTAGTGAGAAAATATAATGTAAAAATTTATTTGTAAATATTCATGCATTTTACGTTGGATATTATGTTTAAGTCAATATCAGATTGATGTATCTCCCCTGTTGAGGGTTAAGGATTGATGTAAAAGAATTTTTGTTAGTGTTATTTTTATTTGTTGAATATATGTGTCGTGCTAGGATTTTCAAAATGTGATGACACCGTCATGGGGGTAGCTAACTCGGGATGGGTCATTACACTAACAATCTTCCCTTTAACAATTGCACCGCTTGAAATAAAACCTATGACCTTGGCTCTGATACCCATTGTCAGGATCGAGCGCCTACCACTGCACCAAAAGCTATAGCTGATTGCTAGAGTGCAACTCAAATTACTTAAACCACATAGTAGCACAAGAACCACGTTTCGACTGTGATTTGGCCCTGACATAGACCTCCATCATGGGACAATTGCTATTAACACCTAGCTCAACAATTTTTCCCTCAGTAATTGCACCATTGAGAATTGAACCCGTGACCTTGGCTCTGATACCAATTGTTAGGATCGAGCGCCTACCACTACACCAAAAGCTATAGAAGATAACCAAAATGTAACTCAAATAACTTAAATCGCATAGTATAAGCGCCATGTTTCGACTGTAACTTGGCCCCAAGCTGGGCCTCTATCACGAGATAGTTGCTGCTAACACCTGGCCCAACATTTCTCATAGAGATTTATTTTAAACATATGTTGCTGATTATTTTGGCTCTGTGAAGACAACTAGTAGTGCTTCATGTAAAGTTATCGATGTGGGAGATATTTAGTTGGAAACCAACACTGGATGCAGATTGCTTTTGAAAGATGCTAAACATGTTCATGATATTTGCCTTAATCTAATCTCCACTACTTAACTTGATGCTGAGGGTTATGAGAGTAATTTCAAAGGTGAAGTGTAGAAACTCTCTAAAGGCTCATTGATTCTTGCAAGAGGAAAGAAGACTGATCACCTGTATGGATTTCAAGCTAAACCATGTCAAAACCAAGTGAATGCAGTTGAAGATGAGTCCATTGAGTTATGGCATAAGTGGCTTGGTAAAATGAGTGAGAAATGGCTCTAGATTTTACCTAGAAAGCAAACATTACCTCCCGTGAAAGGTACGTCTCTGAATAACTTGTGTTCATTGCTTGGCTGAAAAACAAAGAAGAATTTCTTTTCTTAGAACTCCTTCTTCTAACCATAATGTTATTTTGGATTTGGTTTATACTGATGTTGTTTTATGAAAGATAGATCTCTTAGTGGCACCATCTATTTTGTGACTTTTATTGACGATTTCTCTATAAAAGTATGGGTTGTTGCTTTACATTCTAAGGATCAGGCCTTTGATGCACTCAAAGAATTTCATGCGAAAGTTAAGAGAGATTGGTCAGAAATTGAAATGTGTTAGAGCATATAGGTCCTGTTGAGAAGTATTGCAGGGATTTCGGTTTCAGGCTTAAGAAAACTGTTCCTAAAACACTGTTGGAGAACAGTGTAGCATAAATAATGAATAGAACTATAGAATGTATATAATACGTGACCATTTTTTATTGCATGAAAAAAATGAAAGTTAAACTTGAACGGATGAATGAACCTAATGAGTCATTAACCAGCTCAAACACAATCTTGTTTGGGAATGTCTAGTTCATTTATAGTCTTATTTCCCATTTTTTTTAGTTTCTTTTTTTACCATTTTGAAGTAGCTTGATAATTATTATTGTCGATTTTTTATAAAAAAAAAAACTATTAACAATACATTATATATCATTTAATCTTGTAGGTTTTTGGATTATTTATTGCAATTTTTTGCTTTTTTTAGGAAAACATGTAGCTCTCAATATTTTAATAATGATATCTCATTCAGACTTAAAATATTCAGGCACTTTAACTAAGTTTTATCACAATATGTACAATTTGTTAAGTACCACAACTTATGAGTTTAATTAAATTGAACTAATAAAAATTTATTCAAATTGATGCCCTATGAACAAACATCACTTACCTAGGTTTTACCAGAGTGTAACAACAAGCTCAGGTTTAATTAATACACTCAAGTTATAGTACTATGGAAAAAGATAGGGATGATAATGGGTCGACTTATTTTAGATATCTGCTTGATACTCGGGTTTGGGTTTTAACCAAGGTTATAGAGATCACACCACATGGATTTGTATGGTACGACGATCATCGGTTCTGAAAGAAAAATAGTACGAAGATCACATTTGTCTTGTATCGTGATTCACATTAAGCAATACCGGTAATATCGATAGATTTTAGCTATCTGGGTTGGTATTGCCCAATACAAATTTTATGTAAAATATATTTAATTTATTTAGTTGATTTGAATTTCTTTTTCTTTTAAATAATTTTTTCTCACCTATATTCTAAAAGGCATTGCTCTATGATTTGTTATTGAAGTTGTGGCAACTAAAGTGTTTTAAAACGTAAAAGTGCGCAGTTTATGCCCAATAATGACCCTAGCTAGTGGGCTTTGAAAGCTCATTGATCATGACTTCATTAATACCAGCAAGGAAAACTAATGTGGATGGGAATTTTTCCAAGGATACAAAGATTGGGGGTTGGGAGTCCTTGGTGCTCCAATCTAACAATCAGTTTTGATAAGTGATTCTTTATTTGGTGCTTTGAGTTCTGTTTAATGCAATTTTCCCTTAAAAAAAATAAAATGTTCAAAATATTTGTCTATCCACTCACTACCGTGAGGCCACTATTAGACCTCTTGCATACTAATCAAATTAGTTATTTTTCTGGTAAGTACTACCAGCGAATGCCAAACAACCAAGACAAAATCACTTTGAGATTCAAATTTCTGTCATGCTCACTGCTATTACATATATCGATATATGTTAGTGTGCGTGAGGGTGGGGGTGGGCGAATGCGCGCTGAATGAGGTTTGGTTTCTATATATGATAAAATACTTGTGTAGCGATCGAGTAATGATATGACAACACCAACTTTGAAACTCAAAACAAACACATGAAAGATTTAATTGTGAATCGATGACTTTTGTAAATTTTTGAAGTTGTAATTTAGTAATTTTATCCTCCAACGTTATAGTATTTTGACATATGACATGTTTTGTGTCGAAATCATCCATTTTGCTAGTATCAATAGCTTTACCAAAAACAGGACCATGATCATCTCCATTTAAGAATTGAAATGGAGGTCAAGTCGATGGTGAGACTGAATGCCACATTGACAAATTTGAATTTGAATATTATGCATTTAATGATGTGGCATTCAATCTCACTGTAAACTTGACTCTATTTCAATTTTCAAATGGAAAGGATAGTGATACCCCCAAAAAAAAGAGAGTAAAATGATATCGGAATCACAAGTTTTGACCCCTTAAACAAATACCAAGAAAATCCACTAGTAACGTGGGAACATCTGCCTATTTTCAATATGTAACTTACCATTCTTGTCCTTTAAAATTTTATCGTTTTAATAGATGATGTGGTTTGTGTGGGATTATCTATTTAACTGGTTTATTTTGGCGGTACCAATCTCTTTACTAAAAACAAATGAGTTATGATATTAGGATCACAAACATTGACACCAAAAATCAACACCAAGAAGATCCACTACTAACACGATACATCTGTTTATTTTCAAGTTGAAATTTATCAATTTTATTCTTCAAATTTTCATTTTTTTGACAAGTGACTTGTTTTGTGTTAGATTGTCCATTTACGTGGTCCATTTCTGTTGACCCTCACCCATATTTTAATGATGACAAAACACAACTGTTATTATACTAACTAAGTGTAGTAAGCAACAAAAGCGTTCAACCAAGGATCAAAGTTCAAGAAGTCAAATCGAATCAAAGTATCAAGTGAAGACTGAAGAACTAGTATAGGTTTAAGGTTTTAGAACCAATGTAAGTCTCACTTATACACTGTAATAGCTTGTTCAATGGCTCGAACAAAAAAAGGTTTTCTAAACCAATCGTTTTAAAACAAACATTTTAAAATAAAACAGAAAAACTGGGTTGGAAGACAACCCAGTTGACTGGGTACATATACCAGTCGACTGGTATATGAGACAGTAGGTCTCCAGTCGATTGGTAAAATGGATAGTGAGTCCCCAGTTGACTGGATGAAATATACCAGTCGATTGGATACCCAGAAGGTCTGAAAACGTGATTTTTTCAAGTGAACCCAGTCGACTGGTATCACGACCCAGTCGACTGGTAGTTCAAAAATATGACCGTTGGACTCCAAATCTGAACATTTTAAAGAAAATCTTTTTCAAATTAAAGTCCTAACGGCCATATTAATTGATTGCTATATAAACCCATTCATTTAAGCATTCAATAACAAACTGCATACATTCAAAAAGAGTTGATCTCACACAATCAAGTTTTTATACTCTTGAAACACAAAAAGCTTTGAAATATTCTTATTGAGCCATTCTTCAAGCTTTAATTTGAAAGAGAGACATTATTCAGTTGTATAAGCTTCCATTAGCTATTTCTCTACTATTTACTTTACATCATCTTTGTAAAGGGATTACTTCCGAGAAGAAGGGGATAGCTTCCGAGAGAAAGGGATTGTAAGGTTTGTACAACACCGGGAAAGTTGTACGACTAAGTTACTTAGTGGATTACTTCAAAGAGTTCCTTGAAGAGAGTGGATGTAGGGTCGGAACAAATCCGATATTGCCGAACCACTATAATCTGAGTTTGCATCATCTTCTCTCTAAACTCTTTATTTACAGCACATTACTTGTTTTAATTGTTTGCTACTTATTCGTTTTTATAAACTTGTATTAATTCCGTAAAAAGTTTTAAAAACCCAATTCACCCCCCCTCTTGGGTTGAAACCTTGATCTATAATTGGTATCAGAGCTTCGTTCTCTTATTCAGGCATAAAATCCTTGAGTTGATCCAATGGCAGCAAACAGCTACACTGAGGGACACTCTTATACTAGACCACCTTTGTTCAATGACTCTAATTATAACTATTGGAAATAGAATGAAAATCTTTGTCGAATGACAAGATTACAATCTATGGAGAATCATAGAAGAAGGACCTAGAATTCCTTCAAAAGAAATAGTTATTGGAGAGACTCTTCATACAATGCCTAAACTCAAAACTGAGTACACTGACGAGGATTGTAAAACGATGTCTCTCAATAGCAGAGCAACAAGTATGTTACATTGTGCATTTGATATTTCTGAATATAATAAAATATCTGCATGTGTTTCTGCTAAAGAGATATGGGACAAATTATAAGCCACATATGAAGGAACTAGTGAAGTAAAAAAGTCAAAAATTTACATGCTAATTTCTGAGTATGAATCATTTAAAATGTCTTCTGACGAAACTATTTCTGAAATGCACTCACGGTTCACCACTATTATAAATGGTTTAAAACTGCTTGGTAAGAATATTGAGGAGGTTGAACTAACCAGAAAAATCTTGAGATCTCTGCCACCAGAATGGAAACCAAAGAAGACAGCCATACAAGAGGCCAAAAATCTTAACAAACTGGATGTTGAGACACTACTTGGGTCATTATTGACGTATTAGATGGAAGAAATGACTCCCATCGTCAATAATGATGAGAAGAAGAAAAAGTATATTGCTCTCAAAGCTTCTATGAGCAGCAAAGAAATGGAATAAGAAAAAGAAGCTGAGAGCAACGAGGAAGATGGTGAAATGGCATTGATCACCAAACGATTTCATAGGTTCTTGAAGAAAAGCAAGAAACCTTACATAAAAGATCCCACTCCGAAAAGGGAACCGCTTATGTGCTATGGCTGCAGGAAGCCCGATCACATTAGAGCTGATTGTCCAGTTTCAAACAAACCATACAAGGGCTTCAAAAAGAAAGCCATAGTAGCAACTACTTGGAGCGATGATGAAGAAGATGAGTCATCAGACAAAGAAATCGGATACGAGGAAATTGCCAACCTTTGTTTGATGGCAATCGATGATGAAAGTGAGGTAACATCTTCTCCTTCTTCTAAAAATAATATTGTGAGTAGTAGTGAAGAATTGCTAGAAGTAATAAATGAAATGCATGAGGAATTGAAGAAATTTGATTCTAGAAATTCTGTTCTCAAGAAAGAGGTATCATCTCTCTCTAAAGAGATGATAAGTCTTAGAGAAGAAAAAGAAAAATTATCATCTTTACTATATGATTCTTCTCAAGATTTTCTCAAAGATGAAAATGAGAATTTGAAAAATAAAATTTTTGAATTAAATAGCACTATATCAAGACTTATGCTTGGTAAAGAAAAACTTGATGAAGTGCTTTCTTCCCAAAGATTAAGTGAAGGAAAATCTAGTGTAGGATACTCTCCTTTGGGAAAGCAAAAATCAAAAGAGAACTTATTCATGAAAGCCTCATGTGTAAGTGAAGCCTCTACTTTAAGAAATCTTAGCAAGATTAAAAACACTCCCTCATTAAATGCTAGGAATTCAAATGTTCATCCAAAAATGAAGCAACCTAGAAATTCACATGCTTATATGTATGCACACTCTAGAAATGGTTATATACATCCTAGAAATAACCAACATGTACATAATCAACATATGAATTCTGCACATGCTCATCCTAGGAATTACCATCATGGTTATCCTAGAGATAATTTGCATACATATGCTAGCATGTATCCTAGAATGCATCATCATTCATTTTCTGAAAATGACATGCATTTTCATACTCTTTACCATAGAAACATGTATCCTAGGAACTATTATCCTAAGGATTATAGGAATGCACATTTAAGATATCCTAGAAATTTTAACTACTATCATCCTAGGATTGTGCATCATCAATATGTCCATAGATCACCATATATTGTTAAGAAAGTTTGGGTTCCAAAAAGAACCATGTTTTCTAGGACTAACCCCGAAGGACCCAAGAAATTTTGAGTACCTAAAAGTGCTATTGTATATCCTTGTGTGATGTAGATTTGCCTCCACACCAAGGAGAAAGGTAACTGTTGGTACCTTGATAGCGGATGCTCGAAGCACATGACCGGTGATAAAAGCGTATTCAAGGAGCTAACTCTAAGAGATGGTGGACTTGTGACCATTGGAGACAATACTAAAATAAAGATCATAGAGCATTGAAAAGTCGGTAATGATTTCTCAACTTTAGATAATGTATTGCTAGTATAAGGCCTTAAGCCAAATATACTTAGCATTAGTCAGTTATGTGACAAAGGATACAAAGTCACATTTGAGACCTCTCATTGTCTAGTTATAGACATCAAGAGCAACAAGATCAAATTTATTGGTCATAGACATGAAAATGTCTACATAGTTGATTCGAAATCCTTGCATTCTGAAAATGAAAAATGTTTTCCTGTTTTTAGTAAAAATCCATGGCTATGGCATAGAAGGCTTGGTCATATAAACATGAACTTGCTAAAAATCGTTTGAAGAAAAGATTTAGTTATTGGACTTCCTAAAATCAATTTTGAAAAAGACAAAGTATGCAATGCTTGTCAAATGGGAAAACAAACTAGGATTTCTTTTAAAGCAAAAAATGTAGTCTCAACTACCAGACCTTTGGAACTTTTGCATATGGACTTATTTGGTCCAATTAGTACCATTAGTCTAGGTGGCCATCAATATGCTCTTGTTATTATTGATGACTATTCAAGATATACCTTTGTTATTTTTATTGCTTACAAGGATGAAGCTTTCAAAGGATTTGAAAAGTTTTGCAAAAAGGTACAAAATGAAAAAGGAATTTGTATTTCAAGCATAAGAAGTGATCATGGCAAAGAATTTGAAAATCAAAGCTTTTCAAAATTTTGTGATGAAAATGGAATTAATCATAACTTTTCAACTCCTAGAACTCCTCAACAAAATGGAGTTGTTGAGAGGAAAAATAGAGTTCTAGAAGAATTTTCAAGAACTATGCTTTGTGAAAATAGTTTACCAAAATATTTTTGGGTTGAAGCCGTAAATACTTCTTGCTATATATTAAATAGAATTTTGATAAGGCCTCTGCTTGATAAAACTCCATATGAACTATGGAAAGGAAGAAAGCCCAATATTTCTTATTTTCGTGCTTTTAGTAGTAAATGCTTCATCTTAAATAACAATAAAACTAACTTGGGTAAATTTGATTCCAAGACCGATGAAGGAATATTTTTAGGATATTCAACTACTAGTAAGGCTTATGGAGTTTTCAATAAGAGAACTCTAGTGGTAGAAGAATCTGTGCATGTGACTATTGATGAATCTAACCCAATGAGTAGTAGAGAAGTTTCCTTTAAAGATGATGCAGATTTTATTCCAAGAATGGAAACTCCTACTCCCATTGCTGACCCAAAAGGGAGTTCACCTCAAGCTAATGAAGAGATGAAAACTCTCAATTTAGACCAACCATCCTCAAGTCAACAAGAGGAACTACCCAAGGATTGGAGGTATGTAAATTATCATCCAATTGATCAAGTGATTGGTGATCCTTCACAAGGGGTAAGAACTCGCGCTTCCATTAGAAATATTTGCAATTTTGTAGCTTATTTGTCTCAAGTAGAACCTAAGACATTCATAGAAGGTGAAAAAGATAATGATTGGATAATTGCAATGCAGGAAGAGATAAATCAATTTGAGAGAAACAATGTTTGGAAACTAGTTCCAAGACCAAAAGATCATTCAATAATTGGAACTAAATGGGTATATAGAAATAAAATTGATGAAAATGGTATAGTAACTAGAAATAAGGCTAGATTAGTTGCTAAGGGATATAATCAAGAAGAAGGAATAGATTTTGATGAAACCTATGCTCCCATAGCTAGATTAGAAGCCATTCGAATGTTATTAGTCTTTGTATGCTTTAATAAATTCAAGCTATTTCAAATGGATGTGAAAAGTGCCTTTTTAAATGGCTTTATAGAAGAAGAGGTTTATGTTGAGCAACCTCTTGGATTTGAAAATCCTAGTCTTCCAAATCATGTCTACAAGCTTTCTAAAGCTCTATATGGGTTGAAACAAGCTCCAAGAGCATGGTATGAAAGACTAAGTAAATTTTTTATTGACAATAATTTTGTAAGAGGTAGAATAGACACAACTCTCTTCACAAAAACTCACAAAAATGACACTTTGATAGTTCAAATTTATGTTGATGATATTATATTTGGTGCTACTAATGAATCTATGTGTCAAGAGTTTGTCAAGTGCATGCAAGGTGAATTTGAAATGAGCATGATGGGAGAACTTACCTACTTCCTTGGACTTCAAATCAAGCAAGTAAAAGGAGGCATCTTCATCAATCAACAGAAGTACATCAAGGACCTACTAAAGAGGTTCGGGATGGAAAGCTCAAAGCCACTTGGAACGCCTATGAGCACAACTACTAAACTTGATCTTGATGAATGAGGTAAAACTGTAGATTCTAAATATTATAGAAGCATGATAGGTGCTTTACTTTATTTAACTGCAAGTAGACCTGATATAATGTTCAGTGTATGTATGTGTGCTAGATTTCAGGCAAATCCTAAGGAATCACATGTAGTTGCAGTAAAAAGAATCCTTAGATATCTACAAGGAACCCAAACCATAGGATTATGGTACTCTAGAGATTCATCTTTTGAGCTAGTAGGTTATTCAAATGCTGATTTTGCTGGATGTAGGTTAGATAGAAAAAGCACAAGTGGTACATGCCAATTCTTATGAGCTATGTTAACCTCTTGGTTTTCCAATAAACAAAATTCCGTTGCACTATCAACCGCTGAGGCGGAATATGTTGCAGCCGAAAGTTGTTGTGCCCAAGTATTATGGATGAAACAACAACTAGAAGACTATGGCATGAACATAAAAAGCATTCCAATATTTTGTGATAATACTAGTGCTATCATTCTAACCAAGAACCCTATTCAGCACTCTAGAACAAAGCACATAGAAATAAGACATCATTTCTTAAGAGACCATGCTAAAAAAGGTGACATAAGACTAGAATTCATTCCTTCAGAAGATCAAATAGCTGACATTCTTACAAAACCTCTAGGTGAAGCTAGTTTCTGTAAGATAAGAATGTTAATGGGATTGCTGAATTATGACAAACTGAATATCTGATTGCTTCATAATTCATCATATGTATATTTGACATCTAGTGAAAGAGTATTAATTATTGTTTAAATATCTCACTCACTCAAGATGTCATAGATAAACAAATTTCGTGCTATATCTCAAGATTGAAAATTTTCATAAGGGTCCAGTCGACTGGTGGATCTATACCAGACGACTGGTAAGTCACTGCCCTTTCATCTAGTCACTGCCCTTTCATCTAGTCGACTGGTAAGTTTGACCCAGTCGACTGGTAAGTCTCTATCTCTTCTTCCAAACGACTGGTAAATCTGTAGACCCTGTTTGGAGCCAATTTTTTGAAAATCAGTTATCCTCTAGTCGACTGGTCAATTCAATCCAGTCGACTGTAATCTTACTGTCAGTTCACCCAGTTGACTGGTTCATAAACCCAGTCGACTGGTATGAAAACTGCTCATCTTTCCAAAGCGAACCAGTCGACTGGTAACTCGACCCAGTCGACTGATATATAAGAGACTGTTCATTTTTCTGATTTTTTACGCCATTTTTGAGCACCCCTGTTTTCTCTCTCTAGAAAAATTCACCCTTTTGATCCAAAAACCATCCAAACTTCATCTAAACACACCGATCTACTCATCCACAAAGAGATTTTTGACTTTCTACGGTTAAAATCTCTTATTTTCACCAAAATCCATTTTTTCCTCGAAAACTCTTTTTTCTTCAAAATGAGCGATACGATCCGTGTAAAATTCACCACGAGTGGACCAAATGTCCCTAAAAAGCCAAGGTCTTCAAAACCTTCGGCATCGGAGTCGAAAGGAAAGGGAGCAGCAAACTCATCTAGCAAAATGCCCAGAACAGAGTTGGAGGAAACTTTGTTTTCCAGTCCGACTGCTCATACGATGTATAACTCTGTAATCCGTAATAAAAAGATCATGACGGGTAGAGTTGTTGATTTCAACTCTATTCGTCATGTAAATTTTGATATTTTACCAGCATTTGAGGCAATAAATCTGACCCCACTGGTCAGAATACATGAAATATATTACCCGCAACTGATTCACCAGTTCTACGCGAACTTGGTGAAACCCAGTCCTCTGGCTCTGAGATTCACAACCAGAGTCAGCGGTGTGGAGTTTGAGGCCAACACTGACCTCTTAATGAGCATACTGAGAATCCCATTAAGGGGGATTCAGTAGAGTCTGGATGGATGGCCAGACAGCTTTGACGTCGAGGCGGCCTGTCAGATAGTTAGGGGAGACCCTAACTATGTGTACAGACCCATTATATTTCACACGTGTAGTGACATGCCCCTCGACTCAAAGATGTTTCAGCTGATTATCAGTTGGACTATCCACCCTAGACTCGGGAGTTGAGGGTATCTATCTAAGATAGATACGGTATTGATTTGGTGCCTTAAATCTGGGCACCACTTCAATATTTATCCTCTGCTGCTCGCCAACATGATAAATGGCGAAGCGAGCGACTCTGGGTGTCTTCCTTACGGGATGCTCATTACACTCATACTCTAGCACTTCCAGGTGCCTCTGCCAGCCATCGAGACTCAGGATATTGGATCGACGGACATCATCAATGTCTCATCACTGAAGAAGATGGGATGTGCGGTTCGAGACAGCTTCCTCTATCCAAAAACCGGGAAGCACTTACGGATACGAGGAGATGAGAGTGATAATGATGATGAGGAGGAGGCTGCTGCCTATGCTGATATGGACACTGACACCCGAGCACCTCCGATTGGTAACTCGAGTACTGGCCCGACTGGATACGGAGATATACTTCAGGCTATCTCGAGCCTTCAGATGACGATGGAGTCCGGTTTCTAGTCCATGCAGTCTGAGTACCAGAGATCGAGCTTCTCCATCGACCACCTACGGGACGACTTCGAGTTACATTGAGAACACACCGAGGGTTCCCTAACTGAGATTAGGGAACTTCTTTGTGATAGCTCGGACTCTCCCGCTCCTTGAGTTTTTTATTTCCTTATTATGTACTTAGGGTTTTCCAGCTCTTATCACATAGCACAAACATATCTTGAATTATTTTGTCTTAGTTATGGCTCTATGAAGCCCGTTTATGTATTGACTTTTTATATATGATGTTGTGTTTCTATTAGCCATATTTCATATATCTATTTACATTATTTGTGATATGTTTGCATAGTATCAAACTATTTTTATTCACGAAAATACTATGAAACTGATAATGCTTGTATGAAAACTTTTGGTTCTTCCCGGGAAAGCTTTCGAAATCCAAATGAAGCCAAATTTTTGCATACAGGTTTGTTTAATCATTCTATAGATGACTGTAGTGGATAGATAACTTATTTTTTGATTTCTAGCCCCTTTGGTTCTTATTGTCAAAACGGGGGAGAAAAATGAGAAAAACCGAGAAAAACTAAATAAAAGAAACCAATGCATAGATTTAGGGGGAGCACTGCTTCAAAACTTATTCTTTGATTGGTTGAGTTAATTGTGGTTGGTTGAAATATATATATGAACTGTGTTTGCCTATTTACAGGGTGGTTTTATTCGAAAAACAGAGGAGACTCTGTCCGATTTTTCGTAAAATCCAAACACTTAGCTTTTTTATCTGTTTTCACATCATTAGTTTTGTCATCATCAAAAAGGGGGAGATTTTTGACCCTCAACCGTATTTTAATGATGATAAAACACAACTGTTATTATACTAACTAAGTTTAGTAAGCAACAAAAGCGTTCGACCAAGGATCAAAGTTCAAGAATTCAAACTGAATCAAAGTATCAAGTGAAGACTGAAGAACTAGTATAGGTTTAAGGTTTTAGAACCAATGTAAGTCTCACTTATACACTGTAATAGCTTGTTCAATGGCTCGAACAAAAAAAAAATTTCTAAACCAAACGTTTTAAAAGAAACATTTTAAAATAAAACAGAAAAACTGGGTTGAAAGACAACCCAGTCGACTGGTATATGAGATAGTAGGTCTCCAGTTGACTGGGTAATTCATACCAGTCGACTGGTAAAACGGACAGTGAGTCTCCAGTTGACTGGATACCTAGAAGGTCTGAAAACGTGATTTTTTCAAGTGAACCCAGTCGATTGGTATCACGACCCAGTCGACTGGTAGTTCAAAAATATGACCGTTGGACTCCAAATCTGAACGTTTTAAAGCAAATCTTTTTCAAATTAAAGTCCTAACGACCATATTAATTGATTGATATATAAACCCATTCATTTAAGCATTCAATAACAAGCTACATACATTCAAAAAGAGTTGATCTCATATAATCAAGTTTTTATACTTTTGAAACACAAAAAGCTTTGAAATATTCTTATTGAGCCATTCTTCAAGCTTTACTTTGAAAGAGAGACATTATTCAATTGTATAAGCTTCCATTAACTATTTCTCTACTATTTACTTTACATCATCTTTGTAAAGGGATTACTTTCGAAAGGAAGGGGATTACTTCCGAGAGGAAGGGGATAGCTTATGAGAGGAAGGGATTGTAAGGTTTGTACAACACCAGGAAAGTTGTACGACTAAGTTACTTAGTGGATTACTTCAAGGAGTTCCTTGAAGAGAGTGGACGTAGGGTCGGAACAAATCCGATATTGCCGAACCACTATAATCTGAGTTTGCATCCTCTTCTCTCTAAACTCTTTATTTACAGCACATTACTTGTTTTAATTGTTTGTTGCTTATTCGTTTTTATAAACTTGTATTAATTCCGCAAAAAGTTTTAAAAACCCAATTCACCCCCCCCTCTTGGGTTGAAACCTCGATCTACAATTTCAATGGTACCAATATCTTTACCAAAAATAAATGAGTAATACTATTGGGACCACCAACTTTGACACCCAAAATAGAGAAGTTCACTAGCAACACATTGTCATCTATCCATTTCAAGCTTTAGTTTAACAATATTATTCTCCAAAATTTCATTGTTTTGGTAGAAGTCGTGTTTTGTGTGAGATTATCCATTTAAGAGGCTCATTTTGGTGGTACCGATATCTTTAAAGAAAATAAATGAGCAGTCTCAACTTTGACACTCAAAACAAACACTAAGAAGGCCCACTAATAATACAATAACATTTGTCCATTTTCAAGTCATTATTTACCAATATTCTACTCCCAAATTTTTGCTATTTTTATATGGGGCGTGTTTCATATGGGATTGTCGATTTAAGTAGTTCATTTTGGTGGTATCAATCTTTGCCGAAAACAAATGAGTAATGATATTGAGTCCACCAACTTTGACAGTCAAAACAAACATGAGGCTTCAAGTCCACTAGTAACACAGTGACATTAGTCCATTTATAAATTATAATTTACCAATTTTATCCTTCAAAATTTCTTGGTTTTGACAAATGATATATCTTGTGTGGGATTGTGCATCTAAAAGTGATCCATTTCGATGGTATCAAAACTTTTACCGAAAAATAAATGAGTATTGATATAGGGATCACACACTTTAACACTCAAAACAAACATCATGAAAGTCCACTAGCAACATGATGACATGTCCATTTTAATATTACAATTTATCAATTTTATCCTTTAAAATGTCACTGTTTAGATAGATTGTGTGTTTTGTGTGGGCATGTTCATTTAAGTGGTTCATTTCGATGGTATAGTATCTTTATCGAGAGCAAACGAGTAATGATATTGAAACTGTAGACTGAGCTTCCAACCCAGAGGGGGGTGAATTGGGTTTTTAAAAACTTTCGCTAATTATTTGTAAGTTTATAAAAACAGTTAAATGTACAAGCATACAAACAAGTAATGTGCTTTAAATAAAAGAGTTTAAGGAAGAGAAAATGCAACCTCAGTTTATAGTGGTTCGACAATATCGAATTCGTTCTAACCCTACGTCCACTCTCTTCATGGAACCTTCTTGAAGTGATCCACTAAATATTTTAGTCGTACAACTTCACGGGTGTTGTATAAACCTTACAACTAATCCCTTCCTCTCAGAAGCTAATCCCTTCCTCTTGAAAGCTAATCTCTTCCTTGTGGAAGTTAATCCCTTTATAATAAATATGAGTTGCTGTAAAGTAAATGGTAGAGATATAGCAATAAATTATTTTACAAATGAATAATATCTCTCTTTCAAGAAAAAGCTTGATGAATGGCTCAACAATAAATTTTTCAAAGCTTTTTAAGTATTAATGAGCAAACTTATGAATTGAATGCGTAATCTTCTTATTTCAAATGCTCATTGAAGTGGGTTTATATAGCCTTCAATCAATATGGCCGTTAGACACTGACTTGGTAGGTTTGGTGCATTAAATACTCAAATCGCGCGTCTCTAACGGTCATATTTTTCGAATTACCGGTCGACTGGGTCAAGTGAAAAATCTCACTTTTAGGCTGTGGGAGAGTACCAGTCGACTGGGTCCTAAGCATCAGTCGACTGGGAACTCACTGTCCCATATGCCCCATACCCCAGTCGACTGGTATAAGGAGCCAGTCGACTTGGTTGCCCTTTAACCCAGTTTTTTATGTTTCAAAATCTTTTTGACTTAGAAGAGTTTGAATAATTAGTTTTGTCAAAATTATTTTATAAAAAGATCCATAAGAAAAGTTACTTACTTGAACATAATAGATTTACAGTTTGTTTCAATACCTTAATGCCTATACTATATCTTCTGCCTTGACTTGGTTTCTGATTCGGGTTGAGTTCTTGCATCTTGATTCTTTGCTGAAAGCTTTTATCGTTTAAATACTTAGATAAAAGTGTTAGTACAATTAGAGTAGTGTTTTATTATTATTAAAATTTAGATAAGGGTCAACAATCTCCCATTCTTTGATGATGACAAAACTAATGAGAGAAAACAGTTTAAAAACTAAGTGTTGGGATTTTAGAAAAAAAATGGGCAGAGTTTCCTCTGTTTTTTGGATAACACCAACCTGTAAAATAGTTCAAATGCAGTTTATAAACAACCCAACCAAGCAACTCAATATAGTCTTATATTCAATAAGATCTTCAGAGCAATGCTCCCTCTAAATGTATACTCTATTTTAAGTGTACAGTGATATTTCTCTGTTTCTCATTTTTCTCCCCCTGTTTTGACAACAGCGGAAAAGGGGGTGCTAACACAAAAAAAAAAAAAGCAACATAGATACTATGAATAGTAAGATTGTGCATAAAAAAACTTGTATGTGAAAACTAGGCATTATTCAGAGCTGGAAGACTTCCCGAGAAGAACCGAAAGTTTTCACACTAGCATAAGTAGTTAAAGCATATTTCTGAGTAAAAAAATTTAAACTAAGTATGTATATAGCGTAAATGTAAACCAAGTATATGAACCATGAGCTAGACATGAAATATAGTTAAATAAATACAAATATCCATACATCACAGGCTTCGAGGAGCCGAATATAAAAACTGAAATGTATGATAATGTGATAAATGTTCGTGCCAAGAACAGCTAAACGCTATATACAAAAAAAAAGGATAACAACTGGTGACTTAATGAACGGGAGAGTAAGAGCCATCCCGTATAAGATCACGAAGCTCAGCCAAGGAACCCTCAGTGTGCTCTGGGTGTAGCTCGAAGTCGTCTTGAAGGGAGCAGAGGTCATGATGAATGGAATCAACAGAAGAGCTCAAGCTCTGGAAGCCAGATTGTATGGATAGTTGGAGGCTTGAAATGGCCTGGAGTAGATCATCGTATCTAGCCAGATCAGTACTAGAACCACCACGTGGTGGTGCTCGATCATCAGTGTCCATAGCAGTGGTAAGGGCTGCATCATCTAGACCCTCGTCATCCTCCTCACTGCTATCACCCTCTCCAATCATGATGTTTTTCCCGGCCTTAGAGTATATCATCCCATCTCGGATCGTACACCCCATCTTCTTTAGAGAAGAGACGTTGATGATATCCTTGGGGTCGATGTCCTGAGCCTCAGAGGCAAAGAGAGGAACCCGAAAATACTAGAGGATTAGGGTGATGAGCAACCCATAGGGATGGCACCCGGAGTCATTAGCTTTGCTGTTGATCATGTTGGCGAGTAGTAGGGGGTAGATATTGAAGTGGTGTCCAGTTTTAAGACACCAAATTAATACCACATCTATCTTTGAGAGATAGCTCCAACTCCCAAGTTATGGATGGATGGTCCAACTTACAATGAGATTGAACAACTTTGAATCGAGGGGTATGTCACTACATGTGTGAAATGTAGTGGGTCGAAAGATGTTGTTAGGGTCACCTCTAACGATCTGGTATGCCTCTTTATAGTTGAAGTTATCCGGCCAACCATCCAGACTTCATTAGATCCCTCACACAAGGATCCCTAGTATGCTCACCAGGAGGTCAGTGTTCACCTCAAATTCTTCGCCCATCACACTGGTTCTGAACTGATGAGGTAGTGGACTACGTTTCACCAAGTTCGTATAGAATTGGTGAATCAGGCATGGGTAAAACTTTTGGTGAATCTGGACCAGTGGGGTCAAGTACACTGCCTTAAAAGGAGGTAGTATGTCAAAGTTTGCATGATGAATAGATTCGAAGTCAACAAAAATACTCGTCATGATCTTCTTATGACAAATGATAGAATTATACCTCTCCTTTGTGGTTGGACTCCAAAAGAGTGAGTCGTCGAGCTCCGTCCTCGCCTTCTTGCTTGAGGATCCCGTCAAACCCTATCATGCTTCTGTAAGTTTTAGTGTCTACACACTTACCTCCTTCATCAATGTCAAGTTTTGAAGATGTGCTCATAGGAGTACTAAGTGACTTTAAGCTTTCCATCCCAAACCTTTTTAGTAGGTCCTTGGTGTATTTTGATTGATTGATGAAAATACCTCTTTTCAATTGTTTGATTTGAAGTCCAAGAAAGTAGGTAAGCTCTCCCATCATGCTCATTTCAAATTCACCTTGCATGCACTTAGCAAACTCTTGACACATAGATTCATTAGTAGCACCAAATATGATATCATCAACATATATTTGGACTAGTAGCGTCTCATTTTTGTGAGTTTTTGTGAAGAGAGTTGTGTCTATTTTTTCTCTTATAAAATTATTATCAATAAAAAATTTACTTAGTCTTTCATACCATGCTCTTGGAGTGTGCTTCAACCCATATAGAACTTTAGAAAGTTGTAGACATGATTTTGAAGACTAGGATTCTCAAATCCAAGAGGTTGCTCAACGTATTCCTCTTCTTCTATAAAACCATTTAAAAATGCACTTTTTACATCCATTTGAAATAATTTAAACTTGTTAAACTATGCAAAGGCTAATAACATTAGAATAGCTTCTAATCTTGCTATAGGAGCATAGGTCTTATCAAAGTCTATTCCTTCTTCTTGATTATATCCCTTAACAACTAGTCTAGCCTTGTTCCTAGTCACTATTCCATTTTCATCCATCTTGTTTCTAAATACCTATTTAGTTCATATTATTGTATGATTTTTTGGTCTAAGAACTAGATTCCATACATTGTTTATTTCAAATTGATTTATTTCTTATTGCATGGCATTTATCCAATCAACATCCTTCTCGGCTTCTAAAAATGTTTCAAGTTCTACTTGAGACAAATAAGCCACATAGTTGCAAATATTTCTAATAGAGGAACAAGTTCTTACCCCTTTTGAAGGATCACCAATCACTTGATCGATTGGGTGATAATTTACATACCTCCAATCTTTGGGAAGACTATCCTCTTGTTGACTTGTAAATGGTTGGTCCAGTTTGAAAGTTTCTATCTCTTGATTTGTTTGAGGTGAGCTCTCATTTGGGTCAACAATGGGAGTTGGTGTTTCCGTTCTTAGAATGAAATCTGCATCATTGATGAACGAATATTTGTCCTAGTATTTTGTATGTTTTCAAGTATTTATTTATATGTTTAGCTTAGGAATTTGGTACTTTGAGTTGTTTTTCGTTGTTTTACAGGTTCACAAGCACTTGGAAAGGAGTTTCACTAAATTGCCAGAATTGCCCGTACAGATCAGTTATTTTTACGGATTAAACTGTATTGATTCAGGAAGAACCAGAAAATAAGCCATATATGCTTGGAAAGATCCAGATCTTTATTTTGTGGGGAATTTTACAGCTCATAGAGAAAGTTTTGGTAGTTTTAGTAGACAAAGGTCAGACTGTGTGTGATTTCAGCATGGCAGAAGTGATTTTGGCATATTAAACTGTACTGATTCAGGAAGAACCAGAAGATGAGCCATACTTGCTTGGAAATATACGGATGTCTATTTTCTGGAAAATTTTACGACTCGTAATATGATTTTTCTAGAGAAAGTTATGGCAGTTTTAGCAGAACTGGGCCTGGACAGCAACAGAACCGGGCCTAGACAGCAGCAGAAGCACATGGCCCGAGCAGAAACCCTAAGGTGACTTTTCTGTCTACAAAGCCGTCTCCATATAACTATATATAGAAATTTTAGACTCAGAGAAGGGAGGAGACAACGACAGTTCTTGGAGAGATATTATCAAGAGGAGTTTTGGGAGAATAAAGAAGGAGATAGTTTTTTTCATTAAGACGACTTATCAAGAGATTGAAGATGACGATCAATCGCTCCAAGACTTTGAGGATTCATCTTGTAATTCAGGAAGAAATTCTATATTTGCTCCTTTTGTCCTTCAATATGCTTTTAACCCTAGTATTTGAATTCTGTGATTGGGATTTAAACATGAGTGGCTGAACGCATTGTTGGGTGTTTGGCTTAACTGCCTTGATTGTTTTGGATATTTTGGTGGATTTAGTTTTACGAAATTTTCTAGATTATTTCTTATTCAATATCCTTTATACATTTGATTATTGCTTGTAGATTGGCCATCTATTATTGATAGTCAAGGTTAATATTTGAGATTAGGTTGAGGACAAATCATCTAGACCTAATTAAGCTTTCTTGAATAGGAATTTAAATCAAGATTCAAATCAAATTGTGATTTAGGTCGTTGCGTTTTCCTTATACTTAATTTAAGTAATTAATTGATGAACATGATCCATGAGATTTAATTAATTAGTTATAAATTGAGAATAAACATGAACAATGACATTCTCTAGTCTTAGCGGAAATACCAATAATCATGGATGTTGATTAATTCTTTATATTCACCAAATGTTCCAATTCATGATTGGATAGCAAGCTAAACTCCCAATTGTTCTCATTGATTATACTTATCTCTTCATAATTCGTTTTGTTTAATTTACTTAATTGTTTTTATTTCAGTTTTCTCTTCACCAATCTTTAAATTATAGTGTTTAGGATTTAATTTCAGAGTTTGTTTTAGTAATTTTAATAAAGTAATTAAGGATTTAAACCACTGCAATTCACTGAGAGATCGACCTCGAGAGTAAACTTATTGCAATACTATTTATGATTCGTGCACTTACGAGAATTTAAAATTCGCACATCAATCATCATTGAAAGAAACTACTCTACTACTAATTGGGTTAGATTCATCAAGGGCTATATGTACGGATACTTCTACCACTAGTGTTCTCTTGTTGAAGACTCTATAAGCTTTACTAGAGGTTAAGTATCCTAAGAATATCCCCTCATCGGTCTTTGAGTCAAATTTACCCAAGTTAGTTTTATTGTTATTTAGAATAAAGCATTTACAACCAAAGGTATGAAAATAGGAGATATTAGGCTTTCTCCATTTCCATAATTCATATGGAGTTTTGTTGAGCATAGGCCTAATTAAAATTCTATTTAAGATATAGCAAGTAGTGTTTACCGCTTCAACCCAAAAGTATTTTGGCAAGCTATTTTCACAAAACATTGTTCTTGCTAATTCTTCTAGAACTTTATTTTTCCTCTCCACAACTCCATTTTGTTGAGGAGTTCTACGAGCTGAAAAGTTGTAATCAATTCCATTTTCATTACAAAATTTTGAAAAGATTTGGTTTTGCAAATTCTTTTCCATGATCACTTCTAATGCTTGAAATAAAAATTCTTTTTTCATTTTGAACCTTTTTGCAAAAGTTTTCATATCCTTTGTAAGCTTCATCCTTGCATGCAATAAAGATAACAGAGGTATATCTTGAATAGTCAACAAGCCTTCTATGCCATAACCATGGGTCTTCACTAAATGCAGGAAAACATTTTTCATTTTTTCAAATGCAAAGATTTTAAATCAACTATATAGACATTTTTGTGTCTAGGGCCAATAAACTTGATCTTGTTACTCTTGATGTCTATAACTAGACAAGGAGAGGTTTCAAATATGACTTTGTTGCCTTTGCCACATAGTTGACTAATACTTCTTAAGTCCTTGCACAAATAATACATTATCAAGGGTTGAGAAATTATTACCAACTTTTCCATACCCGATGATCTTTATTTTTGTGTTGTCTCCAATGGTGATATATCCACTATCTCTTAGAGTTAGCTCTTTGAATACACTTCGATCACCGGTCACGTGTTTTGAGCATCCACTATCAAGGTACCAACAGTTACCTTTTTCTTTGGTGTAAAGACATATCTACATCACACAAGGATACACAATTGCACTCTTAGGTACCTAAAACTTCTTGGGTCCTTTAGGGTTAGTCCTAAAAAATACAATTCTTTTAGGGACTGATAAGTGCTTAAATAGTTATATTTAAGCCCCTTAATTTATGCTTGTTAGGCTCTTTTTTTTATCTATTTTAGTAGATTCTACTTTATTTTCATGTTTTATGTGTTTTTCATAGGGCTTTGACAAAAAGAAGACATTTTGGAGCTCTAAGGAATAAAAAATGAAGATCTGCAAAACCAGCAAGGTGCACTCGAGCGCACCTCCCTTCTGATCGAGTGCACAGACACACGAGTCCACACATGCGCTCGAGTGCAGACTCATGTGATCGAGTGCACACACACCAGAGGCGATAGAGCCAGAATTCGAAATTAGGGTTTCGGGGCACCCTTAGAGCCCTATATATAGCCTTTTAAAACATAGAAAACACACCTTTGGTTTTTAACTTGAAGTTGTAAGCTTTGGAGAGGAATTGACGACTCATCTCCTTAGCATTCTTCGGGTTTTATTTTTTTGTTCTAGTTTAGTTATGATTATGATGTTTAGTTTACTTAACATGTGTAACTAAACTCTTATAGGGCTCGATTGAAGCCCTAATTATGCTTTTCCATATATATATATATATATATATATATATATATATATATTGATTGCCTTTGCGAATAGCCATGTTATGATTCTTTAATTGATTAATGCCTGTTTTTATTTAAATTCCTCATATGTGTGTGTCTGATCAACGTATGCATGTTGAATGGATTAGTTAGTTGAATTAATTTGGATGACCAAGTCTTGGGTTCACCAATAGTAACAAAAGAAATCCATGCCGGATTCTTGGGTTAATCAACATGGGAAACCGAGAGCGGACCAAGCCTTAGATGCCGTGTGGTTGCCGATCTCCACAGCCCTTATGCTCTCTTAAGGAACAACTCAGTATGCACCCATGCTGAATCCCTTAAGAAAGAAAAGATTTAGAGTATACACCATGCCTAACTCGTTGCTTAGGGAGATCAATAGCCTAAGGTGTGGACCAAGCCCTTATGTTGGCAACCATTAGGTATTCATAGTAGGACTTGAGCATTGACACCTTATTTAGTGGGAAAGTGTAATTAGTGGTGGATATCACAGCCATATGTTCTTATCATTATTAATTCGTACTCAACATTTATTTCGATCTCTTTTTATTTTGAGAAACTAAATCTAAATCGAAATTTATCAATCCCTGTGAAGATGATCTCGCACTTGCACACTATGCTACCATTGACCTTGTGCACTTGCAAGTAAAACAAGTATGATTCTTTGCTTATTAATTTAAGTAGATAAATGTGCAATAAGTTTTTGGTGCCGTTGTCGGGGGTTGCACTAAATTTATTTCTAGGATTATTTTCGTTTAGTTTAGTAATTTTTAGTTTTAATTATTTATTCTGTTTTATTTTTATTAACAATTGCAAATTTTAAGTTTTTACCTTTATTTTTGTTTAATCTAAAACCTAATTTTTTTTTTATTTTCTGTTTCAGGCACTCCAGCAGAACCCTCTATACCATGTACGATCGAGCGCACCTCTCTGTGCGATCGAGCGCACTTGAGGCAGAGAGCTATCCGGGCAGCAGTTTTGAACTGCTGCACTAAGGCAACTGTTACCGATTTATGCATGGGCTTCGATCCAGACATTCAATGTTCTTTCCCCTCGATTTTGAGCTTGAGCGGACCATCCGACAAAGGTTTAGAGATAACTCCGAAGAGGTAGAAGAAGAAATTAAGGAAGGAGCACCGATGGCGGAACAGTTAGAAGACCAACAACCTCCTGAGCGAAGACTGATGAAGCAATCTTTCATCCCACAGAACCTCGATCAACCATCTTGCATTGTTTATCAACCTGAGGTGGAAGGCAAGTACTATATATCTCCGCAGATACTCAGTGCACTGACTCACTTTAGGGGTACACCTAATGAGGATCCACACTTGCACCTTCGAGAGTTCTTCGATCTCTGCAAGTTCCAGCACATCCGAGGCTTAGACCAAGAAGGAATCAGGTTAATTCTTTTCCCTTTTTCCTTGAAAGATAATGCTAAACTGTGGTACAATTCATTGCCTGCAATTTCTATCCACACTTAGGAAGAGTTGACCAGCAAATTCCTAAGGAATTTTTTCCCAGCCCAAAAGACGAGGCAAATGAGGAAGGAGATTCAGTCTTTCCAACAAAAGGATAGAGACTTATTCTTTGATGCATGGGGACACTTCAATGAGCTGCTACTCAAATGCCCTCATCACAACCTACCTCAGGATGAACTGGTACAACCTTTCTATGAAGGTTTAAGTGATACTAATAAAAGTATTGTGGATTCAGGTTATGGAGGAGTGCCGATGGAGAAAAGCAGCGAAGAAACCATGGAGCTCTTCGAGACCTTAAGTGAACATACCCAACAATTCTCCTCTCGAGGTAGACATGTAACCAAAAGCAAAGGTATATTGAGGTAAACCTAAATGGAGGATCTTCTACCCAAATAGCTGCTGTGGAGAGGAAACTAAATCTGCTAGTTAAAGCCATGGCCGCTCAAAATACATCACCTAATCCACCAGCTTCACCACTCCAGGTATGTGCGATATGTTCTTAATTTGATCATAACACTGATACATGTCCCTCGTATTCAACTGCAGACTATGAGCAAGCAAACTTTGTGGGACCAAACAACTATCCGCCAAAGAACAATCCTTATGCAAACACCTACAACCCTGGATGGCGGAATCACCCAAACTTTTCTTGGAGCAACAATTAGAATGGTTAAGGGCAGCAAAAAAACTTCCAACCAGTAGCCGAATCTGTTTTTGAACCCAAGAAGAGTGACCTCGAGAGTCTTGTGAGGCAAATGGCAACTCAGCACCAGCAGTTGGTATCTCAACACCAACAACTGATGACTTCACACGAACAGTTCATGGAAGAAACAAGACAATTTTGGGCTGAGATGAGACAAATCACTGCAAAACATGAACAGGCCATTCAAAGGCTAAAGGTACAAATAGGGCAACTGGCTAAAGAACTGAGTGGCAGAAAGCAAGGTGAACCTCTGGCTCAAACACTACCTAACCTTGGGGGATACCAACAACTGAAGACTATCACAACCCTCAGAAATGGAAAGGTCATAGGAACCGATGGGTCTGAAAAAGCATCCCTAGAAAAACCATCGGCATCAAAGGTAAGTGAGACAGAGAAGGTGAATGCACCACCCTTCCCGCAAAGGTTAGTAAAACAAAAGAAAGAAAATAAACTGCTTGATATTTTTGAAACCTTGCGGAAAGTAGAAATAAACATTCCCTTATTAGATGCAATTCAACAAATACCTGCATATGCTAAATTTCTAAAAGATTGTTGCACTCATAAGAGGAAGTTTCAAGAGCATGAGACAATAGCCTTAACTGAAGAGGTAAGTATTGTGCTATTAAGAAAATTATCACCAAAACTAAAAGATCCGGGTAGTTTTACTATTCCCTGTAGGATAGGTGATCAGTTGTTTGAACAGGCATTACTCGATTTGGGAGTGGGTGTTAATTTATTACCATACACAGTATTCAAAACCCTAGGTTTAGAAGAGCTACAACCGACTTCCATCACCTTACAGTTGGCAGATAGAAGTATCAAAAGACCTAGAGGTATTCTTGAGGATGTCCTGGTTAAGGTAGGTGAGTTCATATTACCTGTTGATTTCATTGTGTTAGATATGGAGGAATGCCCTATTCCATTACCCCTACCCATCATTTTAGGAAGATCTTTCATGAGAACTGCCGATACAAAGATTTGTGTGAAAAAGGGTATAGTAAGTATGAAGGTAAATGGTGAAAAAATAGAGTTTAAGATATTTGATGCACTAAAATTTTCTCAAGATGATTTGAAATGCTTTAATGTATGTATGATACAAAATTTTGTTGAGCAAGCTTTTCAAGTCCAGGATATCATTCCATTGAAGACCACTATTACCCGTAGCTTTACGAAAATAGATGTTGAGCAAGAACCTGAAGATGTTATTGATGACATCATCAAAACTGTGCATCTCCTTGGGGTTTCTCCCAAACAATCAAGTAAGTATGCCCTTCCATTTGAATCTCTCATACCTACTAATACTACTCTTCCCTCTATTGTCCAGGCACCGACCTTAGAATTGAAGCAGCTGCCATAATATTTAACTTATGCTTATTTGAGAGAGAATAAGACGTTACCTGTGATTGTGGTTGCTAATTTGAGTTTGGAAGAAGAAGGGAAATTATTGAGAATTCTTAGGGAGCACAGATCTGCCATTGGATGGACCATTGCCGACATTAAAGGGATAACATTAAAGGGATAAGTCCAGCCAAGTGCATGCATAATATCTACCTTGAGGATGGAGCAAAACCTACTCGAGATGCTCAAAGAAGACTTAACCCACACATAAAAGAGGTAGTAAAGGCCGAGGTTTTAAAATTATTGGATGTCGGTACTATTTACCCCATCTCAGACAATAAATGGGTAAGTTCGGTCCAAGTTGTTCTTAAAAAGAGTGGGATCACAGTAGTAAAAAATGAGGATAATGAGCTCCTACCTACAAGGAAAACAACTGGTTAGAGAGTATGTATCGATTACTAAAGATTGAACAAAGTGACAAGAAAATATCATTTCCCTTTGCCATTCATTGATCAGGTGTTAGAGAGATTAGTTGGCCATAGCTACTATTGCTTTTTGGATGGGTACAGTCGATACAACCAGATTGCCATAGCACCTGAGGATCAAGAAAAGACTACTTTCATATGTCCTTTCAGTACATTTGCGTATCAAAGAATGCCATTCGGGTTATGCAACGCACCAGCCACTTTCCAAAGATGCATGATGAGCATATTTTCTGAAATGATGGAGAAATACATTGAGGTATTCATGGATGATTTCAGTGTTTTTGGTTCCAATTTTGATGACTACCTAAATCATCTAGAAAATGTCCTAAAGAGATGCGAAGAAAGTAACTTAGTGCTAAATTGAGAGAAATATCACTTTAAGGTTCAACAAGGCATTGTGTTGGGTCATTCCATCTCCAACAAGGGTATTGAGGTAGACAAAGCAAAAACAGACGTCATTTCAAAGTTGTCTCCTCCTTTAACAGTCAAAGAGGTTAGAAGTTTCCTTGGACATGCTGGATTCTATAAACGATTGATCAAGGATTTCTTCAAAATCTCTAGACCTCTATGTGCATTGTTAGCTAAAGATACCAAGTTTGAGTGGAATGATAACTGCATGGAAGCTTTCAACACATTGAAGGATGTTCTCACCTCCGCCCCAATAATGATGGCACCAGATTGGACTCTACTATTCGAATTAATGTGCGATGCTAGTGACTTTGCCTTGGGAGCTGTTTTAGGACAAAGAGTCAATAAGGTACCTCATGCTATTTACTATGCTTCTAGAACTTTAAATGATGCTCAGCTTAACTATTCTACTATTGAAAAAGAATTTTTAGCTATTATTTTTGCTTTGGAGAAGTTTAGATCATACCTAATTGGCTATAAAGTTATTGTATATACTGATCATGCTGCTTTGAGATATCTATTTTTTAAGAAAGATGCCAAGCCTAGGTTAATCAGATGGGTGCTCCTATTGCAAGAGTTCGATTTAGAAATTAGAGACAAGAAAGGCAGTGAAAATGTGGTTGCAGATCACTTATCAAGGCTACCTTATGAGGATGACAAAAATGAGCTGCCTTGAACGAGAACTTCCCTGATGAACAATTGTTCGCCTTAGAGGTAACAATTCCATGGTATGCTGATATTGTCAATTATCTAACTACTAAAGTTTTTCCTCCAGGTATGACCAGTCAAGCAAAAAGAAACGGCTGATATATATGTCTCGACACTACCATTGGGATGATCCTTACCTCTTCAAATTCTGTCCCGATCAAATCATCAAAAGGTGTGTCTCGGAAAATGAGCATTTGAGTTTAGTGCAACATTGCCATCAGTTTGCTTGTGGGGGACATTTTGGGGCTAAGAAAACAACACTTAAGGTACTACAATCTGGTTTTTATTGGCTTAATCTGTTTAAAGACGTATTCTCATTCTGTAGCTAATGTGATAGATGCCAGCGGATAGGTAACATCTTATCCCAAAATTAGATGCCCATACAAAATATTCATATAGTATAACTTTTTGATATGTGGGGCATTGATTTTATGGGTCCATTCCCTAATTCTTTTGGTTATTTATATATTCTTGTGGGTGTGGATTATGTGTCTAAATGGGCCAAGGTTGTCCCCTCAAAGACTAATGATCATAAAGTGGTTATGAAGTTCCTACAGGATAACATTTTTACCAGGTTTGGGACGCCACGAATAATCATCAGTGATGGTGGCAGCCACTTTCATCATTATTCTTTTGCCGCACGAAAATATAGGATCACCCATAAGGTGGGCACCCCATATCACCACCCTTAGACTAGTGGTCAAGTGGAGATAAGTAACCGAGAAATCAAAAGTATCTTGGAGAGGACCGTAAATCCTACTAGAAAGGATTGGTCTTTGTGACTAAATGATGCTCTATGGGCATATAAGATAGCTTATAAGACCCCAATTGGAATGTCCCCATACCGCTTAGTTTTTGGGAAAGCATATCATTTGCCGTAGAGCTAGAACATCGAGCATATTGGGCCATTAAACAGTTCAATTTTGACATGAAACAAGCGGGTGAGAAAAGGAAGTTGCACTTAAATGAGTTAGAAAAATTAAGGTATGATGCGTATGAGAATGCCAAGCTTTACAAAGAAATGACAAAAGCCTATCATGACAAATAACTAGTGAGGAAAGAGTTTCATGTGGGCCAAAGGGTGTTACTCTATAACTCAAGATTAAGGTTGTTCCCAGGAAAACTAAAGTCCCGCTGGTCTGGTCCATACGTGGTCATTAAGGTCTTTTCTCATGGTGCTGAAGAGGTTCATGGTTCAAATGATAATCAGACATTCACAGTCAATGGACACTGAGTCAAACCATACCTTGATCTCCACATGCCCCCTCGAGACGAGGACTTGGCACTTCAAACTGTTCAATATGTAGCTGATCCAAGGACCCCTAAACCACTTGAGTCTTCAGTTTCTGTCGCACATAACTTCGTTAATTGAACCATTGTGATCAAGCGTAAGGATAGTGCGATCGAGCGCACAACTCAGTGCGATCGAGTGCAAATACACTTGTGATCGAGTGCATTTCAGCCAGAAGCTACACCACAATACCTAAACAAGCAATTTGCAATTCTCAATGACCAGTAGTGAGAGGATACCCCATTTGGCTGAAGACGTAAAACTTAGCGCTCATGGGAGACACTCCACTACATATCCTTTTTATTATAGTATTCTTATTTTCTTATTTATGTTCATTTAGTAGTTTATTTTCCATATTTCTTGTTTTCCGGCACAATGTTTGTTTTTCTTTGTCAGGAACTTAGTGCGTGCATCCAGTTCAAGTTTGGTGGCCTGCTACGAGCAACACAAGTAGTCTAGTTCTCCCTCTCCCAGGTCAGATCTTTCCATGTTACACACACATTGGGGATAATGTGTATATTAAGTTTGGGGGTAGAGAGAGACACTTGCACACACAATGTCCCAAAATTTTTGTTTTAAAGATAAATACATGATCATTTTGTGTTGAAAATTTTGGTTGATTTAAAACAAACATGATAAAACTTCATTAGTAAGCTTAAAATCTAGAACACATGGTCTTGTAATAAGAATTTTAAAAGTTAGTTACCTACCTCAAGGCACTTAAGAATTCATGAGTTTGATCCAGATTTGGCACGAGCACATTAGCACGCATTTGTGTGGGGTATGACATGTAATTTTTATGTACATGTTTCCATGACCTAACTATAATCAAATAACTTATTAGATAAACATTCTGGCATAGAAAAATAAAGAAAAATGTTCATCATGCAAAAAGAGAAAATAAAATGCTCCTAATGATCATTAAATAAACTTTCCACTGAGTAACTGGACCTCCTGCCTTAGTAAGCAGTGAGTGTTCACGTCAAAAGGTGGGAATTAAGCCTTTAATTATCATAAAAATTTCCGCTAAGTAACTGGACCTCTTGCCTCAGTAAACAGTGAGTATTCACATCAAAAGGTTGGAATTTCATTTAGCATCATTAAGACCTGTTAGTTCCGTAGCCTTTTTTACTCGAGTTAGTAAGTCTTTAGGGGTGTCTTTACACCTAATGCCCTAAAACCATATGGTTTGGGAGTCATTGGCTAAACACTCGCTACAAGGGTCAATTAGAAAGCTTAATGGAATTCAACATGGCAAAAATCTCAAGATGAAAGAAAAAGAAAAGAAGTAAAAACTATGTCATTTTTGTTTTATCTGATAAGGAATTCGATGAAGGAAACGGACACCGAAACACTATACATTAAAATTATTTGGAAGCTCCATCTTCTATGTGTTGATTCACCACACACCAAATCAAACTTGTGATGCCTTAAACCAACCTTAGGTAAGTAACTTAAACTTTTAAAATCCTTATTTACTACCAAAATGTGTTTTTATTATAAGCTTACTCATGAACGGTCATCATGGTTTTATGTACAACCCAATTTTTTTTTTTTTATAATGAATTTATCTTTAATTTTGTTTGATATAATCTTTCGTTTTGTATTGCTAAGAGACTAGTAATATGTAAGTTTGGGGGTGTGATAAGTGTTTAAATAATCATATTTAATCCCCTTAATTTACGCTTGTTAGGCTCTATTTTAGTAGATTCTACTTCATTTTCGTGTTTTATGTGTTTTTTATAGGGCTTTGACAAAAAGAAGACATTTTGGAGCTCTAAGGAATAAAGAGTGAAGATCTGCAAAGCCAGCAAGGTGCGCTACCTCCCTTGTGATCGAGTGCACAGACACACGAGTGCACACTTAGAAGGCTCAAGCGCACATATGCACTCGAGCGCAGACTCATGCGATCGAGCGCACACGCACCAGATGCGGTAGAGCCAGAATTGGAAAGAAGTCTCCAGACCTTAAATTGGAAACTAGGGTTTCGGGGCACCCTTAGAGCCCTATATATAGCCTTGTAAAACATAGAAAACACACATTTGGTTTTTAACTTGAAGTTGTAAGCTTTGGAGAGGAATTGACGACTCGTCTCCTCAACATTCTTCAGGTTTTATTTTTCTGTTCTAGTTTAGTTATGATTATGATGTTTAGTTTACTTAACATGTGTAACCAAACTCTTATAGGGCTCGATTGAAGCCCTAATTATGCTTTTCCACATATATATTCATTGATTACCTTTGCGGATAGCCATGTTATGATTCTTTAATTAATTAATGTTGTTTTTATTTAAATTCCTCATATGTGTGTGTCTGATCAACGCATACATGTGGTATGGATTAGTTAGTTGAATCAATTTGGATGACCGAGTTTTGGGTTCAACAATAGTAACAAAAGAAATTCACGCCGGATTCTTAGGTTAATCAACATGGGAAACTGAGAGCAGACCAAGCCTTAGGTCCCGTATGGTTGCCGATCTCCACAACTCTTATGCTCTCTTAAGGAACAACTCAGTATAAACCCATGATGAATCCCTTAAAAAAGAAAAGAGTTAGAGTATACACCATACCTAACTCGTTGCTTAGGGAGATCAATAGCCTAAGGTATGGACCAAGCCCTTAGGTTGGCAACCATTAGGTATTCATAGTAGCGCTTGAGCATTGACACCTTATTAGTGGGAAAATGTAATTAGTGGTGGATATCACAGCCCTATGTTCCTATCATTATTAATTCACACTCAACATTTATTTCTATCTCTTTTGATTTTGAGAAACTAATTCTAAATCGAAATTTACCAATCCCTGTGGAGATGATCTCGCACTTGCACACTATGCTACCATTGACCTTGTGCACTTGCAAGTAAAACAAGTACGATTGTTTGCTTATTAATTTAGGTAGATGAACGTGGAACAGGGACCCATACTTTCTTAACAATGTAAGGTTTTCTATATTTATAGACATGTTGATGATGCACAATCCTAGGGTAATAGTTATTGAAATTTCTAGGATTTCTTAGTTATGCATGTCTATAACTCTTTCGATAAGTACTTCTAGGATACATGTTTTTATTGTGAGGATTATGAACATGCATATCATTTCTAGGAAATGAATGATGATGATTTCTAGGATATATGCTTGCATTATTATGAATATGCATATTATTTCTAAGATACACATGATGGTAATTTCTAGGATATGCATGTGTAGTGTGCAAGTTTTAAGTATACATATTATCTCTAGTATGCACATAATGGTTACTCCTAGGATGTATATAAGCATTTCTTGAATGAGCATACATATAAGCATGAATATTTCTAGGATGCTTATTTCTTGTATATGCATTAGAATTGATATTTTTAGACCTACTAGCATTCATTGAAGGAGTGTTTTTGACCTTGCTAGTGGTTTTTGTAGTAGATACTTCATTCACACATGATACTTTCATGAATAGGGTCTCTTTTGATTTTTTCTTGCCTAATGAAGAATATTCTAACCTAGATTTTCCTCTACTTAATCTTTGGAAAGATAGCACTTCATCTAGCTTTTCTTTTCCAAGTATAAGTCTTGATATAGTGCCATTCAATTCTATTATCTTCTTCTTTAAGTTTTCATTTTCATCTTTAAGAAAATCTTTCGAAGAATCATAAAGCAAGGAAGATAGTTTTTCTTTTTCTTCTTTTAAGCCTTCCATCTCTTTAGAAAGAGATGACACCTCTTTTTTTAGAATGGTGTTCCTCGAATCGAATTTCTTCAATTCTTCATGCATTCCATTTATGACCTCTATTAATTCTTCACTACTACTAACAATATTATTATTAGAAGGGGAAGAATTTGATATCTCATTTTCGTTGTCGATCGCCATAAGATATAGGTTGGCAATCTCCTCGTATCCGATCTCTTTATCCGAGGAGTCTTCTTCTTCGTCATCACTCCAAGTGGTTGCAATCATAACTTTCTTTTTAAAGCTTTTATATGGTTTGCTTGTTACTATACAATCGACCTTGATGTGACTGGGCTTCTTGTAACCATAACACACAAGTGGTTCCTTTTTTAAAGTGGGATCCTTTGTGTATGGTTTCTTGCTTTTCTTCAAGAATTTGTGAAACCGCTTAGTGATTAGAGCCATCTCACCATCTTCTTCACTGCTCTCCGCCTCTTCTTCCATTTCTTATTCTTTGTTGCTCGTAGAGACTTTGAGAGCAATCACCTTTTTTTTCTCATCTATCATTGACAATGGGATTCATTTATTCCATCTTGTACGTTAGTGATCCGAAAAGTGTTTCAAGATCAAGTTTGTCGAGATCTTTGGCCTCCATGATGGTCGTCTTCTTTGCTTTCCAAATAGGTGGTAAAGACCTTAAAATTTTCTTGATTAGTTCAAATTCCTCAATGTTCCTACCAAGAAGATTCAAACCATTAACAATAGTGGTGAAATGTGAGTGCATGTGAGAAATTGTTTCGTTAGGAGACATTTTGAAAGATTCATACTCAGACACTAGCTTATAAATATTTGATTTTGTAACTTCGCTAGTTCCTTCAAATGTAACTTGCAATTTATCCTAAATCTCCTTAGCCAAAATACGAGAATAAATTTTATTATATTTAGAAATATCTAAAGCACAATGTAAAATACTTGTGGCTTTTCTATTTAGAGACATCATTCTACAATCCTCTTCATTGAACTCAATTTTGAGTTTAGGCATTGTATGATTGCTTTCTCCAATAGTTTATTTCCTTTGTAGGAATTCTAGGTCCTTTCTCAATGACTCTCCATAGATTGTAATCTTATCATTTGACAAAAAATTTCATCCTATTTTTCCAGTAGTTATAGTTGTAGCCATTGCATAAGGGAGGCCTAGTGTAGGAATGTCCCTCAGAATAGCTATTTGATGCCATCAGATCAAGTCAAAGATTTAAACTTGAAATTGAGAACAAGGATCTGATACCAATTGTAGATTGAGGATCCAACCCAAGAGGGGGGATGAATTGGGTTTTGAAAAACTTTCAATATTTACTTGCAAGTTTATAAAGGCAATTAAATGCGCAAGCATACAAACAAGTAATGTGCTTTAAGTAAAAGATTTTAAGGAAGAGAAAATACAAACTCAGTTTATAGTGGTTCGCCAATATCGGATTTGTTCCGACCGTACATCCACTCTCTTCAAGGAACCTCCTTGAAGTGATCCACTAAAACTTTTAGTTGTACAACTTCACGGGTGTTGTACAAACCTTACAACCAATACCTTCCTCTCGAAAGCTAATCCCTTCCTCTCGGAAGCTAATCTCTTCCACGCGGAAGTTAATCCCTTTACAATAAATATGAGTTGCTGTAAAGTAAATGGTAGAGAGATAGCAATGACTCTTTCAAGAAAAAACTTGATGAATGGCTCAACAACAAATTTTTCAAAGCTTTTGAGTATTAATGAGAAAACTTATGAATTGATTGTGTAATCTTCTTATTTTAAATGCTCATTGAACTGGGTTTATATAGCCTTAAATCAATATCGTCGTTAGACACTGATTTAGTAGGTTTGGTGCATTAAATGCACAAGTCCCGTATCTCTAACGGTCATATTTTTCGAATTACCAATCGACTGGGTCTTAGTTCCAATCGATTGGGTTAAGTGAAAAATCTCACTTTTAGTCTGTGGGAGAGTACCAGTCGACTGGGTCTTAAGCACCAATTGACTGGGTCCTAAGCACCAGTTGACTGGGAACTTACTGTCCCATATGCCAGTCGACTGGGTGATCTACACTAGTCGATTGGGGACATTCTGTCCCATACCCCAGTCGACTAGGTTGCCCTTCAACCTAGTTTTTCATGTTTCAAAATGTTTTTGATTTAGAAGAGTTTGAATAATTAGTTTTGTCAAAATTATTTTATAAAAAGAGCCATAAAACAAGCTACTTACTTGAACATAAGAGATTTACAGTTTGTTTCAATACCTTAATGCCTATACTATATCTTCTGTCATAACTTGGTGTCTGATTTGGGTTGAGTTCTTGCATCTTGATTCTTTGCTGAAAGCTTTTATCATTTAAACACTTAGATAAAACTGTTAGTAAAATTAGAGTAGTATTTTGTCATTATTAAAATTTAGATAAGGGTCAACAATCTCCCATTTTTGATGATGACAAAACTAATGAGAGAAAACAGTTTAAAAACTAAGTGTTGGGTTTTTTAAAAAAAATGGCAAAGTTTCCTCTGTTTTTTTGGATAAAACCAACCTGTAAAACAGTTCAAATGCAGTTTATAAACAATCCAACTAAGCAACTCAACATAGTCTTATATTCAATAAGATCTTCGGAGCAATGCTCCCTCTAAATCTATGCTTTATTTTAAGTCTACAGTGATATTTCTCTGTTTCTCATTTTTCTCTCCCGTTTTGACAATAGTAGAAAAAGGTGTGCTAACACAGAAAATAAGCAACATAGATACTATGGACAATAAGATTGTGCATAAGAAAACTATTATACAAAAACTAGGCATTATTCGGAGCTAGGAAGACTTCCCGAGAAGAACCAAAAGTTTTCATACTAGTATAAGTAGTTAAAGCATATTTCCGAGTAAAAAAATTTAAACTAAGTATACATATAGCGTAAATGTAAAGCAAGTATATGAACCATGAGCTAGACATGAAATATAGTTAAATAAATACAAATATCCATATATTACAAGCTTCAAGGAGTCGAATATAAAAACTGAAATGTATGATAATGTGATAAATGTTCATGCCAAGAACAGCTAAAAGCTATATACAATAATAAAAAAAAGGATAACAACTGGTGACTCAGCGAGCGGGAAAATCAGAGCCATCTGGTATAAGATCATGAAGCTCAACCAAGGAACCCTTCGTATGATCTCGGTGCAGCTCAAAGTCGTCTCGAAGGGAGCGGAGGTCATGATGCATGGAGTCAACAAGAAAGCTCAAGGTTTGGAAGCTAAACTGCATGGATAGTTAGAGGCTCAAAATGGCATGGAGTAGATCATCGTATCCAACAGGACGAGTACTAGAATCACCACGCGATGGTGCTTGGTCATCAGTGTCTATAACAGTGGTAGGGGCTGCATCATCTGGACCCTCGTCATCCTCCTCACTGCTGTCACCCTCTCCAATCCTGATGTTCTTCCCGGTCTTTGAGTAAATCATCCCATCTCGAATCGTGCACCCTATCTTCTTTAGAGAAGAGACGTTGATAATATCCTTGGGGTCGATGTCCTAAGTCTTAGAGGTGGAAAGAGGAACCCGAAAGTGCTGGAGGATGAGTGTGATAAGCAACCCATAGGGAAGGCACTCGGAGTCACTAGCTTCGCTGTTGATCATATTAGCAAGCAGTAGGGGGTAGATATTGAAGTGGTGTATAGTTTTAAGACACCAAATAAATACCACGTTTATCTTTGAGAGATAGCTCTGACTCCCAAGTCATGGATGGATGGTCTAACTCGCAATGAGATTGAACAACTTCGAATCGAGGGGCATGTCACTGCATGTGTGAAATGTAGTGGGCCGAAATATATAATTAGGGTTGCCCCTATTAATCTGACATGCCTCCTCATAGTCGAAGTTGTCCGACCATCCGTCTAGACTTCATTGGATCCCACCCATAGGGATCCCAAGTATGCTCACCAGGAGGTCAATGTTCATCTCAAATTCCACACCTATCACACTGGTTCTGAACCGAAGAGCTAGTGGACTAGGTTTCACCAAGTTCGCGTAGAACTGGTGAATTAGGCATGGGTAGAACTTTTGATGAATCTAGACCAGTGGAGTCAAGTGCACTGCCTCAAAAGGAGATAGTATGTCAAAGTTTGCATGACAAGTAGATTCAAAGTCAACGAAGCTACCCATCATGATCTTCTTATGACGAATGACAGAATTATACCTCTCTTTGGCGGCTGGACTCCAAAAGAGTGAGTCGTCGAGCTCTGTCCTCGCCTTCTTGCTCGAGGATCCCGCTAAACCCTTTCCTTTTACATCTGATGCCATGGATTTCGTGGACCGTGGCCTAGTACGCGCATGAGGTCCTCCAACGGTGTTTTTAATTCAGATTCTCTCAAACATTTTGGAAAAAGATGTTTTTGGGGAGAGTGAGAGATTTTGGGGAAAAATGAAAATTTCAATCGTGGAAAGTTGAAATAAAGGTTATGGGGGATGAGATTAAGGATACTAGGGAGTGTTTTTGAAAGATTTTGGAAAGAAAAGTGAGAATTTTTTAAAGAGAGAATGCTTCAGGGTTTTGAAAATGGCATAAAACCCTGAAAAACTGAAGCGATTATTTATAGAATCGCGATACCAGTCGACTGGGTCCTTCACAATTTGGAAATTTTTTATCGATAAACTGCCAAAGATATACCAGTCGACTGGGTCTTCCATACCAGTTGACTGGATAGTTACCAAAAAATTTAAAAATTTGGCTCCAAACAAGGTCTTGTTCTACCAGTCGATTGGGTACATGAACTAGTTGACTGGGTAAAAAGTTAGTATGTTACAAGTCGACTGGGATCGCCTTACCAGTCGACTGACCCAAAAAAAAAAACTTCCAGCTTAGAGTCTTAGCATAAATTTTGTTTATCTATGTCATCTTGAGTGAGAGAAATATTAAATAAGGTTTAATACTCATTCACTAGATGTCAAATATGCAAATAATGAATGATGATGCAATCAAGCATATAGTTTATCATAGTATATTAGTCCCATTAACAGTCTAATTTTACAAAAACTAGATTCACTTAAAGGTTTTGTAAGAATGTCACCTATTTGATCTTATGAAGGAATACATTCTAGTCTTATATCACCTTTTTGAGCATGATCTCTTAAGAAATGATGTCTGATTTCTTTGTATTTGGTTCTAGAGTGCTGAATAGGGTTTTTGGTTAAGTTGATAGCACCAGTATTATCGCAATGAATTAGAATAATTTTAAAGTTCATGCCATAGTCTTCTAGTTGTTATTTCATCTACATCACTTGCACACAACAACTTCTGGCTGCTACGTATTCCACCTCGGTGGTTGATAATGTAACCGAGTTTTATTTCTTGGAAAACTAAGAGGTTAGCATTGCACCTAAGAATTGGCATGTTCCACTAGCGCTTTTTCCATCTAATCTACACCCTTCAAAATCAGCATGTGAATATCCTATAAGCTCAAAAGATGAATCTCTAGGGTACCATAATCTTAGGTTTTGAGTCCCTTTTAGGTATCTAAGAATTCTTTTTACTGCAATCACATATGATTCCTTAGGATTAGCTTGAAATCTAGCGCACATGCATACACTAAACATTATATCAAGTCTACTTGAATAGAATAAAGCTCCTATCATGCTTCTGCAAGTTTTAGTGTCTACACACCTACCTCATTCATCAAGGTCAAGTTTTGTAGACGTGTTCATAAGAGTACCAAGTGACTTTGAGCTTTCCATCCCGAACTTTTTTAGTAGGTCCTTGGTGTATTTTGATTGATTGATGAAGATGCCTCCTTTCAATTGTTTGAGTTGAAGTCCAAGGAAGTAGGTAAGCTCTCCCATCATGCTCATTTCAAATTTTCCTTGCATGCACTTGGCAAACTCTTGACACATAGATTCATTAGTAGCACCAAATATAATATCATCAACATATATTTGGACTAGTAATGTGTCATTTTTGTGAGTTTTTGTGAAGAGGGTTGTGTCTATTTTTCCTCTTGCAAAATTATTATCAATAAAAAATTTACTTAGTCTTTCATACCCTTGGAGCTTGCTTCAACCCATATAGAGCTTTAGAAAGCTTGTAGACATGATTTGGAAGACTAGGATTCTCAAATCCAAGAGATTGCTCAACATATGCCTCTTCTTCTATAAAGCCATTTAAAAATGCACTTTTTACATCTATTTGAAATAATTTAAACTTATTAAACCATGCAAAGGCTAATAACATTCGAATAGCTTCTAATCTTGCTACGGGAGTATAGGTCTCATCAAAGTCTATTCCTTCTTCTTGATTATATCCCTTAGCAACTAGTCTAGCCTTGTTCCTAGTCACTATTCCATTTTCATCCATCTTGTTTCTAAATACCCATTTAGTTCCTATTATTATATGATTTTTTGTTTTAGGAACTACATTCCATACATTGTTTCTTTCAAATTGATTTATTTCTTCTTACATGGCATTTATCCAATCAACATCCTTCTCAGATTCTACAAATGTTTTAGGTTATACTTGAGACAAATAGGCTACATAGTTGCAAATATTTCTAATAGAGGAATGAGTTCTTACCCCTTGTGAAGGATCACCAATCATTTGATCAATTGGGTGATAATTTACATACCTCCAATCTTTAGGAAGACCATCCTCTTGTTGACTTGTAGATGGTTGGTCCGGTTTGAGAGTTTCTATCACTTGATTTGTTTGAGCTGAGCTCTCATTTGGGTCAACAATGGGAGTTGGTGTTTCTGTTCTTAGGATGAAATCTATATCATCATTTAAAGAAACTACTCTACTACTAATTGGGTTAGATTCATCAAGGGCTATATGTACGGATTCTTCTACCACTAGTGTTCTCTTGTTGAAGACTCTATAAGCTTTACTAGAGATTGAGTATCCTAAGAATATCCCCTCATCGGTCTTTGAGTCAAATTTACCCAAGTTAGTTTTATTGTTATTTAGGATAAAGCATTTACAACCAAAGGTACGAAAATAAGAGATATTAGGTTTTCTATCTTTCCATAATTCATATAGAGTTTTGTTAAGCATAGGCCTAATCAAAATTCTATTTAAGATATAACAAGAGGTGTTTACTGCTTCAGCCCGAAAGTATTTTGGCAAGCTATTTTCACAAAGTATTGTTCTTGCAAATTCTTCTAGAACTCTATTTTTCCTCTTCACAACTCCATTTTGTTGAGGAGTTCTGAGAGCTGAAAAGTTGTGATCAGTTCCATTTTCATTACAAAATTTTGAAAAGCTTTAGTTTTCAACTTCTTTTCCATGATCACTTCTAATGCTTGAAATAAAAATTTCTTTTTCATTTTGAACCTTTTTGTAAAAGTTTTCAAATCCTTTGTAAGCTTCATCCTTGTAAGCAATAAAGATAACAAAGGTATATATTGAATAATCATCAACAATAACAAGAGCATATTGATGGCCACCTAGACTAATGGTACTTATTGGACCAAATAAGTCCATATGCAAAAGTTTTCATGGTCTAGTAATTGAGACTACCTTTTTTTATTTAAAATAAATTATAGTTTGCTTTCCCATTTGACAAGTATCACACACTTTATCTTTTTCAAATTTGATTTTCAGAAATCCAATGACCAAATCAATTCTTGAAATGATTTTAAGCAAATCCATATTCACAAGACCAAGCCTTTTATGCCATAGCCATGGGTTTTCACTAAATGTGGGAAAACATTTTTCATTTTCCGAATGTAAGGATTTCAAATCAACTATATAGACATTTTCATGTCTATGGCCAACAAACTTGATCTTGTTACTCTTGATGTCTATAGCTAGACAATGAGAGGTTTCAAATATGACTTTGTTGCCTTTGTCACATAGTTGACTAATACTTAATAAATTTGGCTTAAGTCCTTGCATAAATAATATATTATAAAGGGTTGAGAAATTATTACAAACTTTTCTATGCCTAATGATCTTTATTTTTGTGTTGTCTCCAATGGTGATGCATCTGCCATCTCTTAGAGTTAGTTCTTTGAATACACTTCGATCACAGGTCATGTGCTTTGAGCATCCACTATCAAGGCACCAATAATTACCTTTTTCTTTGGTGTGGAGACATATCTATATGACATAAGGATACACAATTGCACTCTTAGGTACCCAAAACTTCTTGGGTCCTTTAGGGTTAGTCCTAGAAAATACAGTTCCTTTAGAGACCCATACTTTCTTAACAATGTAAGGTGTTCTATATTTATAGACATGTTGATGATGCACAATCCTAGGATAATAGTTATTGAAATTTCTAGGATTTCTTAGTTGTGCATATCTATAACTCTTTGGATAAGTACTTCTAGGATACATGTTTATATTGTGAGGATTATGAACATGCATGTCATTTCTAGGAAATGTATGATGATGATTTCTAGGATATATGCTTGCATTATTATGAATATGTATATTATTTCTAGGATACACATGATGGTAATTCCTAGGATATGCATATGTAGTGTGCAAGTTTTGAGTATACATATTATCTCTAGGATGCACATGATGGTTACTCCTAGGATGTGTATAAGCATTGCTTGAATGAGCATATATATAAGCATGAGTATTTCTAGGATGCTTATTTCTTGTATATGCATTAGAATTGGTATTTTTGGACCTACTAGCATTAATTGAAGGAGTGTTTTTGACCTTGCTAGTGGTCTTTGAAGTAAAGGCTTCATTCACACATGATGCTTTAATGAATAAATTATCTTTTGATTTTTGCTTGCCTAATGGAGAATAACTTAACCCAGATTTTCCTCCACTTAATCTTTGGCAATATAGCACTTCATCTAGCTTTTCTTTTCCAAGCATAAGTTTTGATATAGTGCCATTCAATTCTATTATCTTCTTCTTTAAGTTTTCATTTTCATCTTTAAGAAAATCTTTAAAAGATTCATAAAGCAAGGAAGATGGTTTTTCTTTTTCTTCTTTTAAGCCTTCCATCTTTTTAGAAAGAGATGACACCTCCCTTTTGAGAATGGTGTTCCTCGAATCGAATTTCTTCAATTTTTCATGCATTTCATTTATGACCTCTATTAATTCTTCACTACTACTAACAATATTATTATTAGAAGAGGAAGAATTTGATACTTTATTTTCGTCATCGATTGCCATAAGACATAGGTTGGCAATCTCCTCGTATCCGATCTCTTTATCCGATGAGTTTTCTTCTTCGTCATCACTCCAAGTGGTTGAATCATAGCTTTCTTTTTAAAGCTCTTATATGGTTTGCTTGTTGCTGTACAATCGGCCTTGATGTGACCGGGCTTCTTGCAACCATAACACACAAGTGGTTCCCTTTTTGAAGTGGGATAGTTTGTGTGTGGTTTCTTGGTTTTTTTCAAGAATCTATGAAACCCCTTGGTGATTAGAGCCATCTCACCATCTTCTTCGTTGTTCTCCACCTCTTTTTCTGTTTCTTATTCTTTGTTGCTCGTAGAGGCTTTGAGAGCAATCACATTTTTCTTTTTCTCATCATCATTGACAATGGGATTCATTTCTTCCATTTTGTATGTCAATAGTGATCCGAGAAGTGTTTCGGCATCAAGTTTGTCGAGATCTTTGGCCTTCGTGATAGCTGTCTTCTTTGCTTTCCAAGTAGGTGGTAAAGACCTTAAGATTTTCCTTGTTAGTTCAAATTCTTCAATGTTCCTACCAAGAAGCTTCAAACCGTTAACAATGGTGGTGAAACGTGAGTGCATTTGAGAAATTGTTTCATTATGAGACATTTTGAAAGATTCATACTCAGACACTAGCATATAAATTTTTGATTTTTTAACTTCGCTAGTTCCTTCAGATGTAACTTGCAATTTATCCCAAATCTCCTTAGTCAAAACACAAGCAGAAATTTTATTATATTCAGAAATATCTAAGGCACAATGTAAAATACTTGTGGCTCTATTATTTAGAGACATCATTCTACAATCCTCTTCATTGAACTCAGTTTTGAGTTTAAGCATTGTATGATTGATTTCTCCAATAGTTATTTCTTTTGTAGGAATTCTAGGTCCTTCCTTAATGACTTTCCATAGATTGTAATCTTGTCTTTCGGCAAATATTTTCATCCTGTTTTTCCAGTGGTTATAGTTGGAGCCATTGAACAAGGGAAGCCTAGTGTAGGAATGTCCCTCAAAATAGCTATTTGATGCCATCGGATCAACTCAAGGATTTTAAGTCTGAAATTGAGAACGAGGTTCTGATACCAATTGTAGACTGAGGTTCCAACTCAAGAGGGGGGTGAATTGGGTTTTTAAAAACTTTCGATAATTATTTACAAGTTTATAAAAGTAGTTAAATGCACAAGCATACAAACAAGTAATGTGCTTTAAGTAAAAGAGTTTAAGGAAGAGAAAATGCAAACTTAGTTTATAGTGGTTCGGCAATATCGGATTCGTTGCGACCCTACGTCTACTCTCTTCAAAGAACCTCCTTGAAGTGATCCATTAAAAATTTTAGTCGTACAACTTCACGGGTGTTGTACAAACCTTACAACCAATCCCTTCCTCTTGGAAGCTAATCTCTTCCTTGCAGAAGTTAATCCCTTTACAATAAATATGAGCTGCTGTAAAGTAAATGGTAGAGAGATAGCAATGAATGCTTTTACAAATGAACAATATCTCTCTTTCAAGAAAAAGCTTGATGAATGGCTCAACATTAAATTTTTCAAAGCTTTTGAGTCTTAATGAGCAAACTTATGAATTGAATGTGTAATCTTCTTATTTTAAATGCTCATTGAAGTGGGTTTATATAGCCTTCATTTAGTATGAGCGTTAGACACTGACTTTATAGGTTTGGTGCATTAAATGCTCAAGTCTCGCATCTCTAACGATCATATTTTGTCAATTTACCAGTCGACGGTCTTAGTACCAATCGACTGGGTCAAGTGAAAAATATCACTTTTAGGCTGTGGGAGAGTACCAATTGACTGGGTCCTAAGCACCAGTCGATTGGGAACTCACTGTCCCATATGCCAGTCGACTGGGGACATTCTATCCCATACCCCAGTCGACTGGGTTGCCCTTCAAGCCAGTTTTTTATGTTTCAAATTGTTTTTGACTTAGAAGAGTTTGAATAATTAGTTTTGTCAAAATTCTTTTATAAAAAGAGTCATAAGATAAACTACTTACTTAAACATAAAAGATTTACAGTTTGTTTCAATATCTTAATGCCTATACTATATCTTTTGTCTTGACTTGGTGTCTGATTCGGGTTGAGTTCTTGCATCGTGATTTTTTGCTGAAAGCTTTTATCGTTTAAACACTTAGATAAAACTATTAGTACAATTAGAGTACTGTTTTGTAATTATTAAAATTTAGATAAGAGTCAACAGAAACCAACAACTTTAGCACCAAAATAAATATAAAAAAAAATACACTAGTATCGCGGTGACATTTACCCATTTTCAAGTTATCATTTACCAATTTTATCCTTCAAAATTTAACTGTTTTGACAAGTGACATGTTTAGTTTGACAATTTCCACTTAAGTGGTCCATTTTGACAGTATGAATATCTTTATCGAAACAAATGATTAATAATAATGTGTGACATGTTTAGCGTGAGAATTTCCACTTAAGTGGCCCATTTCAATGAAATCAATATTTTTACCAAAACAAATGATTAATAATAAGGGGAACAATTTTGACATTCCAAACAAACACCAACATTTGAATACTAGTAACATTTTAAAATTCGTCCATTTTCAAATTGAAAGCTATCAATTTTATCCTCCAAAGTTTCGTGGACTAGCCAAGAGCCAAGAAGAGGAGTTTTTTATTGATCTTGCACTAGCCAAGAGGAGTCTTTCATGTAGTTTTATGGCAATGTTTAGGGAATGATTTAAGTAATTTAAATTCAAAATTTTTAAATCTCTTTAAACAATGATCAACAAGGGTTAGGGGCTTGATCAACAAGAGATTCTTGGCTGCACTAGGAGTAAAACAAAAATTTTGCATCAAGTGAAAACTTGACTGTTAATTTTTGAAAACTTCATTATTAACATCCGTACATACTCAATCAACATTATAAAGTTCTCAAAATTACCAATCAAGTTTTCATCCGATGCAAAAATCTTGTTTGCATCGAGGGCAAACAAGATCAACATAGGTTTATGCTTTTCAAAATTCAGCAAAATAAGAGCTTGCAAAATTGATCATTTCGCTTGCTGATTTCAGTTTTGTCTCATGCTCATTGTATTGCGATTGTTCCATGATCTATATAGCCCAACACACAACCATAAAGAAATCAAAATGTTCCTTATCCTCTATGGTTTGGAATGAATAAGAATTTATTTATAAAAAAAATGGTTAATTATATTTTTGTCCCACTTCTTTGAAATGTAACCAATTTTAACTTAGAATAGTGTCGTTGTATGTTATAAAAAAAATAAAAAAAAGAAGAGTGGCTAGAAGCATTAGGAATGAGCATGGATTGGTTTGAGTCTGAATGACCTAAAAAATCAACCCAACACAATCATACCGGGTTGAAAAATCTCAACCAAACCCAACCCATGAAACCATTCATCTTTAGTCCAACCAAACCCATTTAAATTGGTTTGAGTTATCGGTTTAGTATTTTTTTCATTTAAAAATTAGTGCAAACATATTACGTAAGAAAAAATATTTTATTATAATTATTCATCATTTATTGGATTCAAAATCAAATCTATTCAAGAATTTATTAAATCTTACAAACCATATTTACAAATTAAGTACCTTAAATCTCTTCACACAAATTTGAAACAACTATAGTTTAATAAAAACTTTGTAAAAGTAAACAAAAATTAGATTTTAATATTCAAAACTTCACTACTAGTATACACTTGGTCCTAGAATCTCTATAACAAAGTTTCATCATACCAAAAAACATAAAATCAATGAACATAAGATAAGCAAATCAATTCAATTAATTTTTGGAAAGTATATTGAAATTCCGAAAAAAAATACTTTCACAAGAACAAACGGTCTCCTTTAACTAAAAAATATTAAAAAGAAACATACTTATCACATAATTAAATTTTAATTGATATTTGTTAGGGAAGCTAGTATTTTTTATTGGATAATTTCTAAAATGAAATGAGAATATAGATATATAAATAAAAATATATATATTGTAATCCAAACTAACTTATAAAAATATGAACGCAGTTTATCAATTTTAAAATAAATATATTCTAAATATATATAATATAATTATATAATAACAAAATTATCAATTTATGTAAGATTAAAATATTTTAAACCCATCATAAATTTCTATACCCAACTTTTGAAACCTCCGCCCAACGCATAGGATGCTCACCTTAATAAGCACCTCCACCCTGCTCACCCCTAATAAGCACCACTACAGGCTCGTTGCTCTTCCCAAATTGTTGTTGTAGACTTGTAGTCATGTTTAATACTGATTTACTACAGGCTCGTCCTTGCTGTTGTTTAGGATTTCTTATTTGTTCAACAAAACCCTAATTTGTAGAGAGGAAGGATCTTTCTAATGTGTGTGCATTTGCGAAACATAGACATTGGAATGTCAGGCGATGATGTTTTTTCGTGGCTTGAGAGGAATCATCAAAACAACGCCGCAAGATTCCTATGGACCCCGACATCTGTGTTGTGCGCGCCCACTCCTCAACTCAGGTACCCTCTCTCTCTCTACGTATGTTTAAATGTTATACATATTGAATGTATATACCATCATATATCTATGTTCTGTTTAATTTCTATATCTATATAATTTCTCAGTTGTAAACGCTTAGTTTCCGTTAGGGTTGCTTAAGCTTTCTGGTGTGTTTTCGATTCTTGTAAGTAAATTTCATTTAAATAAGTAATTTGTTCACTGACTTGTACTTAATTAGGGTTTCGATTCTTATAGTTTCTCAATTATGTATCAATTTCGGTTGTTTTATTGAAGGTTTGTCTCAAAAATCCAATTTAATAAAGTTCGCATGTACAATAACCTGATTTTTCAAAATTTCTTTGGGTACAACAAAGGTTGTTACTCACTTCTTTGTAAAGTGAGTAGGCTGTATAATTCAAGTTTTTGTAATCTGACTTTTCTGGTCAAATTTTATTCATGCTTTTGCAATCTGTCTATGGGCACTCGTGTGCAGATGCATATATTTCCATTGTGATTTTTTCTTCATCTGCTTGGCCAAGATTTTATCCTTGCTTAATTTTAGGAACGATTCAAATAAAGATTCTAGGTAAATGCTTTTTGATAAGTGAATTGTATTAAAAGAACGCACCAAGGGGTGCAACCCATGTACAAGGACTATCTATAGGAAAGAAACTCCACAAAATGAACTATGATTAATTTACAAAAGAATTTCTTTTGACCCAAAAAATAAGTCCATTGAACTACTTTTCCCTATTTACATCAATAGGTATCTCCATGCTTTCAAAGCTCTTTGATTTCTCTCATTCCAAACTATTCAAAAGATAGAAAGGGGATCATAGAATAAGCTTTTTTAGATTCTTAGAAGCACAAAACCCACTCAAAGCCCACACTTTATCTTTTACGGATCCGGAAAAATCCAATTAACCCCCAAAACCTTGTAAGCTAGCCAAGGGGCACTCCATCAAAAGATGAAACATGGACTCACTGCATTCTTTGCAAATGAAACACCGATTCACCAACACTCTCCCCCTCCTTTGCAAATTATCTAAAGTGAGAATCTTTTCTCAAGAGACTTCTCTACCAAAGAAACTAATTTTCCTCGGGGGTGTCGGAGCACCAAATTGCTTTCCAAGGGAAATTGGAGAAACCATCCGAATAAGCCCCGACTACAAGGAACTTATAGAAAGATTTCACCTCAAAACCTTTACCCGTGCTATCGTATCTTCTTTAGATAAATTTATCCTATAACTAGGTAAATGTTAATTCCTTTGAGTAATCTAGTTGCAAACAGTTTGCTTATAGGACATCTCAGTGATGAACCATAGCTTTTCTTAATTGTCGTGTAGGTCAGGAGCAGGGAATATTATATTGCATGTAGATTTTGTTCAATGGTTAATTGAAGTTATTTGTGCACAATTGAGGATTTTTCCGGATCCGTAAAACAAAATAATGATTTGGTTGTCTTATGGAACTTTACATATTGAATTTCTTGTTTGTGGTTGTGGAGATTTCTTGATTATGTTATATGGAGATTTCTTTTTGTGTTTGGAGGAACTTTAGAATTTTGTTGATTCTACTTGTGGTATAGGTTTTTTAGGGCCTTTTTTTCTTCTTGATTTTGTTTTTTTTGTCTAATTTTTATATTAAAAAAAGGAAAAAATTAATTGGGTTGGATAATCGACTTGTCTGTTTAATGATACTGGGTGATTTCGGTTCAATATATTTAATCGGGTTTGGGTTTGGGTTTTGGCATCCCGATCTTAAACGGGGTTGTGGTATTTAAACATGTTATTGTTTGAGTTTGGTAATTGTCGCAGGGACCCAACCCGATTCCATCCATAGAAGAAGATTTAAAAAATGGATATTCCTAAAGTCTAGACCTCTCAATCAACTTAAATGCCTTCGCAACAAAGGAACAATAGAAAATATATAACTAACTGCATAACAATGAAACTACGAAAGAAATGCAAAACTTTGACAAACTTTGTGATGATCGTATACTCAACATCCATAGGTCTGCTAAAATTTCTATTTTACACATTAAAACTATTAAAAAGAGGGAAGAAAATGGAAACATATTGATGACCAGTGAAGTGTGAGAACCGGAGAGAGGAAGTAATAGAAGAATTACGAATAATCATGTGGGGAAACTTGATTTACTTGAAATATTGGGGAGCAATTGCAAAAGAAAAAAATTCAAGGTCAACTCTTCCTTTTGTGGCATGGTTGGTTGGGCCTTTTCGTGATGACTCAGCGCAAGTATTAGTACGGTATTGATCCATAGGGAGTGACCAATTGGAGAAACCTAGATATCAATTCAATTTTTTAGTAGGTTTAGAGGACTGATCTGAAAGGTTCTCTATTTTATTTTTTCTGAGACTTCTCTGATTTATATTTTCTTCTTTTGTGTTTGTTGTTGAGTTGGTGTTATTTAGTTCTTGAGAATCATCCTTAGCTGTACAACTAAGCTTACACCTTACAGTATGGCTCTCTTTCTGCGTAGCTCTGTGCTTTTCTTAGTTTCAAATTCTCTACTCCTTATTTAGAAACTTTTATGTGCTTTGTTGCATTTTCATTTTTCTTATTATATCTATAAATCAAAATGACAGATTAGTAATTTGATTTCCTTTTTTATGGATCTGGCACTTCGTGTCAAAACTCGTTATGGTTCTCCTTTATGCAACACATTTTGCACTCTTGTAGTGTTGCTTTTTTCTTTTTCTTCCCTTTTCCAAGCTTACGTGTAAAGAATTAATATCATATTGATTTTAATGAATTAAGGTTTTGTTTCTTTTAATTTCTGCAAACTTAAGATGCATAGTAGTCTAATTGTTTTTGTGCCTTATATTTTATATCTATGGGGCTTTATATGTGTGCATACATAAATTTGAATTGTAACCTTAACATGGTGAATCTTACTCTGCGCCCAAAATTATTCAACTTGGATGAATCTTAATCTGATGTCTGAACTGCTGTCAGCCCTGCTAATTAGCCTAAATTAATCTTTTAAGATTATGGCAACCATGACGGATGATTGGATATATCAGAATTTATTTCGATGGATTTACTTATTCCTGGAAAATTTCACACAATAGGAGTGAGAATCTGCTGTTAAGTATCTAAATTAAAACCTAATGACCAGGTTTGGTGAGGAAGAAGGTGAGACAAAGCAGTACTGCGTATTTATGTTAGACATTGTTATGAGAACCAATATTATTCTAAGATAATGCTCTTGTGTATTGTTCTGTAAATTCTTTTTGCTGTTAAGGGAGAGTGAAGTATAATCTTGCTATCATAATCATCTTGTTGGTTGTATGGTTCTGGACTTCTGGTTTCTTACTGTCCCTTTTCTGTAGATAGTGGGTCCAATGAATTGAGCAAAAAGTGAAAAAAATTATACTTTTACTTATGAAGAACCAAACAAACTACTGTAAGTTTGCTTTTATTGGGTATATATGAAGTCTAAACTCTAAAGAGTAAGATCTACAAGTAAAATAGTTCCTACTCTAGCGGGCTAGCAAACTGTTATGTACTACTAACTTTTTATACCACTCTAGCCCTTTCTTTAGCAACACATTAACATTTCACATGATAAAAAAAATCATAAATTTGTCTTGTAGGGGCCAATAAAAGAGATGCCAGATGGTTCTACATCTCTCTATGCAGTAACATAGTTTACTAATAAGAGAATTCGTCGAAGTTTTGGGGGGCCATGTCTCCTCCTAGTCCCATCCTCCGGGGGCGGAGGGAGGGGGGAATTAGGGGAGCCACATCCTCCACACGGCTTTCAAAATTCCCTTAGATAGGTATGTTAGCTACTGCCTTATCCTACTTGTGTGTTGTTATGTAAATTCTTTTTGCTGTTCAGTGAGAGTGAAGTCTAATCTTGCTATCATAATCATCTTGTCGGTTTTATGGCTCTGGACTTCTGGTTTCATACTGTCCCTTCTCTGTAGATAGTGGGTCCAATGAATTGAGCAAAAAATGAAAAAAATTAGTACTTTTACTTATGAAGAACCGAACAAACTACTATAAGCTTGCTTTTATTGGGTATACATGAAGTCTAAACTCTAAAGAGTAAGACATACAAGTAAAATAGTTCCTAATCTAGCTGCCTAGCAAACTGTTAAGTACTACTAACTTTTATGTGACTCCAGCCCTTTCTTTATCAAGACATTAACATTTCACATGATAAAAAAAATCATAAATTTGTCTTGTAGGGGCTCAATAAAAGAGATGCCAGATGGTTCTACATCTCTCTATGCAGTAACATAGTATACTAATAAAGAGAATTTGTCAAAAAATTTGGGGGGCATGGCTCCTCCTAGTCCCATCTTCCAGGGGCGGAGGAAGGGAGGAACTAGGGGAGCCACATCCCCCACATGGCTTTCAAAATTCCCTTAGGTATGTTTTCTACTGCCTTATCCTACTTGTGTATCGTTCTGTAAATTCTTTTTGCTGTTCAGGGAGAGTGAACTCTAATCTTGCTACCATAATCATCTTGTCGGTTGTATGGTTCTGGACTTCTGGTTTCTTACTGTCCCTTCTTTGTAGATGGTGGGTCCAATGAATTGAGCAAAAAATAAAAAAAAAAATTAGTACTTTTACTTACGAAGAACCAAACAAACTATTATAAGTTTGATTTTATTGGGTACACATGAAGTCTAAACTCTAAAGAGTAAGACCTACAAGTTTAGTAAAATGATTCCTACTCTAACTGCCTAGCAAATTGTTAAGTACTACTATTATGCGATTCCAGCCCTTTCTTTATCAAGACATTAACATTTCACATGATAAAAAATCATAAATTTGTCTTGTAGGGGCCATTAAAGGAGATGACAGATGGTTCTACATGTCCCTATGCAGTAACATAGTATACTAATAAGAGAATTTGTCGAACTTTCAAAATTCCTTTAGATAGGTATGTTAAATGTTCACATGAAATTGTGGAGCAACCTATCATCTCTTCTGCTATTGGTCCCCAAGAAAATTTATAAAATTTTATCAGGAAAGAAGGGAGTGGGAGAAGAACCGTTTGTTTGCTACTGCCTTATCCTACTTGGTTAATGCTAGAGTAGTTGAGTAAATGGGAAACATCATTGGGGTGTGGAGCAATTAAAGTAATATCAGGTGAGAGATGGATGACTTCACACCCTTAACTTTTGGCTTAGTGGCCATTCCTTTGTCAATGAAGAAGTTTATTGAATTTTTATCTTGTAAATAGTTTTGTAGATGTGTTGCACCCATTTTGAATATAATATACTATACTTATCAAAAGAAAAAAAAGTAATAGCAGGCAAGTGTGGGCAAAGAAGGGTTATATTAAAAAAAGTGTGGTCTTTCTCATCCAAGTGTGAGAATGGTCATACATGAACTTTTTTAGGCACAACATCTCTCCACTTTTTAAACACATCATCTCTCCTCTCTCTTCTCTCTTCACGTGTGTTAGGAGATCTCTTTTATTATTTCTTTCACTCTCTCTCCTCCCTCTTCTCTCGTTTCTTTTTTATTGGTCCTTGATTATTTCTTCTCTTCTCTCCTGAGCCATGAAAGGAAAGAAAATATGTAACACTTTATTGGCTTAAATAGAGAAGTATCTTTTGATAAATTACTTAACTAACTAGTAACAAGAGGAAGAAATATGGAAAGAAGAAAAAAAGAAAAGGAAGACACTTTTTGATGAAGATGTTGTGAGAGAAAGGACGAAGGAGAGAGAGTGAAAGAAATTAAAAAAAAGAGACAGATTTCTGCAAACCCACAGGAGAGAGGAAAGAGGAGACGAGAGAGATGATATATGTGAAAAGAGAAGAGAGACCATACAAAAACTTCTTTGCTCACAGAGTAAAAACTCCTTTTACAACGTGTGACGCGTTGGTCCTACCATTCTAGTCTACTGTTGTCTAATGGAGTAAAAATTAAATTTTACACAGCTAATTTCTTTGGTTATTTTACAACTAAAACGTTAAGTTTTTATTTTTGCTAACTAATTGGACCCACCAGTCACCTTCAAGAGAATAAAAGGCCAAAAAATAAATCTGAAGCCCTTTTGAAGCCGTGTAGGTGTAACACCTTTTCTTCTTCAAAAGTTTGGAGAACTTCTCCGAACTTTTATCTTTTAGGGTTTTTTACAGTGGTAAAGTGTGGTGGATTGAGGCTCAGCTGGCTGTGAACGTGGTCTTCCATTAAGGCCTGAACTGAACAATCACTTCTAGGTATTATTCTAATTAGCTGGATTTAATTTTTAAAGATTATGGCAACCAAGGACGGATGCTTGGATGTATCAGAATTTATTTGATGGATTTCTTATTCCTGGAAATTTCACACAATAGGAGTGAAACAGAATAATTTTTCGTATTAATGCTAGACATTGTTATGAGAACCAGTATTATTCTAATAATTGTTATGAGAACCAGTATTATTCTAAGGCAATGTTCTTGTGTATTGTTCTGTAAATTCTTTTTCGCTGTTCAAGGAGTGCGAAGGCTAATCTTCTTATGATATTGTTTGGGATCAGATTTAAATCAATTTACTTAAATTTGATCAAGGTAATTTTTGTCTTGGAAAAGATTTAAACAAATTGATTTAAGCTTGTTTAAATCTATCCCAAACATCGCCTATATAATCATCGCTGAAGGTTGTCGGTTGCATGGTTTCTTACCGTCCCTTCTCTGTAGATGGTGGGTCCAATGAATTGAGCAAAAATTAAAAATTAACCTTTAACTTATGAAGAACCAAAAAATCTACGAGTATGCTTTTATTGGGCATATATGAAGTCTAAACTCTAAAGAGTAAGACCTACAAGTTTAGTAAAATAGTTCCCACTCTATCTGCCTAGCAAACTGTTAAGTGCTACTAACTTTTATGCGACTCCGGCCCTTTCTTCATCAAGACGTTAACATATCACATAATAAAAAATCATAAACTTGTCTTGTTGGGGCTAATAAAGGATATGACAAATGGTTCTACGTATCCGTGTTTAGTAACATAAGTATACTAATAAGAGAATTTGTCAGTTTTGGGAGGCCAAGGCTCCCCTAGTACCCCCTCTCTCCACCATATTCAAGGGGAAGCGATGAAATTTTTTTGATACATCATAAATGTGACAAGACTTCACAAGTTATGCCTTTTATCCAATATCAAAATTATTTTATAAAATGAGTTATTATCTGATTTGGTATTTAGAATCATGTACTTAGCCTTATTTAATAAGTTAATTTTTTACTATAATTTGATTGATATTTTAATTGAACCATATTTGCTTTGGGCCCCTCAGGAAAAAATAAATCGCTCCACCCCTAGACAGACGATAATACGTTCTGTTACATTCCACCTCGAGTCAAGCTCGAGATTTGATTACCTTCAGTGTGTCAAAAATAAGGGCGAAAGTGTAGTGACTTATGTTGCCCATTCTGATTTTTACATCTTACTTCATGTGTGCTAGGGTTGCCCTGGTTGACATCTGAATTATGCATGTCTGGGTATTGAGTTTTGAGTGAAGACCGTCGTTGGAGAACAGAATGGACTGTTGTCTGCATCTTACTTCTCCTAAAATTACTTGTGAATTCCGTAGTGATGTGCCAAAAGGCTCAGAAGATGTTGCAGATGATGCCACTGAACTTTCAAATTTGAATTTTGAGAAAAATTATTTCACTTTTTATATATATAAATTTCTCTCATATTTTTCTGTTTTGCAAGGGTTTCATATCAATGGGGGTTGAAGTGTATTGTTATAATTGCAGGAGGTAGTAGCAATCACTATTTTGCAATATCGAAGTATTTATCTCATTTTGGCTGGAGTATCTAATGGGAACTCATGACACAGCATTCAATGCCTGATTCTACCTTGCACCTTCACATTGAAGGGCTGGCAAGATTTCTAAAATAGAGAAATTTTTTCAAACTTGATTCCAAGTGAAATGCGCATAAGTGCAAACTTTAAGCTGAGTCTGATGTAAATCCCTCATAATTTATCTACTTTCCTGGATTGCTAAAAACTTGAGTGATAAGTTTATTTATAGATCTCGTGGTATTAATAAGTTTGAGATTTCCATATCCATTCACTGCCTCAACCAACAGGACCAAGTGCTACTTCATCCATTGGCGTTTCATTTGGGCCCTTTCTTCACGTTATAAAGTTAATCTTTTCCACTGGAGTCTTACATAATAGTCCACCTACTGGATCAATTCTCGCCAAGCATAATTTGATCACCAGTTATCAGTCTTTTTTGTAAAAACCCTATGTAAACCCAAGACCGTTTATTTCTTTCCCGGGTCATCTCTCAACATGCCTGGGTTTGTATCACCCTTGACCCTTAGAACTTCAGGGGATTGGAGGGTTGTGGATTGGTTGGTTAATTGGATTACAGATTCTAGCACATCTAAACAGGATCGGAAAGGATGTTTATTAATCATTTTTGTCTAACTTTGGTCTATTTGGATACATAGGAATCGGGTTCTATTTGATCAACACACTCTCAAAAAACCTTTGATTTCCCATTGATGAATGCAGAATGTCAATCAGGCCAGAGAGCAAGGGGCGACCAAGCTCCTATCTACCTTCTACCGACTGATGAAGCATGGAAACTACAGACGGAATGGGCTGGTGTCAGTTTTGTGGTGTTCAAAGGTTATCATTGTCTGTTTGGGAAGGCACTGTCAGTCAAAGCAACTTCAGCTCTCCAAGCTGAAGCAATAGCAATTTTGCATGCTCTACAATGGGCAAAAGATCAGTACCTCCAACAGATCACTATCCAGACAGATTCTATTCTTCTTGTAACGAGATTAATTTAATTTTGTCTAGTTAAGAGCGGTCTACTACTATCATCTCACCAGTTTCATATGACCTTATGAATCTTGGATCCAGTTTCAGTTATAAATCAGGCGCATGACTTGCCTGTGATAGCCAAAAATCATTATGTAAATTGGTCAATACCTTTATTAATGCAGTTCTTCTTATATATATCCTCACAATTTTTTTTTTCCTTTTTCTGATACAAATTGAAAAACTGTGGTAGCTTTTGTCTTTGCCATTTTAACCATGGTCCGGTCCACAAAGAGAGACTGGGCTTTTATTTTTCTCATTTGTGGTGACTAGTGACGGGTGTGAGCATTTTGCCTAAAATTAGACCAGGTTCTACAACAAAAGCAAAACATCAGGTTCAGCACTAAAGCAAAAAAAAAAAAAAATTCAGGTCCTAGCTCTAACATTTTATTAGCAACACTTATTTAGAATTAAGACCCAAGACAGGGATATGGTGCTTGCAATCTGACTTTCCTTAAATTGGACAAGATTTGCCACCCCACACCAATTATTATTTTTGAAAAGTGTGTTAAAAGTTTGGTCCACCATATTTGAACTGCTCACATGCTAAGAGGTAATACAAAAATGAACATGTGGCAAATTATCAAGCCATAAGCATGTAAAAAAGTGGTGGATCAAATTCAAAGGCTGATAATTAAGCTTTAACTTCATAAATTATTTAAGCTGATCTTATCATTAGAAGCAAAGGAGAAACAAAACTTGCCCTTTTAATCAACAAACCAAATAAGGAAAGGTTCTAGTGTTCAGACCACTGCATTGCCTTTAAAGCCCAGATAAGAAAAAGATGGACAACCTTAATAAAACACTTATTCTTGTTAATCGAACCCTACTGTTATTAAAAAAAAAAAAAACCTAAAACTGCCCTTTATAGGCTTTATATCATGCTTACAACATAAAAAAATGCAAACCCCAAAAGGTCTCATGCAAGGGCTCCAGAAACGAAGGTGGGTGAAAAATTAAATAGCAAATCTAATTTTAAAATGGGTAATTATTTTTGGGGTTTAACTCAGAGATGGTGTACCAAACCCCAACTGAGCCATTATTATCACAAGAACCTGTATATGAATAAAGACAAAATTGCAGAGAACATATCATTACGAATCAATACCCAAAATCCGATAATTCAGTTTTTTGGACAAAGCTACTGTGGGAAGGTTTACTATTTTTAAAGAAAGTGGATAATACTAAGCAAATAATCTATAATTACCAATAAACACATTTAGTAACAACAAGAAAGCAAAAAGATGCATGCAAATAATCAGGAAGATTAAGAATAACTAGAAATAATTTTCCTTTTTTAACCGTTAAACCTCTGCTCTCTTCCTCTCAAAGTTTAAACCACCAACACTGATTACTAATTAATCATCCTAAACCATAATTAACAGAACTAAAAGAGATTAATTAATTTAACAATAAAAAACATGCCACCATTAATCATTTTCCTTCTCTCTTACAACAATTATCTCTTTAATTAATTCTCTAGATCGATCAAGATGAAGAAGATGACCCATTATTAGAAATATGAAGATGAACACTACTACCCTCATTGTTGCTGCTATTGATGTTGTAACCATTGTTGTCAAAGCGAACTCTACCATTACCGTTATCACTGTTGTTGTTGTTGTTGAGAGTAAGAGGACCCGTTTCTCTTTTCCCAAAATTGTACTTGTTGTTGTGCATCCAAACCTTGAGGACACCTCTAGCAACCCCAATTTCACTGCAAAAATCCTGCAGCAGTTTCTCATCACACTTGTGAATCTTCCAACCCAGCTTATCTGCAAAATCACGCATCTTCACCTTCTGCTCTGAGCTGAACTTTGTTCTCGATCTCTTCCTCCCATTTGGGTTTTTCCTATTCATCATCATCGTTGGATTTAAACCTGAATGGTAATGATTATACTGATGGCCGTGGTTGTCATGATCAGACGGCCCAGGGAGTCCTCCTGTGCTCAAGGCAAGCAGCACCTTGGGTGCGGAGGTGTAGTAGGAATATGGGATTGGTGATGATAAAGATTGTGGCGGTGATGGGGATGGGGATAAGTGTGGGCCTGGGCTTTGGCCTGAGCTTTGACTTGGGCTTGAGCTAATCGGGTGTGGTGGTGGCTGCAGGTGGTGGTGGTGGTGGTGGAGGAAAGAGGCGGCCTTGATGGTGGTGGAGGGGTCATATGGGCCTTCACGGCGGTGGAAGTTACGGTGGCAGCCACAAGCGGCGCATTTCAAGGAGGTGGGGCTAGGCATGAACTCTCCACAGCCATCTAGGGAATGACCACCAAGGGTAGCAGCATGGTTTTTGAGGCATTCTTTGTAGGACACCTCCACCTCTGGTGGCTGTTGTTGGTGGTGGCCAACGGTGGTGTGCATTAAGGACTTTTTGGGGTGATGATGAGTAGTAGTTTTTGGTGGTGAAGACTCAATTTTTGTAAATGGGGTTTTGGCTGTAGGATTGGTCTTTGTTAGTTAAGTCCATTGGCTAGCCGGCTACCTCATTACATATAGATTAAAGGACCTTTGGGGGGTTTGGGGATGTTTATCTTTTCCTCTCTAATGGGTGTGAAGGGGGAAAGAATTTGGAGTTAAATCTGATGAGGATGATGTGATAATAATTAATGGTAAGAAGTTAAGAACATGGTGATGATGATGATGCTTATAATTAATGAGAAGGAGTGCTCACCCATGAACAGCCAAAGAAACATAAAAGAGGATGATAAATATCTAAAAAGAGAGTTTTATAATTAAAAAATGGGGCTTGTGGGGATAGTAGATACAGAGGCATATCACCTCAAATTTTAAGCTCCATTTATGAATTTCCTCTTTATACTTTATTGTTGAGATTATTATTATTTTTTATATTTTTAATTATTATAATTTAATACATTAACTTTTAAAATTAATCAAGTAACATTTTATTCTAAAAAGATCATCCAATTATTGAAAATAATTCCACCATTAAAGTGAATTAGGTGAAGACGGAAAAATGTGTATATTTGTTACCTTATGTGACATTTGCATGAGTTTTTTTAATTGTTTGATTAGAGTTTGCCCTGAAATAAAATAATTAGATCGATTTTAAAAATTAATGGATTAAATTGAATCAACTGAAACTATAACTAAAGGTGGAAAATGGGTATGTTGAACCGGGTCAACGGGTACAGATTAAAAATATTTTTTAACATATTTTATTTTTCATGTCCATACCAGTGTTTTAAAGGGTAGACAATCGGTCAAAAATAAATATTGACAAAAATTTTTGTTTTTAGGTGAGAAAATACTTATTCGGATAGGTTCTTACGAGTAACGAGTTAACGGATACAAATTAAAAAATATTTATTTTTAAAAAATCTTATTATTTATATATACATATGTATTTTAATGTTAATTGATAGATAATAAGTTAAAAACAGGTATGGGAAATCTTACCTCTAACTAGAACCAGAAAAACAATCTTACCAATAAAATAAAAGGAAAAAATTTATAATATAACCAAATTTCAACCATTTGTGTAACATAGAAATAATAGAAAAGGTTAAAAAGGATAAGATGGGGTCAAGTGTGTACTTTTACATAAGATTTTTCACGGTTTTCCCAATTCTAAATTAGTTTTAGTTAACTTGTGGGGCAGTTAAATCTTTGTTTGTATGCATGTAAGAATATATTCGCTGGAATTACCTAAACGTGTACGTGGGAATTTCTGCAGTATGCGTCGTACTAAAGGACATCTCAATCCAAAGCTCGTTCTCTGCAATTTTGTGATTTTCCACTACAAAGAAATTTGTCTCTAGTATCACCCTCCGTACATTGTGGCCTTCCAATGTCTGCCCTTCAAAGAAAGATTTAAATTTTGATGCTTGCACTGCAACAAACCAGTTCCGAGACGAAAGAAAATTTCAATGGAGATCAGCAAGCTTAGGTACTTTCATGGAAACTTTATGAAATAATTTTTTTTATAAATAGAAATTAGGCAAAGTATTTTTAAAAAATAGTTTATGTAATTAAAAAGTTATAAAAATTAATAAATTTGTGCCAAAAAACTGTTTTATCAAACACAAACTGAAAATATTGTTAGGCTAAACAATACATCTTTTTTATTTTATGAAAGAAATTGTTGAAGGTGATGGATGGATAGAATAGTATCTTGAGGTAATACACAGGTTAAGACCGAATGTGGGAGAAGAAATTTTCTTGTTTCGAGCACAAAACAAGCTCCTAAAATAGATTCTGATTTCTTACCTGGCTATCTTGCAATGGAGCTTTATATTTAGCTCTCAAACATATTGGTTACAACTAATCATAAAGATTCAAGAAGGCTAACTAACTAATAGCTTTTCTAACTAACATCCAACTAAGCAATCAACTACTTTCTCAACTAACTTCCCTTGTATTTGATGCCAGCTTTGCTTTTTCTTGTTGCTGCTTTTGCTACTCATTTATTGTCCCAAGCTTCACTGGTAACCTTTTGTCGCTTCCTACCTTATTGGTTCTCTTATGCTGCTCCATACTTCACAGATTTCCTCAAGGTTACTCTGTCTCTCAACTTTCTTCTTGTATCAATACTGCCTTCATGGATAACCACTTTGTCCTCAAGGTGAAGATGATGCAAGAAGTGCATGTTGAACTGTGTGGGCATCTTTCCATGAGGCTTTTTCTAAAGGTAGTTGATCCCGTTGTACCATGTATTGGTGTACCCATTTACCTTGCTGTAATATTTCTCTTTCTCCAGTATTGCAATTAGATGGTAGATGGGGTGAGAAATGGAGCAGTCTTTAGGAAGAGGAGTTTATGTTATGGTTGAACCTTTAAAAGGTTTTAGAAGAGACATGTGAAAGACAAGGTGTGGCCTGCACCATTCTAGAAGTTATAGTATGCATGCAACTTGGCCTATTCTTTCCAAAATAGTATAGGGGCCAAAGTATCTTTTGCCTAGCTTTTGGGAAGCTCTTACCGCTATTGAATGTTGTTTGGAAGGTTGCAATTTGAAGAATACTAAATCATCAAGCTCAATTGCATATCAATTTTGTGGTGGTCAGCTTGTTGCTTCATTCTTTGTTGAGCTTTCGACAAGTGAGCTCTGACTTGTTGTAAAATGTCTTCTCTACTACATAATTCATGATCAGCAACTTCAATGGAGGAGGAGCCTCTACAATATGTGGGTATGGTTCGTGAAATTTTACCATAGACAACCTGAAAGGGAATCATGCTTAGAGAGGAATGGAAGGAAGTGTTGTAATGGAATTCTACACAAGCTAAACAAGTGGACCACTGATGTGGTTGATCTGCAACAAAGGACCTTAAAAAGTGTTCCAAACATCTGTTGACAACTATTGTTTGTCCATTAGTTTGAGGATGATAAGAAGTACTCATCATCAATTGAGTTCCTTGTAATTTGAATACTTCTCTCCAAAACTGGTTGGTGAAGAGGCGATCACTGTCACTGACAACAGACTTTGGAAGTCCGTGGAGTTTGTAGACAGTGTTCATAAAGACTGATGTAACCTTACTTGTTGTAAAGTTAGGACCGAGAGGTGTAAAGTGTGCAAACTTACTGAGTTTGTCCAGTACTACATATATAGCAGTGAACCCATGCGAGCATGGTAGGTGAGTGATGAAGTCCATGGAGATATCTTCCCATATCTGCTTAGGAAATGGGAGAGGTTGTAGGAAGCCATATGGTTTGACACTAAGTGCTTTTACTTGTTGGCATGTAAGGTAGTGAGACAAATCGAGCTACATCCTTTTCCATACCCTTCAAATGGAATTTAGTAGATAACCTGACATAAGTTCTCAAAATGCCAGCATGACCACCTACTGGAGTAGCATGGCACTCAGTAATGAACAAGTGCTTCAAGTTGGAATTCTTTCCTACAAAAAATTTCCCTTGGTAGTAAAGAATGCCATCCTTTATAGTCCACTCCTTATGCTGTTGAGGTTCTTTGGTGCAGTCCAGTTGTAAGGCTACAATGTAAGTATCCTCTTGGTGTTCCTTTATGAGATCATCCAGGAATGTAAAGATAGGAATTGAGAAGGCTAAGCAGGTTGTCATATCCTTGTCATTAGGCAGCCTTGATAGAGCATCATTTACTGTATTATTTCTCCCTGGGTTGTATAGGATTTCATGGAAGAATCCTAACAACTTGATCAAATAAAGCTATTACTCAGGAGTTTAAATAGTCTGTTCCATCAAGTATTTAAGGTTTCTATGATCTGTTTTAACAATAAAAAAAAACTTTGCACCAAGGAGATATCGTTTCCATTTCTTCACAGCTGCAGTGATAACATACAATTATCTGATATATGCTGATTAAGATTACATTCTTATACCATCTTCGTGCAAAAAAAGGTAGCAGAATGAGGAGGCTGTAAGAGAACTGCTCCTGTTCTAGAGCCACTAGCATTTGTCTCCAAGGTAAATGGCTTAGAGAAGTTAGGAAGATTAAGAATTGGAGTAGAAGTCATAGCTTATTTTAACAACAATAATGCTTGTTGAGCTTCAGTGTTCCACTAGAAGGAATCTTTCTCCAGAAGGCCAGTCAATGGACTAACAAGGCTTGCATATCCTTTTACAAATCTTCTATAATAGTCTGTAACCCCAAAAACCATCTTAGTTGTTTTACTGAAGTAGGTTCAGGCCATTCTAACATTCCCTTGATCTTGTATTGAACATGTTCTACTCCCTATACAGTAATGATGTGACCCAAGTATTCTATTGAATTCTTTGTAAAATTGAATTTGCTGAAATTAGCATATAATGTATGTTATTGGAGACATTATAGGAGTAGTCTCAAATGAGTGACATGATCCTCCAGATTTTTGTTATAGACCAGGATGTCATCAAAGAAGATGATGACAAATCTTCTTAAGAAGGGTGTAAAAATTTGATTCATTGTGGTCTGGAATGTAGCAGGGGCATTTGTTAACCCAAAAGGCATTACCAAGAACTTATAATGGCCTTGGTGAATTCTAAATACAATCTTGGCAATATCCTCTTTTCTCATTCTAATTTGATGGTATCTAGCTTTGAGATCCAACTTTGAAAAGAGTATAGCACCATGTAGCTCATCCATTAACTCATCAACAGTAATATAGGAAATTTTTCCTTTACAGTTAGAGCATTTAGGCCTCTATAATCCACACAAAACCTCCAAAATCCATCCTTTTTCTTTACTAGCAAGACAGATGAACTATAAGGACTATTGTTGGGTTGAATTATACCCTATGTAAGTATATTGTTAACTAGATTTTCCATCTCAACTTTTTGATAATAAGGATAGCTATATGGCCTTACATTGACTGCTTTGACATGTGACTCCAATATAATTTTGTGGTCAATGGTTCTTGGTGGTGGTAGTGTAGTTGGCATAGAAAAAACAGTGTGAATTCTTGTAGTACTAGTGATATTTCATGATATTCTAGTTGCTTAGAAGAATTCAATGTGTCCACTTCTCGATTTACCATAATCATTGACATAAAAAACAAAAGTCTAGCTATCATGCTTAGACAATTTTGTAAGAGAACTACAAGAAATATATCCAGCTGTTACCTCTTGTTCTCCCTGTAGATGCACATTGGTGCCCTTCCAGAAGAAAAAAAATACATTGTAAAAACATTGTAATCTATTGTGACAAGTTTCAGTTCTTGTAGTCATTGAACTCCCAAGATAAGATCTGCTCCTTGGATTGAAATCACAAAGAAATCTGATGTGCACACATAGCCTTGAATGGAAACTTAGATTTGCTCACATACTTCAAAAACTTTAAGTATTCACCATTGCCTAATTGAACCTTAAAGTGAGAAGAGAGAGTAATAGGCAAGTCAAGAAACTAAGCTATTTTCTCTTTAATGAAGTTGTGAGTACTACCTTCATCAATTAGAATTTGTACTATGTGATTCTTGATAGAGCTCAACAGTCTTAAGGTCTTTGGTGTTTTATGACTAAGAAAAATATGTAGAGAGATCTCAGGAATCTGCTTCTTCTGGAGTGGCAAAAGGATTAAAAAACTTATGATCTTAGCTTTCTTGCTCTTCTCCTTCCAATAGCAATAATGAAATCTTTGCTTTACACTTATATCCTGGATGAAATTTCTCATCACAGTTAAAGCAAAGTCCTATTTCTTTTTTGGATTGCATTTCTTGAGGAGATAAACTTTTTATAGGGAACTTTTGAAGTGGTCGAGTTGCAAACAACACTGTGTGGGGATGTGATCCCAAACTGAGACCACCACTTTTGGTGACTTGCATCCAAAGGTTTGTAATTCAACTTAGATTGCTAAGATTTTGAAGAACCTTTAATATCTCCCCATCTATCTTCCTGTAATCTTGTTAATCCTACAACATCATGAAAATCCAGAGTCTATGTGCAATAACCTCCTTCCTAATATAAGGTTTCAAGTTAGAAATAAAAGAGTTCATTAAAAACTGATCAGAAAAACCATTGACTTTACTGGATAAGGACTCAAACTTTGCTTGATACTTTAAGATAGTACCTTCTTGAGTGAGTTTAGTCAATGCATATAATACCCGTATTCGTAAAATAAAGGTAAAGAAGTAAATTAAAAAATATAGCATGAAATTAAAATCATATATTTTACACAAAAGATTTAGTATTAAACAAAATAATTCTTAAAAAAAAATTCTGGGATGTGGACGTCGTTAAAGGATTTTTGGGACGTGAATGTCATTAAAGGATTTTTGGGACGTGAACGTCATTAAAAGAAAAGATAAAAAAATTATTATTAAAATGAAGAAAGAAAAAAAAATATATATATATATATATATTAAATTATTACTTTTTCAAAAAAAAAAAAAAAACCAAAGTAAAAAAAGGGTGGCAGCAGGTGGCAAAACCTGCTGCCAAACCAAAGGAAATGAAATTTTAAGTTGACACATTTTAGTGTCGTGGCAATTGGAGAAATTGGGGGGAACTACTGTTGGTGCCAACGAATTGGTGAGCTGCCGAGATTTTGGGGCAGCAAATATGTATATATATACACCTCTGTGAAATATGTTTACAGATTTCACATAGTTTCTTTCAATCTTTCGTTTTTCTTTAAACTCTTGGGAACCCAAAGAAATGCTGAAAGAGCAAAATTTTAAAGAAGTTTTCTGCAGAATTTCATAGAGAATCAAGAATAGCTATCAGGAAAGCAGAAGGTAATATTATAGTGTTTATTTTTGAATTTCTGACATTTATGAAGTTTCCTTAAATTCAAAGTGGGAATTTTTAAAGTGTGTGGTTTATATCAGATTGAAAAATAAATTAGAAAATTTATATAAATATGATGTTAGGTGTTGACGATCTACAACCGAGAGAATTTTTGAAAGAAACGAGAGGTAAGGAGGTGATCTATTGGTAGCTTTAAGAGCTATGTGGTGAATTGGATTTACTTTAAGTAGTCTAAATAAAAAATCAATTATTTGGTGATAATATTAAATTTAATTATTAAAGTATAATTGGGTGGTAGATAAATCTTTGGGTGAATAGATATGGTATAGATGTTGGAATCATAGAAAATTATTACGTGAGAAGAAATATTATTAGAAAAATAAGTTGATTTAATAATAGAAGTGAGAAGTGAAATTATTGATGAGCTATGATTGAGATTTTGATACGAATTATGATGAGATGAATTTTAGTGGATCTTGATAAATTTTAATGGATGAATTGATATGATTTGGGATAAAATTTGGGTGAATCTTGACAAGCTTTAATGGATTATTTGATGTGATTTGGGATGAGAGGAATTTTTGAGAATAATCAGGATAGCCAATTTAAGTGTTTTAAATTTATATGTTGTTTTTATATTAGTGTTTATATGCATATTTCATATCATGGCTCATATACATAATAATTAAATGAGAAAGAAAAGAACTAGGAAGGGGCCGGTCTAATAAAATAACCGTGACAGTCGGTATATGCTAGAAATAAAAAGGGACACCGTGATAGCCGGTATATGCTGGAAATAAAAAGGGACACCGTGCCAGTCGGTATATGCTGAGAAAATTCTGTGGTAACCGGGACTAAGTTGCAAAGTAAAGAACCGGGAGAGGGCCGGTCTGAGATAATAACAACCTGTCGACAGGTGGGAAGATGTTTCCATCATATTAATTCATGCATTTGCATTTGTTTTAATTATTACAGCATTATTGAAATGCTGAGGTGTGATGTATCATCGTGAATACAATTATAGATGATTAAGTCTCACAGAAAGAGACAGTTATGATGAAAATATTATTGAAAAGCTGAGATGTGGTATATTGTTGTGAATAATGATTGAGTCTCACAAAAAGAGACAACTATTATGATAAGATTATTAAAATGCTGAGATGTGGAATATTATTGTGAATATCATTAGAGATGATTGAGTCTCACAAAAAGAGATAGTTATGATGATAAGATAATTAAAATGATGAGATATGGTACATTGTTGTGAATTTAATTATAGATGGTTGAGTCTCATAGAAAGAGACAGTTATGGTGATAAGAACCATCTAAATGATGAACTTTATGATGTGAACCTCATTACGAGGTAATTATGAGATAATTGATGGTCTTAAGGTGGACCAATGATTGAGAAGAAGATATTGATAGAGAATGAATCATATGACATGTGAAATGATAGTAGAAAATTGTCATTAGGTTATGTGAAAAATAAAATATTAAATATTAAAGGATTATTTATGAAATTTGGAATACTTTTAGTAAATATAATTCACTGAGCTTGTGAAACTCACTCCTCATTGTACAATGATTTTCAGGTAGCAGGCTTGGTAAAAAGTTTGGTGAGTTGAGGTTTAGAAGAAATCATTTTCTGTAAGCCGCGTACGTGTCATCATCCTCAGATTAATGAGAAAATAAAACGAAAAATTTATTTGTAAATCTTCATGCATTTTACGTTGTAATTAATGTTTAAAGATCAGATCGAGGTAACTCCCCTGTTGAAGGTGGATGATTTATGTTAAAATTTTTCTATTGGTGTTATATATTTTATTGTTGCATATAACTCCCCTGTTTTAAGGAGTGTTTTCTAACAATTTATCAGACCTAATGAATTTTTTTTTCCAATTACTCAAGGAGAAATTAACTACAGCTCTAGTATTGGTGTTTCCTTCCAGTAATGAAGGATTTATGGTGTATAGTGATATGTTACATCAATGATTGGGATATGTGTATCATAGGAAAGTTGTGGGCTATACATCTAGGCAATTGAAGATTCATGATAGAAATTACTCTACTCATGATTTATAGTTGGCTGTCATAGTGATTACTCTAAAGATTGGAGATAACGTTTGTATGGAGCCACTTGGGAGATATTTATGGATTATAAGAGTTTGACATACTTACCTACCTAGAGAGTAAATTTAAGGCAAAGATAGTGGATGGAGTTGATAAGTAACGATGATTGTACAATTTACTATCATCTAGAAAACACGAAGGTGATAGTTGATACATTGAGTAGAAAGCCTACAAGAAGTTTAACTGCTATTGAGAGTCCTGATGTGAAATGGATGATAGATTTAAAAGAGATAAGAATGAAGTTGAATAACAGTGGTAGAGGACCATGGATAAAGAATGTAGTTGTACGAATGCTTTTGAGATGCAGAAATAGAAAAGATTAAACATTGCGTGCTTACTAGAAAGAAATATATTTGATCCAGCAATTATTGAGTTAACAACTAAGATAATCAAATCGGTTAGAGAGAATCGTAAAACAGCACAGAGTGGATCAATTAACTTTGTTGATTCTAAGAAAAGATCTCTTGAGTTTCAAGTAGGTGAGTTAGTGTATCGAAAAATATCTCAATGAAAAAGTGTATTGAGATTTAAATAGGAAGGGAGAGCTGAATCTGAGGTATGTGGGACTCTATGAGGTTGTGGAGAAAGATTGGGTGTATATACATGTACCAATAAGGATTTTAGAGAAAAAGGAACAAGTTTTGTATAATAAAGAAATTGCATTAGTTCAAGTACGGCGGCGGAACAAGGATGTTAAAGAGATTACGTGAAAGTGTGAGACAATTATGAAGAGGTATTATTCACAACTGTTTTTAGAGCAAAGTGAAGAAATTTCGAGGACAAAATTTTTGTAAGGTGGGTAGAATTGTAATACTCGTATTCGTAAAGTAAGGGTAAAGAAGTAAATTAAGAAATATAGCATGAAATTAAAATCATATATTTTACGCAAAGGATTTAGTATTGAACAAAATAATTCTTAAAAAATAATTCTTGGATATGGACTTCATTAAAGAATTTTTGGGACGTGGATGTCATTAAAGGATTTTTGGGACGTGAACATCATTAAAAGAAAAGATAAAAAAATTATTATTAAAAAAAATCTGGACGTCTAAAACGTCCAGAATGAAGAAAGAAAAAAAAAATATATATATATTAAATTATTACTTTTTCAAAAAAAAAAAAAAAACCAAAGTCAAAAAAGGGTGGCAGCAGGTGGCAAAACCTGCTGCCAAACCAAAGGAAATGAAATTTTAAGTTGACACATTTTAGTGTCATGGCAATTGGAGAAATTGGGGGGGACTACTGTTGGTGCCAACGAATTGGTGAGCTGCCGAGATTTTGGGGCGGCAAACATGTATATATATACACCTATGTGAAATCTGTTAACAGATTTCACATAGTTTCTTTCAATCTTTCGTTTTTCTTTAAACTCTTGGGAACCCAAAAAAATGCTGAAAGAGCAAAATTTTGAAGAAATTTTCTGCGGAATTTCATAGAGAATCAAGAATAGCTATCAGGAAAGCAGAAGGTAATATCATAGTGTTTATTTTTGAATTTCTGACATTTATGAAGTTTCTCTAAATTCAAAGTGAGAATTTTCAAAGTGTGTGGTTTATATCAGATTGAAGAATAAATTAGAAAATTTATATAAATATGCTGTCAGGTGTTGACGATCTACAACCAGGAGAATTTTTGAAAGAAATAGAAAAGGCAAGGAGGTGATCTACGGGTAGCTTTAAGAGCTACGTGGTGAGTTGGATTTACTTTAAGTAGTCTAAATAAAAAATCAATTATTTGGTGATAATATTAAATTTAATTATTAAAGTATGATTGGGTGGTAGATAAATCTTTGGGTGAATAGATATGGTATAGATGTTGGAATCATAGAAAATTATTATGTGAGAAGAAATATTATTAGAAAAATGAGTTGATTTAATAATAGAAGTGAGAAGTGAAATTCTTGATGAGCTATGATTGAGATTTTGATACGAATTATGATGAGATGAATTTTATTGGATCTTGACAAATTTTGATGGATGAATTGATATGATTTGGGATGAAATTTGGGTGAATCTTGACAAGCTTTAATAGATTATTTGATGTGATTTGAGATGAGAGGAATTTTTTAGAATAATCAGAATAGCCAATTTAAGTGTTTTAAATTTATGTGTTATTTTTATATTACTGTTTATATGCATATTTCATATCATGAGTCATATACATATGCATTAAATGAGAAAGAAAAGAACCGAGAAGGGGCCGGTCTAATGAAATAACCGTGACAGCCGGTATATGCTGAAAATAAAAAAGGACACCGTGACAGCCGGTATATGCTGGAAACAAAAAGAGACACCGTGCTAGCCGGTATATGCTGAGAAATTCCGTGGCAACCGGGACTAAGTTGCAAAGTAAAGAACCGGGAGAGAGCCGGTCTGAGATAATAACAACCTGTCGACAGGTGAGAAGATGTTTCCATCATATTAATTCATGCATTTGCATCTGTTTTAATTATTACGGCATTATTGAAATGCTGAGGTGTGATGTATTATCGTGAATACAATTATAGATGATTCAGGCTCACAGAAAGATATAGTTATGATGAAAATATTATTGAAAAGCTGAGATGTGGTATATTGTTGTGAATAATGATTGAGTCTCACAAAAAGAGATAGCTATGATGATAAGATTATTAAAATGCTGAGATGTGGAATATTATTTTGAATATCATTAGAGATGATTGAGTCTTACAAAAAGAGATAGTTATGATGATAAGATTATTAAAATGCTAAGATGTGGAATATTATTGTGAATATCATTAGAGATGATTGAGTCTTACAAAAAGAGATAGTTATGATGATAAGAACTATCTAAATGATGGACTTTATGATGTGAATCTCATTACAAGGTAATTATGAGATAATTGATGGTCTTAAGGTGGACCAATGATTGAGAAGAAGATATTGATAGAGAATGAATCATATGACATGTGAAATGATAGTAGAAAATTGTCATTAAGTTATGTGAAAAATAAAATATTAAATATTAAAGGACTATCTATGGAATTTGGAATACTTTTAGTAAATATAATTCACTGAGCTTGTGAAGCTCACTCCTCATTGTATAATGATTTTAAGGTAGCAGGCTTGGCAAAAAGTTTGGTGAGTTGAGGTTCAAAAGAAATTATTTTCTGTAAGCTGCGTACGTGTCATCATCCTTAGACTAATGAGAAAATAAAATGAAAAATTTATTTGTAAATCTTCATGCATTTTACGTTGTAATTAATTTTTAAATATCAGATCGAGGTAACTCCCCTGTTAAAGGTTGAGGATTTATGTTAAAATTTTTCTGTTGGTGTTATATATTTTATTATTGCATATAAGTGTCGTGCTTGGATTTTCAAAATGTGATGACACCGTTTCGGGGGTGACCAACCCGGGATGGGTCGTTACAATGCACCTTGAGGTTCTTTATAGACAGAGGGATGAAATCTTGATTATAATGCTTTGAAAAACTGGGGCTAAGATTGGATCATCTTGTTGTACTAAGTCCACTAAAACCAACTTACAACTAGACCTTCCAGGTAAACGAAATAAGTTGTAATATTTGATAGTCAAGAGTGTTGAAAAAGAGGAAGAATTGCTCAGCTTGGAAGATTCAATCAGTAGGATCTCCTTTGAATCTTGGTAGTTTCAGCTTGACATTTTTGAAGATGAACAATGAAAACACCAAATGCTGGAAGTGGTGGATGGGCAGTATAGTATCTTGAGGTAATATGCAGGTTAATGACAGAATATGGGAGAGAAAATGTTCTTGTTTCGAGTACAAGACAAGCTCCTATAATGGATTATGATTTCTTACCTTACAATCTTACAATAGAGCTATATATCTAGCTCTCAACTAGATTGGTTACAATTGATCATAAAGATTCAAGAAGGCTAACTAACTAACAACTTTTTTTGAACTAAAATCCAGCTTAACTAACTTTTCTTATCTTTGACACCAACTTTACTTCTTCTTGTTGCTATTTTAATACTCATTTGTTGTCCCAAGCTTCACTGGTAACCCTTTGTTGCTTCCCACCTTACTGGTTCTCTTTTGTTGCTCCATACCTCACTGGTTTTTTCAAGGTTGCTCATTAAACTGAAAGATAATCCTTGAGAAAAAAAGGGAGTTATCGAAGAATAATTCTCCCTCATCCAAATTCAAACACTCAAAATGTTTCTAACAAATCTTTCTAATTCGTGAGCCATCGAATTAGCAGCGTTACAAGTATGAACACATTTCACAAAAGAAAAGGAAGACAAAACAGATTTTCCCTCATCAATCAGAGCCCCAAAACTAGTCAAACAACACTCCTAGAATTTAATACAGACACAACTAGCATTTTATTTTACTCAAGGTATAAGTGGTGGATACCAACATCACAGTCTAGCCGCAAACCCTCAATGACCGTCATAGCCTTAACCATTGCAATCTCATACAATCAATCACTTTTCTTGGACATGAATGCAATGACCTACCTTTTCCATCTCAAATATTAGAATTAACTCCCATTTCATTTGAACTTGGAAAACCGCTTTGTCAACATTTAACTTGAAATAACCTCGTGTATGAGGGATCCAACAAGCATCTAGTCTACTCGTCGTTGGGTTTGCTAGCTTTGAGAAAGCCCCTGAATTAATAAATACAATGCCCAACCTAGTTCAACAACTCAGCCGCACTTAACCATCGACCTCCATAAATACGCGCATTCTGATTACTCCATAGCAAGCACATAACAACAACTGCCAAAAAACGTTCTAATGGATCAATTTTTCAAATAGCCTAAAAATCATGTCATAGGTAGAATGTGGGCGTAACTTTTTTATCACTTCATCCATGAAAGTGAACTGTCACATTTCGTGTGCATATTCACAGAAGAAAAAACATGAACTACCGATTATGAACCTTCATTACATAAGGTACATGTAGCTTCCGATGGAACTTTATTGTGCCACAACTTCTTTTTAGTGAGTAAACTATTGCGACAGAGGCATTAAACAAAATGCTTAATTTTGTTTGGGACTTCTAATTTCCAAATGATATCTCACACTAAGACTGGTACAGAGGAGGAGGACCCTGATCATGCCTGGACTCCGTCGATTCCTCGCACTAAAAAGGTATAATTGTACTTTTTACCAAATAATGAGCGGTACTTGTATGATTTATAGAACAACACATCCTTCCACCCATTCACCATAAGCTGTAAAATAAGCTTCGTTTCATGAGGAAGAAAAATCTCCCGAGCAAGTGATATATTCCATGATCTATTAGGTAGATCAATGGTGAGACATCACCTTATACATGGTTGTAATCAAGAGCCATTTATCGTACCAAATGGAGATAGACATTCCATTTCTCATGCGCCATATTTGACCCCCTAAACACGAGAAATACTTATATGCACTTGGTGCAAAACACCATTTTTGCACCGGGTGAAAACTTCATTGATAATTATTAGATAATTTCATTGGTAACATTCGTACAACCATTATTCATGTTATCAATGAAATTACCTAATAATTACTAGTGAAGTGTTCATTAGGTGTAAAAATGGTATTTTGCACTAAGTGCATGTAAGAATTTCTCCCTAAACACACTCCTCATCCCCCAAGTGTTATGCCAAACAATACTTGTGCTTTTTGTATGTAAAAGTTTAAATGAGAGTGAAAACGCATTCAATGAAAATTGAAGAAGGTAATGGGTCAAAAAAAAAAGTGTTGTCAAAAAAATTGAAATAAAATGAATAGTAACTTTTTATATAATTAAATGTTAAAGTAAATATAATTTTCATTCTCTAAAATTAAAAATAGATCGAGACAACAATTTTTTAATCTAAAACACCTTTTATACTTTTTTCAAAGATAAAAATTGATGTGAATAACATGGATAGTAACCTGTCTTTATGGCACAACTTTTAATCAAAATAACTTTACTCATTAAAAAATATTATCATACATTATTATGATTGGTAAAAAAAATAAAAAGAAAGAAGAGATAGGAAAAAAAAATACGGTAATCATTTTTGGATGAAAAATTAAAAAAAGAAAGAAAAATAATCTTGATTTAATCTTCACTCTTTTATTCTCAATATTTAATAAAATTAACAATTATAATTTTAAAAAAAACTGAAAAATGTGGACTTTTTTTCACATTTCTCTTATACAAAGTGTTTTTTTCCACTGTTTTTCTTCACTGATCATAACTTTAAAAGTATATATATATTCTCTCAGATTCAGGTAGTCCTCAATCTGATGCATCAGAAGCAGAAGGTTCAAAACTGAGGCTAATTTGTCTTTTTAAAGCACCATTAAACTAATTTAATAACTTGCGTGATAATTAAAATTGACTTGCATCTTCTAGTTATCTTAATCTTGCAGGAACTTATTACGTTGCTTAAATAAAGTAATGGAAGAAGGTTGATTTGGGACCACCCCTTACGAAAGAAAGTAATTAGGAATATCGAATTGGGGCCAAGCGATCATCATTTTCTTTCAATTCCACGTGTTGTTGCATTACTGTAGTAATGCGGCCACACGCCATGTTTTTTTTAATCTTAATTAATATTCCCTTTAATGATTACTGGTTAAAATATAGTTTGATTTAATAATAATTTTGATTTTTTAAATTATGAACCAGTTTTTAAAATAATTTATGAAATAGTCACAATTCAATTTTTTAACTATGATTTTTTTATTTATATAAAGTCTGTTTATAAAAAAAATTAAATAATTTTATAAACTCTTTCCAATTGTATATTGTATTTTTTTTTTCAATTGATTTGAAATGAAAGGAGTTGAAAGCTTTGCTTAAGATAACTACAAGAATTTAGCATTTTTAGTAAGATCCAAAATGCAAGCATTGCAATGGTTAGAGAACTTGAATGAGTGGATAGACAGAAAAGACTGACAAATGTGCAAGTAGTGATAAAAGTAGTGGTTTTCTAGGATAATATTTTTTTAATGAAAAAGGATAAAAGAGAAAGAGAAATTCTGAAGGCTCAAATAATGGTTTGATTTCACCCAAATCTTAAACACTTTGCATGAGCTTGATTGTTACAATGAGGCATCGAAAGAAGTTTGGCTTAGCTATAGATGCTGAGTTGAGTGATTTAACATGATTTTAATTGTAATTAATTTGATAAAACATTTTCTATAGCATGTTTTGAGGATAGTAATTAAAATGACTAAAGTTTTTAATAGGAGTATCTCTCGGTGGGTTTTTTGCATTTGTCTCGTGAGAAGTTGATTTATGTTTTGTAGGGGCTGCTTACTCATTTTTTCTTTGCAAGCATTCTATCTATGAATGAACGGGTGGGGGTCTACTTAATCCCCCACCACAAAGTGCGGTTTTAACCAAAAAAAGAGAAAAGTATTTTTACTCATTTTATACCATAAATACATATCCAAACATTGGTTTGGGGTAAGACAATTTTTCACATTTTCATATTTTGTGCATTTTTTTTTTCATTTTACATATCATCTATATGAAATATACGATGAAAAATCAATAAAAATATTTTATTCAATGGTGATACAAAATTATTTGTTGATGATAGCACGAATGCATATTTTTTACCTTTGCAAACTTTATTGATAATTTCATATAAATATATTAATAATTTTTAAAATCTCCATTAATAACACCAAAAGATTTAAACACGTTTACGTGTTAGGTGGAGGATGTTAAAGTTAATATCATCCACTTACGTCTCTTTAATTTTATTATTTTTATTTTTTTTTCATTCTGATTTCCTCTCACTTTTTTTTTCGTATTCTATTCTAATCATATCATTTTCTTTCATATTCTATTCTAATCATATCCTAAACCGAAAGTCTAGATTGGTTTCGATTTTGGATTGAGGACCCATAATTGCAATGGAAGCCTGAGAACTCCATATAATGAGAGTCATATAGGTAGACTACGTTCTTCACTAATGGTGCACGTTGGAGATATGATGTTTTGTCTTTATGTTTCTTGTTGAAGCTAATCCTCAACCACGCTTAATTAGAATCCAAGAAACAAAAAATCTATTCCAAAACATAGCAGAAATTCATAAAGCATCAAATCTATTCTCAATCTCGATGAGACAATGGTTTAGGGAGGGGCTTTTGGCATAATTACATTCTAATCTATACTGTGCCAATTAATTTCTGCGGCCATATTAAAATGGGGCCGTAATGTCAGCAATCACTTTATATGAGAAATGATAAAAAGCCCAAATGATTAAGGTAGTGTTTGGTAAAAATTAAAATTAATTTTTAAAATTTAATAAAAAATTAATAAATCAAATCAAATTATTTATTGATTATTATTTAATAAAATTTAATTTATTATATAATAGTTTTTTTAAAAATAAATTATATTTTAAAATAAAATTGGATCCGATCACCGCCCAAGACTTTCACCCCTATAACCCATAGAATTGGGGTCTCAATGCTCTTTTAGTCAAAAATCTCTTAATGGATTAGAACAACGTTCTGACAGTTATGTCATTATCGTAAGAGCACGCGCATTGTGCAAAATGACACAAAATTTACATGTAGCTATTGACCAATTGGAGCAATAATATGTTAGAGCTCATTTCTATAAAGAAATGAAACAAGAGCCATATGTTAATTAGGTCAAATAATAGTGAAAGTACTTATAACTGTAATTATTATTGATAAGAAATTTTTTTAAATGATTAACAGTTGAATTACAATGATAGAATATCTTCATAAGTACAATAAAGTTATCTTCTTAATTATAATAAAAATTGAATTCAAAAGTGACCAATTGATACGACAAGAAGCACAGGTTGTCGGGCTATAATTGCTCATAAAATAATACCTTTCCTTAATTGAAAGACATTTAAAGCTAGTTAGGTTCATGAACATAATAAAATTATAATTATAATAAAATAAAATTAAAAAAAAATTAAAATGAAATTATTTTAATATTATGTTTGGTTTATAAAATTTTACGATTGAAATTAAAGTAATATAATAAAAAAAGACTAAAATACCCGTTGCATATTTTATTATGTATATTTTATATATATATATATATATATATATATATATATAAAGTCCACAAAAAGTTTTTTCTCTTTCATTTTTGGTCTTTTTCCTCGCGAATCAGAGGGAGTTTTTTTTCTTCCTTATTTCTCATCCATATTCATTCTTTTCCTCCTTTGTGGCCTTGATTTGGGGTCTATGATTTGGGTCTCGATTTGAGTTTTGATTTGGGTATGTGATTTAGGTTTATTGTAGATATGTAGGAGGAGGAAGAAGAAGAAGGGAGAAGAAAAGGAGAATGAGAGAAAGAGGAAGAGGAGGAAAAGAGAAACGAAGGGTTGAGGCCATGAGGATGAGGGGGCTAGAGGAGGAAAATGGAAAAGAAGAAGAGGTGCGGGGAGGAGAGAAGAGAGAGAATGAGGAAGTAGGAAAGAGGAGAATGAGGAGAAGGGAAAAGGAAAGATGAGACGCGAAAGAGGAGGGTTGAGGCATGGAGGAGGAGGGGGCCAGGGGAGGAGAAGGGAAAAGAAGAAGAGGCGCATGGAGGAGGGAAGAGAAAAGAGGAAAAGGCCGCACGATCTGGTGAGGCTAGGATGAGTATAAGGGGGAAATAGAAGGGAAAGAAAAGTGAGGGGGAGGGGGAAGGAGAATGAGGGGAAAGAAGGTACAGTGGCGCTGGGGAGGAGGAAGAAAGAGGTGCGGTGGCGCGAGGGAGGAGGGGGAAGGGGCAGTGCCACCGGCGAGGAGGGAGAAGGGGTGGCTATGACAAGGAAGAAGAAAATGGAGGGGAAAGAAGAATAAAGAGGGAGGGGTAAAATGGTCTTTGAAAAAAAATTATCCAACAGAGTCCTAGGGTGAGGGTGAGACAGATTATGAGGGATTAGGACTAACCTAGTCCCAACTTAATCCCAAATGAACAGTTAATCCCTCCAACCAAACATGAGACTAACTGTTCATGTGGGATTAGCTAATCCAATCCCATGTTTGTACCCTAAAACAAACGAGCCCTTAATTCATGACTTTATTTTTTTTTCTTCGATAATTGAAGGTAAGAGATTTGAACTTAATTACTCATTCTTAAAAGAGATGAGTATTTATTTTAATAATCGATAAAGTGACTGTAGTTTTTGTTTGACAATCACCATTGAGTCTTTATGTATTTATTTTAAAATTTCATGATTGGGATTAAAGTGGCATAACAAATAAAAGACTAAAATACCCATTGCATATTTTATTATATATCCTTTATATATAATAATTATATTATATATATTATAAAGTCCACAAAAAGTTTTTTCCCTTCATTTTTTGTCTTTTTCCTCGCGAATCAGAGAGAGTTTTTTTAGGGCATGTACATGTTTTGGGTCTGTTTTTTGCTTGACGGTTTGGGCTTGGGCCCATGAATAGCCGTGGTTTTACAGCAGGGCAGAAACCCTAATTAGGGCATTTTAAGTTGCTTATAAATACTCTCTATGTTCTGAGCACACATTGTAACGAGAGATTTGTGAGGTTGATTATAGTGAAACTTCTGGCAGGATGTAGCCCTATTTTGGGGTCAACTTAGGTATATTGTGTCTTATTTTCTTTCTGTTTATAATTCGTGTGATTGATAGGTCTTGAATCGTTCAACGAGAATGTATAAATTTAGTAGAATCTTTGGTTACTCAAAGGAACACATTGATTTGATATGAACTAGTTGTATTAAGAGGATACAATGATGCTATGATAACCCGAATGTATCAAGAGGATACATTGATACTAGTCGGATAATGAAAGTGTGAGATAATATCCTAAGAGTGGGTGATGTTTCTTGAACGAGCAAGAAGCAAACCTATATATCTCACATAATGGAATCCGAGTTAATTGCCTCGACAGCAATTGATAAAGAAGTATAATTGATTAATTATAAATTTATTATTAGAAATAAATTTTATGGCCACATCATATGCCTTCAAATATATTCTTTGTGATAATGAAGTTTTGTCAAGGGCTTATAGTGATACCTTAAATGGTAGATCTAGACATATTAGTCTAAGATATGAGTTTGTAATACAATTAAGTTAAAATGAGACGATCACAATTATCTTTATGAGATCAATTAAGAACTTGATTAATTCACTTACAAAATTTCTTCTAAAGAGTTAGTAAGAATGATATATTATGAGATATGGGGCTGAAACATTTTTAAAAGGAATCACTACTCATGGAAACTCGAATTTATTCTAGCATTACACTAGTTATAAAGTTTAATGTGTAAAAACAAGTTATTGTATAGTGATTGTTAATACTGAAACAATGTGAGCCCATAAAATAAAAGTCAGTACTATCCGTTATGTATCTTAGAGGTTGAGTTCAATTCTTAATGAAGCCTAAACTGATATTGTAAATATGTCATAAGTAACAGAGACACGTTATAGAGCTTCATCGACTTGAACTTAGAATTAGTGTTGCTTCTTAAGAGAGTTTAAGGTTTACTCTTGAGAGAGTTCATAAAACTAGGTATGCTTCAAGCACGTGGTCAAAATGGTGCTATGTATAAATCAGAACTTCTCATTAAAATAATAGAGTGACATATATGTGATATTTTCGACTCTATTACAAAGAGTTTCTAATTTAATGCTATTAAGCAATTAGATAATTTATAGAGTCTTGAAGTATTTACACTAAGTAAATATTTAAATCAAAAAATATATTTACATATGTACATCAATCTCAGATTATCTTGGCTGTAAAATTTTGTCAAAGTTTGTTGGAATTTTGTTTTCAAAACAAAGAACCCAATCGACTGGGGTTGAGGGCCAGTCGACTAGAAGTGCGAAGATGCAGTTTCTGTTTTAGACAAGCTATTCGTCCAATCAATTTGAGATTCGTTATTTTTCAGAATCCTAAATTTCTAAATTACTTTTCAAGGAGTTATGTCTTCTATCTCATACCTTTTCAATTGTATAAATTTATGGAAGTTAAGACACGTTAAGATAACTGATTTTTCAGTTTTAAAATCACCATTTCTTCTTCATAATATTTTACAGTTTTTACAACCACTATTATCACTTTTTCAAGGAGAGTTCTTGTAACGACCCATCCCGGGTTAGCCACCCTCGAGACGGTATTGTCACGTTTTGAAATCTCAGCATGACACATATATGCAACCTTGTAAAAACATCAATTGAAATTATATATGTACATAAATCTTCAACCCTCAGCAGGGGAGTTATATTATTAAAATTTCAATTGAAATAATATGTACAACATATTATACATGAATATTTACAAAAAAAAAAAATTCATTAGCATGAGGATGTGGACCACGTGGTTTACAGAAAATGATTCAATCTGAATCTCAGCTCACAATTCTATCTGTCCTGCCCACTACCTGAAATTGTTTAACAATGAGGAGTGAGTTTCACAAGCTCAGTGAATTAAATTTACTAGAAGTACTCGATTATATACTTCCAGTCACATCTTATAATTCAATCGTTTTTAATTTACCAATATAAATCATCTATTTCGTCACAGATAATCATTCAATCTTTCAAATAATCTTCCTATATTCATTCATCTATTATCTCATATAAATCAATAATAACATCCTATTATAATTTCAATCATTTATCAATCTCATCTTAAATTAATCATCAAACATATCAATTTCTCTTTTCATATATTTAACCGTCTTGAGATTTTCAATTTAACATTATTATTTACCTCGTTATGAGGTTTACAGTGCGTAATCAATCAATTAAATAATTTTTCATATCATACTTTCACATTTCTTTCTCATCATATCTGTTTCTCTGTGAGACTCATTTGCCTATTAATAATTTTACAATCAAGTATGATATTTTAGCATCTCAATCAATAATAATCAATATTTAAAACAAATGTAATGCATGAATTTAAACTATTTTTCTTTCTTTCTCATCAGATCATTTCATATTATCATTTGGGAATGTCTTCCCACATGTTGACAAGTTTCAACCAAACCTGCTGCCTTCTTGGTATTTTACTTCTTGGTATTTTATTTTCAGCTAGACTGACTACTTTCTCGGTCTTTTATTTTCAGCTAGATCGGCTGCCTTCCCGATCTTTTATTTTCAGCTAGATTGACTGTCTTCTCGGTCTTTTATTTTATGCATATGAACAATAATATGAAAACAAACAGACCAGCTACCTTCTTGGTATTTTATTTTATGCATATGAGCAATGATATGAAAACAAGCATACATTCAAGCATTTAATTTAGCTATTCAGCTCTTTCTCAAAATTATTATTTTTATCACATTCATTAAATTATCTCCTCATATATCATATTCACTTTTTAATCATATTTTTTAAAATTTTCATAAAACTTGTCAGCATATTTTTCATTTATCCATCATTTTTAAAATATAAATTCTTATATAATTTATGTTCAACACACTTTCCAATTCCTAATCAATCAATTTTCATTGAAAACACATCATTAAATCATTGTAATTCACTTATTTATCCAAATATCATAATTTTATATTTTTATTGGTTTCGATTACTAAAAGTAAATCTAACCCACCATGTAGCACTTAAAGCTATCCGTGGATCACCTCGTTGCATTTTCTACTCATTTCAACAATTCTTGAGATTGCTGATCACCAACATCTCAAATATGATGAAGTCTTACTATTGTAATTGAATGATTGTACTATCACTAATATTGGAGAAATTTTCTTTATAACTTTTTACTAAGAAATTTGAATTGAATAAAAAATAAAACCAAACGGGATTTGATAAGAATTACGAAACAAAACAAAAAAAAAAACTAAATTTTTATATCAAAATGTTAACACTGCCACCGTGGTTTTTTTGTTGTCCAACATGCCTATTTTGCATGTTGGACAGTCAACACATGAGACTCTTTTTTTTTCAAAAGAATTATTTTATTCAATAATAAATTTTTCATGTATATATTATTTAATTTCATGTAATATCTATCAAATTACTTATTTACATTTACTTTAAGAACAAGAGTATTACAGTTCTTAGATGATTTTTCAGATTTGCTATATGTATATATTAGAGACTTTGTATATCCAGAAGGATATTTGTCCATTACCCTTTATTACGCAGTAAGAACAAATAAAACCTAAAGGAAAACGATTCTTAACATACATCAAAGTCTCAATCTTTTTTCCTTAATCTTCTTTATTTTTAGTTTTTGATTCTTACTCTATAATTTACACCAACAATGGATGTAATAGTTAACAAAACAATCAACATGAGTTATGTGCAATAATTGAAAGTAATTAATTTTCTTAAGAGATTTAAATCGGATCTCTATTTTAAAAATGATATAAAAAGGAAACAAACGTTAAAAGTGAATAGAATGGGATCAAACTATTTCATGGTTGGTAAGTGAAGCTATCACTGTAGAAATATTGAAGATATAAATTCACGTATCTTAATTTCCTTAAATGAGACCCTAGAAGCTAGTCATAGTCGGCAAAATAATTCAACATGGGTAATGTACAATAATTGAGGCTTTATTAAGGAAAGACATGTTCTACAAGCAACAACTGATGGGGTACATAGAGACAAAAAATAGCCCAAATGCAATAATTAAGTCAGGCAGTAAGGGTACTTTGAGCCTTTAATTTTCTGTATCAGACCTTGAAGAGATAGATATATCATTAAATTTACAGAATCAGATTCCAGTGTCTACTGCACTTTTAAGTGAGTAGGCCCTACATAAACACAAGAGCACCTTACATTAAAATATATATATATATATATATATATATATATTGATTGGCTAAGAGATAAAATCAGAAAGTGCATTTCAAATTAATTATTGGTGGACCAGCACCCACTAAAAGGCATTTATGTTCTTATTTCTAACATTAAACAAAAGAAGATAAGATTAAGAGGTGAAAAAAAAGAGAGAAAAATATCTTCTTAGCATGCCAAAAGAAGGATGTACAAGAAAACTCCTACATTATAGAGTATAGAATAATGCATTTATCCTCTTTGTGATTTTGTTTTATAAGTTCACTATTTGATTTTTCCTCATATTTGTGGTTAACAAAGTGTTTCAAATTTTGTAACATAATAGAGTTTTCTTTGTGTACCATGTAAGCAACAGAAAGAACTCCATAAAAAAGCTAAAATACATTTACATAACAAATTTTGAGTTTTTTTTAGATACATTACAAACTCCGTAGTTTCGATTAGTTGCAATATAATAATTTTAAACATTAGTTATAAATGAAATTGTCTTAAAAACTTAACAACACATTGAATTCGATAATGATTATTTGTACACTTACAAAGATAAATGTGATCTACCATGACAAAAAAACATAATAATTTTTTGACAACTGAATTTTTATTCTTATTTTTTTACTATTAAAGATTTAAAAAAATAAAAAAATAACACACGACTGAAAAATTATTAGATGATCTCTAAATAATTTATAGAATTTATTGAGCGTTAAAATAGGTTAATCTTGCGTTTAAATGGATACAGATAAACGGTGAAGTTAACAGAAGCCTACTTTATGCCAGCAATGCAAATCACAAGATTTGTTGTATAACAGAATAAAAAAAAAAGAAAAAAAAGAGAGTTGATAAGAAAATAGGTCAAACCATATTATGTATTTGAGCCTTAAGAAACAACAGCATCCATTTCTTTGGTAACGTTAGTAGACCTTTTATCATGGGTTGATGGGCCTCCATTTATGTCCGCATGCTCAGCCCGTGTCGATAAGGGTTGTAAAATTAGTCTAGGCCCGGAGAGCGAGCTCCAGTAAAAGTTTTAGACTCAATCGGTTGAAGATTGGGCTACAAATGAAGTTAGCCCAGCCCAAACCAGCCAGAATCTAAATAAAAAAAAAAAACATAGATATACAAGTATACACACATATTTGACGCATAAAAATTAATATTAATATTTTTTTTGGATTTCTAGAGAGATTTTCGATACATGTTCAATGTGATTATCAATTTACTGGCGTATGGAAAGAAAAATAAAAGCTAGGAAGAATAAAGACTAAAGAGAGAAGAAAAGATGTTTAAAAGAGAAAAAAAATTTGTATGGTTTTTTTACGAACATACCATTACGAAGCACGAACAAGTTCTGTGAATAGTCACACATGCGTCATGTGTAAAATTTAGCCGATAGTTTATGATAGAAGACAACAATTTGAAAAGTAACCATTTTAAAAGAGCATATGTCAAAAACTAGGCGTCTTACTTGTTTAGTTGTAGAAAATGTTTTATATTTTTCTTAACATTTTGTCAACAATTTATATATTCATAATATAATTTAAAAAAATAAGGCTCTTGTTTATATCTTTTCAATATAATATTGAAAAAATGAGAAAAAAATATTGTTTTTCAAATTATATTGAAAAGATAAAAAAAAATTATTATTTTTTAAACTATGTTAAGAATGTACAAATTATTGAAGAAAATATTAAGCAAAATAGAGATATAAAATAATATATTATCTATATATATTTCACAACTAAATAAATCATAAATATCTCGATAAATTGATTTATAGATGTATATTTATTTTGAGTATACATCTAACCCAAAATATGAACTTTGGAGCGAGCTTAATTGGCTTGGTTCTCTTGCTTAAAGGATATTATTATTATTATTATTATTTGTTTTAAATACGAATTAAGAGGTTTTGGATACGAGACTCTCTGTTTAAATAAGAGGTATAACTATCAATTGAGTTATACATCGACAACATATTTGATTTTTGTTGGAACTTATTTAATTATTTTACAAGCCAATTAAGTATTCTTAATAACCAATTTATTTATTTAGGAAATTGCTTGATTACCGAATAAAGTTCAATTTTTTTTTACAAATTTTCAGCTAAGTTAAATAGATGTATAAATAAATGTTTTTTTTAATCATAGTTACGTACTATTAGTTAATACCAAACCAGCCCAGCCCCTTAAATTTTTGGGTGGGCTTCGTAGCAATGGGCTTTCAAGGCCTAAAATTCATCATTTCACAAACTGGGCTTCCATTAGGAAGAAAAATAATCGAAACGACACAGTGTTACCAGTTTTTCTTAAAGGGCGCCGGTTTTCTTCACCCGCGTCTGAAGATCACACAACTGGCATCCTGCTGAATCGCTTCCTCAAATCTGCTTCACTCGTCAGGGCTAAAGGAAACAAACGGCGTTTAATCGCATTTCTAATTGATCGTGGTCGTTGATCAAAAACACATGCGCATAGATTGGTACAGTTTCGTTTTTGTTTGGTATAGTTACAAAGCTCTCAAGGGAATAATATTGTGCTCTGCTGTTTTCAATTTCAAGATGTCATCGTCTGAATCGTTTCTGTTGAAGTTTTTTTCCCCCATTTGTCCTTCATGTTTCTGTAAAATATTATATTAGTATGTTTTTAATGTTTCTATTTAATAAAAATCCACAAAAAGGTGGCATTGTTTACCAGTTGTTTGGGTGTTTTGCTTTTATTTATTCATTTTATTTTTTAACTCTACATATTGAGTTTATTTCAAAATGAGAGTTCTGTTGTTTGTTCTTCCAACTGTTTAACTGGGTAACTTAACTGTCCATGCAATGATTAAAGTATTCAAACTATTCGTTATACTAGCATTAGTTGAGTGGATCATGGTACTAGCCTACTTGGTGCTAATGTTCTCTTATCTGTTTTTTTTTTTTGGTCTAATGTGCAGTTCTTTGTTGATTTATGCAAAATTAATCTTAGATATGCTCCAGTAGTTGTATGATTCTTGAAAATGAAGGAAAACAACATAATGAGGATTAAAATTATTTAATCAAAGGAAAAAAAGGACAATAGATTAATTGAGAGGTAATATGATTAATTGTGGTCGATAACACTGTTTGAGTCACTTGATACCATAGGGTACCTTAGTTTCCCTTTTGTTATTATTAAATTGTTTAGGTTCTTGTTTTAGCTAATATTTAGATTTCCTCCCTGCCACCACAACTACTTGTTTCTTAAACTGTCACATTCTATCATTTATCGAAATGCATACACCAACTACCTCTTTGTCATCAGTTGCTAAAATGAAAACCCTTTTTTCAATTCCATACAACCTTAGTGAATCGAATAGGAATGATGGGTAGACTTCATCTATTGTTATCGATTGTTACTCTGGAATCAAAGCACTTGGAATTAGGAGTGTAGTGATCTAGTAGATTATCTGGCTTAGATAGTTATTTATAGGCTTCAAGACTGTTATATTTATGTTGGATATGGGTAGTCTTTTGAAGTAAAAACAACTTTTACATAATATTAAATTACAGAGAGACTCTCTGATCAATCCTGCTCCCCAACCTTTTTCACAATGCCTACTATTTTGTCCCTCCCTTTGCTGTTCCCAACATCTTAGGGTCAGACTTCTCTGTGGATATGCTTCGGGACAGACTTGTTATTTAATTTGCTAAAAGATGGTACCTTTATAACAATTCTATTGTTTACGTAGTCATTTTTGTCGATGCAACGACTTGATGTTCATCTGAAGTTTTGATTCTTTTGTTAAAGATAAAAAGGATGGTCGCTTTTCATCTTGAGCTATTGTTGGAATTCCATTTTAGTAATGTCTTCAACATAGTTATTTGACTGGGACTGAAATTCTGTTTTGAGCATACATTTTGGTAGTTAAGTAGTTTGATTTTCTTCAGAAGGAAGTCTGTTTGATAAATTTTAGGTGACAACATGAACTGAAAGTGCAGAATAAAATTAGAGATCTTGCGTTAATATGTGTAATTGTCTTAGTTGTGTGCTTTAGTTGAGATGATATAGTAAAATGAGTTCTCATTTAATATATTCTGCATTGTCTTATCAATTGTTCTAGGATGTGCTAAACCATTTTCATGAGGAACAACAGAGTAAATGAAAGGTATCCCCTTTTACTATACATCCTAAACAGTGATAGAGGTCTTTGTTTTCTGTCATTTTTTTTCCTATCCAGTTAGATTATAGGTTCCCCACAGAGATAATAAATATAGTATGCGGAAAGATACTAGGAGCTACTATGTTTCAGCCCAGTTATCTCACTAACTAAAGTTATGTCTTCAAGTGCCTCTCTGTCAGAATGAAGGGAAAAGAAATTTATTTACCTGATAGTGACATTAGTTTGAGTTATGGTAATTCTTAGTGTGTGTATTGTTGACTGGAACATATGCGTATATCATTTTGGTTTTGAACCTTTAGTGTACGTATATGCGTGTGATTGCGGTTCTATATGAGTAAGGAGAAAGAGAAGATATTTTTTTTTGAAGTTTGAAACGATCGAAGTATAACAATGAAAACTTTACATCAGGTAACATTTGTTATAGCTGGAGGAGTACAAAAGAATTTCACTATAATCTGCGACAAACTTAGTAATAATGGAAACAAAACTAAAAATTTTTGAAACAAAATTAGAAAACAACTATAGATGTTTCTTTTCTTGGGAACTCACACCATTAGCTATACTGTGCTTTCTCCTTTGTCATAGAATTATGATCTCACCTCACAATACAGTGATGATGCTGGCTCACTGAATGGGTTATGGACCATCCTGTAATAGCTTCACCTAAACAAATCTCTTCATAACAAAAACTCTAAAACAAATAGAGAAAAACCAACCAACCTAACTCATAGAAATTCTGCTAGGAAGCAGGTACAATTCACCACCTTCGATGTATCTCTGCATTGCTACAATCTGTTCCTTTCAATGTTAACTTGGTGTTCTTCCATCTGCTTGAAGAAACGACTTGGATGTATTAAGACTTGTTGTGGATAGGATCTGATCCTCGTCTTACTCTTCTTTTGCTTGATTGGTTTGGATCAAATGTGTTGTTTACACGTGCTGAATTCTTCTCTGTATTCATTCTCTCCATTTCAACAGCTTTAAGAATACGTTGATTCTGTCGCACTATTACTCTACGTTCTTGGCTCTGTCTGAGGACAAAATCTATACTTCTCAAGCCACTAACTTTATCTGGCTGGACTGCTAGTAACCCAATGCAGATAAGAAGGATAAGCACGATATGAGCGCTAAAACCCATTGTTTCTAGACTCAAACAAACAAGAAATAACGGAGGTATCTTCTTTTGTTTAGAGTAATGAGAGAATAAGCAGTTCTGAAATTGCTATCCTTCTATTCTTAAGTTCCATTCCTGTAGATATAAGCCTGTTATTTAGCTCTTCTTGGATTTGTAGGGGGCTTTAAAGCATAAAGCAAGGAGGGGCCCAACACACCCAGGGGAATTTTAGATTCACCCAAATCATAAGCCTGCAATCTAAGCAAATTAAGGCTGTTATGGAAGAATCTAACAAGGATGAATAAAGGGAGTTGGAACAATACCCTTGAGAAGCCAAGTATCTTTTTTCATTGGTTTCCCTACATGTCTATCATTTGCCTTGCTTTTGTCTACCAAAATAAGGCCAACCCAGTCTCTTGGACTCTTAGCCTTATTGCCACGTCACCCGACCGTGCTTATGTGTACATTCACTAGGGATTGGCATATTCTTGCTCAGCCAATAGTCATGGTCAGCTTGTGGCTGCTTTGGCTCAGTTCAGTTGATGTGGATGGCATCAAATTGTACTTTAGGGCCTAACATATCATGAACTTTTTGAAGTAACAACTGTGAGATACAATCTTACTCTTGAAACAGTATTAAAATTTTTCTATGGCAGGGTATTCTGGTAAGTTAGCATTCCTTGGTTATTAAGAAAAGGGAGTTTTTCATTTTCTTTTTTTTAATGGGAGTGACTGGGCAGACAGGAGGAGCCATGGGCCACCTAAAACTGTTGGAATGCTACAGTGGCAAGCTATAGTTATATAAAGAATCAATTTGGAAGGGAAAAGAATGTGGAATAGAGCAGCCGCCAAAAGAAACAAACACTCGCTTTATGCCATTCTAAGATCTCCTCACTTTAGAATTCCAAACTCTCCTCTATGAATAAAAATAACACTACTTGGTTTCTTGTGCTAAATGTGCTTCTTTATTCGTTTCTTTCTTTGTCCTTCTTTGGTTTGCCAAGCTCTTAATCCCCCTTTCAATGATGCAGAGTAGACCCACTTCAAGCTTCAAGCTTCTCTCTCTGAATTTGTATTTTTTTTCTCTTTTATTCATGTAGACCATCTTTTCCTTTAATTCCCTTTTCTTTTACCGTTATTAATATGATATACAAATATCACATGCAACTTGGAACATTCTAAAGCATAAGTTATTGCACTTTATCAAAACTAGGTGATAGGATTTGATTGTGCCTTAAGATGAAGGTGAAGTGTGACTGAAGGTGAAGGTGAAGTGTGACTGGTCATGGTCCAAACATTACAACCCTAGCTGTGGGGCGATTCTCTGCCTTTTATCCAGTTGAACAGAATATTGAAGTGAAAAAGAAAAAAGAAACAAGAGTAAAATGTGTAACTGAGTTATAGCTTTCTAGTCCCATTGTTTTCAGTTAGGTTTCGAATTTCCTTCGAAGGGTTTCATTCACCATGCATTCCTTTTGTCTGCCATATGAATGGCAATTAATCCATGTGTATAATTTATGCATGTATTTTTTTTGGTATTTATTTAACAATAGCATTATATAGAAAATTAAGATTCTCCATGTGGTTTTTGTATAAATGTTGAGTTGCTCACATGCGTGCACGTGAGATACATGCAGTATTCATTTAAACCGATCCATTTATAAGTACTTTTGAACATTTTTATTTTTTTTAAGGAAATTCGTCTCTATTTATATTGTGTGAACGTTTTTACACGTGGATCAAATGAAAATATTGATTTATGTCAGGTTATCGGATAAAATATCCTCGACTCACTATTGAAAGATGGGACCTTGTTGCTTAGGATTGTGGTACCGTACGTACCATCTTTAAGGTTAAATATAGCTCTTTATATTTGCTTTATCTTTTGTTTAAGTTGGTTAGAGAAATTATTGAATGTTTCTTATCCTATGTAGTGTTATCATTTGTCCATTGGTAATATGATGAACTCAAATGGTAATTCCAAAGAACTCGAGTGGTAATTCCAAAGAATTTGAGTAATACCAATGTGTTGTGTTACTACTCGAGTCACTTGGAATTACCACTTGAGTTCCTTATATTACTAAAGGACGAATGATAACATTGCATAGGATAAGAAACATCAAATAATTTCTCAGTTGGTTAACATCATAATCCTAAGATAGCCATGTTCGCTCCGGAATAATTTACTATTAAACAAAGAAATATTGTTTTTTATTTTTATTTTTGATAAGTTATTAAAGAAAGAAATCTTACCATAAAAATTAAAAAAAAAAGGAAAAATTGCAAATTACGGCTTTTGTAGATCTCGAGATTGGTCTTAAAGTTGTGACTTTTAAGTACTTTCATTTAAGATTTAAGACTGGGGGACCATAAGCTTAGGCCACTCACCTTGGAATGGTCTCAGTGTAATGACATATAAAGGGTTCAAAGGAAACGTACCAAAGCAAGCTAAAGCAGATAAAGCAAACTGAGTTTGTAACTGTTACAGATCATAGCCCCATCTTCGAAACTATTCCCACTTTCAAAATTCTTCTTTTTTTCTTTCCTTTAATCTGTTTGCTTAAGTTGTGAATACTTATTATATGTGCTATTGATGTAAAGCCATATTATATGAACCAAGCGAATGTGTGAATATCATATAAGTTTATCACGATAGAGTTTTTGAAAAATAAAAAATATTAGTTTCAGTTATTCGATCTATTTGATTTGTATTTTTCAGTCACGTTTTTTTTTTTTATATAAAAACTCATGCATTTGAGTCATCACACATCAATTATATAATGAAAATGATTTTGTATATGCTTATGATTAAAAAATTCAAAAACAATATTAAATTGTGAAATGTAGATCATCAATTCAATTCTCTTAACCCAATTATAAATAAAAAAAAAAAAGTATACAAATAATCAGATGTACGTAGATTAATATGATAGAATTTGATTAGCATTTAATCTGCCAATTTCCTTGTTAAACGAGTAGGTTGACACATATTCTATTCAAAGGAAAGACAAAAGGGAGAACTACAAACAGAATGTTACCGTAAAACAAATGATAAAAAGCGGGAAGCGATGCATCATCCACTGTTCCACTTTTAAGTTTGTTCTCATGTACTGCAATCATACCACTAGCATGTAAGAATATATTCTTTGCTACTTTTATCAACACATACACACTCTTACGTCACCTATGTTGTTTGTGATTATGGTTGGTGGATCGGTCAAACCGGTGTAATGAATTAAGTTTGAATTATGATTTTTAAAAATTGAATTGGGTTTGTGTTGAGAAATTTTTAAATTTAGTGGATTACTTAAATCAATAACTTGATTATTATATATATATATATATATATAAAATACACTTACTTTAAGGATTAATGTATTACATTTATATATTGGTAAGTTAGTTTAGATTGCAATACGTATTTTTTGTGTATATATTTGATGGACTACATTTCTTTTTTTTACCTTAAATGATTAATTTTTTCTTGAACTTTAAATTAAGAAAATAATTAAAATTTTACAAATATAGTTTCATAAAGTTCGCAAGTATTTAAATTTTTTTATTTATAATTTTGAATCAATAACATATTAAAAAAAATAAAGTCAAAATCGCTTCAAAAAGTCAACTGTAACATACAAATTGAGACAAAGGGAGTACTTTTTAATTTAAGAATATTGTTTGTTCTCATGAAAGTATTTTTTTTCGGATTTTCAATATACTTTCCAAAAGCTTGTTGAATTGATTTGTTTATCTTATATTCATTCACTTTTATATTTTTGATATAGTGGAACTTGGTTATAGAGATTATAGGACAAAGTCTATACTAGTATTGAAGTTTTAAAGAATTTATGAAACAACTTAAAATTTAGTTTTTATTTACTTTTGAATGCTTTGTATTAAATTAAGATTGTTTGAACTTTGTGTTAAGTGATTTAAGGTACTTAAATTATAAATGATGGTTTGTAAGATTTAATAAATTTTCGTATAGATTTGATTTTGGATCTATTAAATGATGAATAATTATGGTAAAATATTTTTCCTTACGTAAAATGTTTGTATTAATTTTTAAGTGAAAAAAATACTAAACCGATGACTCAAACCAATTTGAATGAGTTGGGTTGAGATAAGGTTGGACGAGTTCATGGGTTGGATTGGGTTGAGATTTTTTCAATCAGGTATATATAGTTTAGGTTGATTTTTTATGTTAACCCGACTTAAATTGACTCATGCTCATCCCAAACCATATTAGATGCGGTGGTTGCTTACCTATATAGCACATTTGGTATAAATTTTTAAGGCTAAATAACACAGTCGTTGTAGTTTGCTCTCCCACCTTGATAAGTACCAAACATCCAATATGGTAGTGGGTATGAATAGGCTCTCATACCATTTATAACACCATTTACCAATCTCCAAAAGTGCAATCTTAACATATTCTTGAGTTTATGAACTCTTATATATATATTAAGATTTTTTCCATTATACTACAAATGTGGGATATAAATCGTCACAATCGAAATTAAGGATATTTGACGAAAGGTCTTAATTGGACAAAATTGATAGTTTAAAGACTCATTTGTTACAATTGAAAGCTTGGGAATCAGTTTGAACTAGAGACAAACTGTGAAGACTAAATGTGTTTTTTCTTTTCTTTTTATATCGAGTTTAACTTATCTTAATTTTTACTCACCCACGCAATAACCATTTTTTATTCATAAAAAAGTTATTAACTTATTAGCCTATAAAATCGAATTCAAGATCAACGGACTCAAATACATTTAACTTAAACCAATAACCATTGAATTAAAAACTTCTGATTTTAAAACTGTGGAGTTATTCAGCCAAATTTTCGAAGTGAAACTTCCCTTTTTCTCGGTTTCAAAAAAAAATGCAGCTCTTCTCCGAGACTCCCAATTCACAAGTGCTCTAATGAGTTTGAAGTGAAGGCAGAGCTATGAGACCGCATTGCCCGGTGAAGGCCTCGTGGGCAGTTTAATGGTGCTCATGGAGCATATATAACTCTATAGTTAAGATTTGAAAACATCTCATCAACAAAGGTGAGTCATAGCTATCCGTACCCATACTTCCATAATGGCTTATAGCAAATTTGCAGAGAAATTGGTATACCTAATTTCACAGCCTCCGCAGTAGGCCTGTTGAAGTCTCATAAATAATAAAAGCTAAGCTTTTTTTTATTGATGAATCATGGGATCAATCATCATCACAGCGTCGAGTTTGGATGATTTGTGATTAGAGATACGGACAAATAGATTAAAGAGTAAGAAAGATATGACCCAATAGGCAAGAGATCACCAGATACAGAAAAGCTGTGTAAAGTTTCATTTAAATGGAAACAAGAGAGCACTTAAACCATTTTCAAAGAAAGAAAACTCATCCTGATATTAAAAATCAGAAAAACACAAATTGATGATATCATAGAAAAATTTCACTGCAGCATATGGACTTTTTTCCTTCTGGAGAAACCCCTCTCCCTCTATCCTACAAACATGACGTAACATCTCAAGCTGAGCAGTGTTGAATTCATTATATACAAACATGATAAGAGGAACAAATAGAACAATGACTGAGAATCATGGCTTAAAAAACAAGTAATTAATACAGAATAAAAATACAGATGTAATCTCAACCTTTTCATTTTTTTCATAAACAAAACAAATTTTTTAAGTTTATAGATAAGGGAACCTGTTTTATCTATCCTTCGCTCATTTTCTGCTTAATCCCTATCCCCATATTGTACAGAATGATATTACATGAGTTTGTGTGCACCCACAAAAATCAAACAGTCTCCTGGTGTGCAGTCACAGACGGTCCTGAAGCTATAGTAAAGTGCATGCCCCTATGTTGCCCAGATTGTAGCACAAAAGCAACTTGGGTTGCTGCCAACGCGGCTGCCTCCTGTTTCATCAACAACTTTACACACTCAATGGAACTTCCCAACTCAAGTAAAATTACATGCATCTTGTAATGGTTTTAGGCTGTAGAAAGTTTGTCCAAAGGCCAAAAGCAACAGGGGGAGCGTATTTCACCAAACAGTTTAGCCAGAGAGCTTTTTTCACCAAAAAGTTGACAAGAAAAGGTAGGGTACATAAGAAATAAAGAATTTATATCTCATTCATTTTTTTCCCTTTCTGGCCTTCTCAAGTCAGAATGAAACAAATATGAGAAAAACAATCAAAAGTAGACAAATGAGATACTCACCTGCCTTTGCCTCCGACGCTGCAAGACACTGATGGCCCAAGCCATGATGTAGCATGGCAAAAGAAACCCAGCAGCCCGAAGCAAGAAAAGCTGCACAGCATCATACCCGTTAATCAGCTTGTTTCAACCATTCACTAAACTTATGCTAAATAACAAAGAACAGCATAGGCATATAATTGAGCAAAATGGAAACTTGGGTTTCACTTACAGAGAAAAATGTAGACACATCATCTTCTTCATCAGCATCTGTGATGTTCAATGCGTGCCGCAAGATCAAAAGGGCCATTAACTGGCAAAAAAGAAGCAATTGAGCTTTAAAATCAACACTTGATTACAATGATCATAAAAAAAAATGGATTGGGGGGGGGGGGGGGGGGGACATGGAAAATTGTAAATGAGAGTGACTACACAAAGCTTGAGGCCATGCTGTATCTTGGTAGCTCCCTGGAGACCTCACGTGAGGTTGGAAGTTGAAGCCCCCAAAGGATAGTGTAAGTAGGTTTCATCCACTGTTGTAAAAATATTCTCCAACTATTACTTGCTAATAAACTAAGTGAGTAAATGTGTGCCTTAGAAAGGTAAGACCTTCAACTTGAGTGCTCAGCAGTCATAACAAACAATGAAATCTCTTTCCCTATCTCTGCCTCCATATCCTTAACACGCGGCTTATCAATTAATCATATATAAGCTATGATTAGTACACCCAAAGGCATGAAATCATATCATTAGCACATCAATGATTGCAGTGCTAATAAAATATTTTGAAACTCAGAAAATAATTGTCTAGAAGCTAAAAGTTTAGGCTTACAATTAGAGCAGCTGAACGGCAAAATGCAGCTCCACTGGCATTTGAAGCAGAATACTCATCATACTCAGCTTCCAAAAATTGACGTTCTGCCTCGGCAATGGCCAAGAGGCGAGGATTGCGCAAATCCAAAGGGGTACCAGAGATTGTCCAGCCTCCACTACAAGAGACATCCATGAACCAAAAAATAGTATCATAAACCATCATGGTTAAGACCACCAAGATTGATATTAATATATTTATAATGCACATCCAAATCAATATTTCCAATCCATGTCATATTTTATAAAAGAATGAAATATAAGAAAATTGAACTTACCCAATATCAATAGCAGTTTCTTCTGCACGAGGAGGTGGAGCAGTATAACCAGGTTGGTAGGGCTATAATCAATTAGAAAATGCCACAATCAGGGATCAAATATCATTTGATATAACTTAAAAGAATCTAACAGTGAACAAAGTAGAAATGGATGTGCCTCATCCATAGTCATTTCAATAATACAAACGTCTGGTTTGATTAGAAAAGAATCAAAAGATGATGGCAAAACTAAAAAGATAGCATATAATGATGATAAATTCTTAGACGTAAGATATAACAAAGCAATATAACTTAGACTAGCATAACAAGTATATGTGTTGGTGCATGTGCCCGCAACCTTTATTTATTTATTTCGTTCAAGTCATATTTTTCTCCTAAAAAGCAAGAAGCTTGAAGTTTATCCAAGGTCACATTGTATGACATCTCTTTTATTACCACATATCTCAGGTTATTCACTATGAGTAAATTATTAAATTTTCATCTCAAAGAACATGCATTGGCTACAGCTATGATATAGCACAACAGAACAGGGATAGCAACGATACCTGATGACAGATCTCACAAGTAATATCACCTTTCTCGTTGCACCAATGCTGAACACACTTTCTGTGAGCATACTGCATAAAACATAAAGCTCATCAATATTCAACAGAAGCATAAACAACATAATCATGACGTCATTACAACTCTGATTAGAAAATAACAAAAATTCCCTAAAATCAATATTCCACGCTAATAAATAGCCAACAAACGGTCATTAGGAAGACTCTAAACAGAATTGTCCATATTCAGAAGAACACAGCACAGCAAAGGACAAGTCTATACGCCCCGCCAGTATACAGAAAAAAATTCTTATCTCATTTGCCAAAGAAAATCTAACAAATACACCAAACTTTTATTCCCCTCTATAATCCAACGAAGATGCATCATGCACCTTACATATACCAAATAAAACATCACGAAATCTCAAGAGCTCGAAAACAGAGGCCATCAAAATTACGAATTTAAAAAATTAAGTGAAGCTGAATATTTCAATTTTCAACTTTTTTTTAGAATTATTTCAATTTTCAACTTTAACAAACAATAACACAAAATTACTAAAATCCAAAAACAAGGCGATTAATTATATTAAAACCTTAAGGCTGCCACTGCAAGCGCAGGGAGTCTCGAGATTCCTAATGGAATCCTCGTCCTGGCAAATGCGGCACTCCGCCACCTGAATCAGCGGCTCCTCCTCGCCGGAAACCTCGTTTCCGTTGTGTTCCACCGCCGCCGAATTCGACGGCCCCGCGATTTCGGAGTCGGTCTTCTCAGTCTCCCCATGGACCGGATGTACGGCAGCCGGACTCACCAGGCGGTCCACATACAGCACCAGGTGATCACTCATTTCTTCTTCTTTATAAATTCCTTCTCCTTTTTTGTCTCTCTTCAAAAATAAAAAACAAAAGGAAACACGAAAAAGACCTATGGTAATTGAACAATAAAAATTAAAAAAAGATAGAAACACAAATTATTCTATACGAAATGTGGAACCCTAGAAAGTAGAAACCAAGGATCGCGCTGGCGTGGAGCAACGCGGATCGGAGGTTTCCCAGAAAGCGAGAGAAAAGAGAAGCCGAAAAGAAACAAAAACAAAAAGTTACCTGCAAAAAAGGCGTGAAATGCCCAAAGCCTGTGGTTTGTGATGTTTAGAGGCTTAGAACAAAAGAAGGAGAGGTAATCGTTATTGGTGTTTTGCTAAAACGCGTTTTCTAAATTTCTATAGAGCTTTCAGGATATTTTTTTTAGTTGGCACAGTGACAGTAGTAATATAATTAATTAAGGCTTTGGTTTTAGCGTCTTAAGCCTCGGAAATTAACGATCGTCTAAGGTACGTTGACTTCCGACCAACGGCTTTAAGGTACATTTTCGTCATTTCGGTACTGTTTCGAGGGTATTTCGTCATTTCAGCATGTATTGCCGCGTTGAGCTTAAACGGCCTGTTCCCGTAGAAATATGAAATTATAGAATAGGGTTGGCAGTTGGCACCGAATTTTTATTTATAAGCGGGAGTTATTATGAAATTAATTTTTTTTTATCAATAATCATAAAAAAAACTTAAATAATAATTATTTTTAAAAATTATAAAAATTAAATATTAAAATTACTATTCAATTTTTTATGATTATTAATGTACTTCATATCCCCACAATTATTTTATCTCAACAATTAAGAAAATTTTAAAAAAAGTTATCCCATTTTCAGTTTTTTTTAAGAGAAAGAAATTGGATGTGTTTAGTTTTGATTTCTTCTTTTAAAATTCTTGAATCAATGGTTAAAAAATGATGTTAGTTGTTGTGGATTGTATTCTTATTCCTAAAATATGTAGTACTCTGTATTAGGTTTGGCAAATATGGACCAGGCCAAATTTGAGTTGCTTGTAGCCTTTTTAGCTTTTCACAAAAATGCTATATATATATATATATATATATATATATATATATATATATATATATATATATATATATATATATATAGTAATAGATATCTTTCTAAAAAATATATTAATAGATATCACTTTCCCTTAAAATGATGAAAATAGATAGGTCATTTTCTCCATCAAATTTGCCTTTTTTATCTCATTTGTGACATGTCAAATTTATCTTCACAGCTAAGGTAGCCTATTCCTTAAGTTTAAGAGCAACTTAGCAAATTAGTTATGTTTTTTGGACCAATTAGCAAATTAGTTATGTTTGGCTTAATACACTATTTTCTCATTTAACTTTTATTTGTTATTATCATATCATTAAACTTTGATTAATGATTCAATTCAATCATTATTTTGACTATCGTTAAACATAATTTGATGGAATTACCATGAAAGCATCAGATGCCTCTTACGTGACAAGTGAGAATTAACAGAAAAATTACTTGCTTAAAACACCATATCATCCTCTTTAACCTAAAATATCAATTCTCTTCAACTCCTCCATTTAAATGTTAAAGAGAAAAGTTTATGCGAGAGATTCTCATGATACTGCACGAGTTTAAGAGAGAAAAGGAAGAAAAAAATAGGAAGATAACAAAAGAAGAAAATGTTATCACGCTCATCATGTTTGAGAATTTCTTACATGCACATGATATAAAACTTAATTTTTGTATCGGATGGAAATTTAACTGAAATTGATAGATAATTTCACTGGTAACGTAAATAGTAGCTGTATGGATATTACTAGTGAAATTACCTAATAATTATGAGTGAAGTTTTCACCCGGTGCAAAAATGAGGTTTTGCATCAGGTGCAAGTAAGAATTTCTCTACCATACACTCAAAATTACCGGTAATTGGCTCTACATGCATAAGACCTTAATGAAGAGTAGTTGTTGGGTTTCTCCATTCCCAACAGCTTCAAATTTGGGCAAACTTTTTAAAAAATAAGCTTTTAATATGCTTGTAATCTTTATTTCCTCTCTAAAGTCGACAACACGAACCTTCATCTCTCTCGTTATGCTCTCTAAAATCTATTTAAGTTTGGAAAAAAGAGTCACTTGTTTTTTTTTTAGTGTAAAATCCTAGATGAGCGTAACACTCATGTGTATATATGCGAAGTCAAGCTGATTAGATGTTATGTAAGGTGTTGTTTGAGATTAGATTTAAATAAACTTAAATCAACTTGTCTAAGTGTGATCAAAGAAACTTTTACCTTGGAAGAGATTTAAACGTGCTTAAATCTGCTGCAAACATTGTAGTAAGCAAACAACGTTAAAGAATTCTAATCACAATCATAATTGTGATTGAATTAGAATATTAATCAAAATTTAATGACTAAATTGTGATAAATTCAAGTTTAATGATCAAATTGAACATAAAAAAAAATAGTGACCATGGCCACTATATTTAGTACGTAGTGTAGAAACAAACGTGGCATTATCTCAACTGATTAGAGGATAAGATATATACTCCATTAATTAGGGGGACAGAAAGATAAGATACTGGATAAGGCGCATGTGATACAAGAATTACTACAATAGTCATTGCATCAGTGTTGTTATTTGCAAAGGCTAATCAGAATTGGAAAGCTTCACAAGTTTGATGATGTTACTTAAAACGATTGGATTTTGTATGTCATCGTTTTTTTCTGCTCACAAGATATCCAATATACATCTTTAAAAAAAAAGGAAGATGAAAAAAATATCTTTAAAACAAAGTAATTTCATTATTTTAAGCTCCTCTCTAATGATAAGCCCGATGCTATTATGATGTACAAGGACAAAGAGAGATATTTTCGTATAAAATTTTTTGACCGCGCGAGTTGTAGATTAAATCAGTTATATTTTATTACACTAAAAAAATTTAGTAGATTTTAAGATCAATTACTTTTTATTTTGTGAGGAAGATCTCAATTACTTGGACGGATGGAATATATATCTTTTTTTTTTTTGTAAAAAAGTATCTCCGATTTAATGATTATTGTACCTTTTACATTGTACTTTCAAATGAACTCGTGATGAGCCTTAAACTCTATTTGTTGTAGATTTATATGAAAATGTTTTTATTCTTTTTCATGAAAACATTTTATTACAATCTCACTTAGTTTTTTTACCTTATTAATTTTTTAAAGTTGAAATTATTAAGTTTTAACCAAACATATATCAAAACACTTTCATTCATTAAAAAGTAAAAAAATGCTTTTAATTAGCTATCTAAAACTACAAAAATTGGAGCTTTACAATGTCTTATAAAACTTTCATAAGCTAAATTATGAATTTACTCCTTATATTTTGGGGTGAGATTATTTTACATTTTATCTTGATTTTTGTTAAGGTGTTTGATCGAAATTTTCTTCGAAATAAAGTGATTTAATCAATTTTTTTTTGTAAGAAACAATAAAACAAAAACACAAACTAAGGGCTTCTAGTCCTTCTTAGAAAAGCAACGCCCAAGGCGCCCGTCGTAAGTAGCTCCTCCATGTTCACCGAAGGAGAACGAATGACCGTGAACTCCTCTTGCCCATCCGCGGTAGCTTTGGCTAGATAATCCGTACACATGTTTCCTTCATACATGGTGGTGACTAACAGTACATTCCCAACCCTCGCCGACAGAGCACGACGGTCTTTGATTAATGCTTTGTGAGGATCAACAGAAAGATCAGCTTTCAACAACAAATAAGAGAGTTAATGTCAATATTGGGGAATAGATAGATATATGGAGTTCTGCTCACAAGGGGGAAATGGGAAAATGTAACTGGAACAACCATTATACACAGACATGTATGTTACCAAAAAAGACAAATTTTAAGAACAAAAGGGATGTCTATCTATCCAATTCATCTTTTACCTCATCAAGTTACACTACCTATGATGGACAAGTTCAGTGTTTGAGTCAAACTTTTTTTAGAACACTGAATATATCTAAAAATCGTGAAGTCTCACAATCGAAGATTCATCCTTTACCTCATTAAGTTACATAATCCAAAATTCTACATTCACCATACCACAAACTCAAATAAAGAAATCCTCCATCAAGTATTAAATTAATTTTAAAACACTTATTTTTTTGATAAGTGAAATATATTAAAGAAAAAAAAAATATTAAAGGGGTACAACCCATGTACAAGGACTATTTATAGGAGAAAAACTCTACAAAATCTATAAAATCAAAATCATTTACAAAAGAATTCCCATTGACCCAAAAAAAATAAGCTATTAAACCATCTTTCCCTAATTGCATCAATAGGTTTATCAAAACATTCAAAAGCTGTACAGTTCCTCTCAAGCCAAACAATCCAAAAAATAAAAATTGAGATCATGGAGTTCTTGAGGCTCGCTTTCTTGAGGCTCACTTTCTTGAGGTTCTTAGGAGCCTGAAATCCACTCCAAACCCACACTTCGTCTAACACGCGCACACATAAAAGACCCCAAAATCCACATTTCCTACAATGCTCTAGCTAAAACTCACACCATTAAAAGATGACATATGAACTCACCGTATCATTTGCAAATAAAACAACTGTTTACCAACACATTAATTTTAGAACACTGAATATGTCTAAAAATCTTTTCAATGGTTTGTCCACAATCATTTTTCTGTCCAAGAAAACAAAATCTCTTCCACAAATTAGAGACCACTCAATTAATTCCCTTTTACGTATTAAAAAAGTTGAAGAGAATGCAAGACTTGATTTCGCCTCTTGATTGGCACTATTGATCATCAAGGCATCAAGATTTTAGAATACCCAATGTTAGTTAAGGTTTAGACGCTAATTAGCTCAGAAAATAAACATTACTCTATGCTCCAAATTTCAAGCAAACAGTTTCACTTACACAACAATTTATCAACAGAGGATTTAAGCCCAAAAATATCAAGAATCTAGGCGAACGACGAGAGCATAGGAATTAACTTAGATTTGCAAAACTAATTAATCCCAAGCATCAATGACCAATATAACCCAATTACTACAGCTCCTTACCTATTTTTTTGTGTCACTGTGGTCGTCGCTCGTTGCTGTCACCACTGGTAACTTCCGAGGAGCCTGCTGTGCCGAAAATTTGGTGAGTGTGTGAGGCGAGAGAGAAAACAGAGATGTAGAAGAGCAGTTGTCGTTAGAATTGGGGTTGGGTGCTGTACTGGGTTGGGGCTTAGAGAAGACTGGGCTCTTATTAGCATTGGGGCTGGGCTTGAAGATATTTATTAACCGGGATTTTTTTTAGAAAAATTTGAGCCCGGGCTTCAGCCTAGAATTGCCCGGAGTGTAGCTCCGCCTATGGTGGTGAAGTTCCCACTGTTTTCAGGTTTTTCAGACCTACACATAGACCTCCCGAGTACAAATCCAAGTATAAATACCTGGAAGTCCAGTGACAACATGATGATTAAAAGGGGAAAAAAAATGACATTTCAGTGCAAAAGATAGTTTTGTTATGATACTGATTTTGTATAAGAGCATACTAACCTTCCACACATACATGGATTAGTCATTCAACAATAAAAACAACCACCAATTATTGTCCAAATTTCTATGTACCACAAAATGGCTATAACCTATTACAGAGAAAATGGGATTAATTGAGCTGGCAAAGGTATTCCCTCCAGGAGAAGCTGCAGGATGGAAATATAGGGGTCCTCATAAACATGCCATCTATAGTTTCCTCCTTTAGTGACAATGAAACTTCATCATATTGATCTTTTAATGTTCAGTTGAAATTAGGAGGGAACCGGATACCACAAGACACCCGAAACAGAGAAGATCAAGAAAAGTGACTTCGGTGAACCCGGAAGCTACAATGAAATTGTCAGCTGTTGCTTGTGTGAGCTCAAATGATTTATTATCTGCAATATGTTGAACGATCAGTCCATCTCTAGAATGGGAAGCTGAGCCATCCATCATATTGGAGCAACAAAAACTGTCATTTTTTTGATTACCTTTTGTAAAAGTAAGACAATAGTATTACAGACTAATTTTTATGCCATCTATTTTTTTTAACAGCAAAAATAATTCTTATTGATAATCATCCAAAAGAGTCATAGAAATACAATAATAATCTAAGCCCAAGAAACATAGTACCAACACCCACAAACACGAGAGAAAATCACCTGAAAAATCCACCACGAAACACCAAGAAAAGCAGCAAGCACACAAGCAAAGACCTCTAAAATATCAAGCCAATGTAACAGCTACCAAATGCACACAGAAACAAACCCGCCAGCCTTAAAACCAGTTCATGAGTGAAATACTAAAAACAGACAATGGCATCTTATAATTTCAAAGAAATACTAATCTGAATAGTTGATGCAATTCATATGATATGATATAAAATTTTGTACTTTTGAAGCCATGTTCATAAAAAGTAATGTTTAAACTAACTTGTTTTCACATGAAGAAAAATTTCTTAAGGCCTAAAATAAACGGGAAAATAAAATAAAATAATAAATAATAAAGAAAGACATGAACAACACGTGCAAATTGACAAAACATATAAATATATTTTTACCAGAAAAAATGGAAATATTAATCGAGTATAATAAATCTACAAACTTGTCCAATAATCTCCACACAAAAAGTATGATGATATTTTTGAATCAAAACTACAACATCAGGGATTTCTAAAACCCAATGTCCAAATCTCTGGCTCCAATTCCTTGTCATTGGCGTATGGATTATCCACTGATATAGAGTAATTTCTCTATATACTCAAGTCATTGATTTCTTTTGCATATGGTCATCATAGCAAGTTAATATTAAATTCTTATAGTTAACTCGTTTATGCTGGTTCATACACTCTTGCGTTATATTATGTGTTGGGATTTTACTTATAAAATCCATATATTCAAATTTTAGGCAAAAATACAACCACAACAATTAAATAGGCAAAAAAAAAATAGAGTAATAATACCAAAAATTAATGTGGTTCGGTAACCTCTTTGCCTACGGCCACCAACAAACTTATTGCTTTATTAATCTTCAATTACAACTTTAGGAAAAACAAAGTTTTCAAAATCTCACCCCAAAGTCTCAATACAATAAAAGCTCTTAACCTAGCTTTAGTTGTAAGTTCCCTCTCAACTTGACAATCCAAAACTCCAATACACTCAAAGCTCTCATCCTAACTTTAGTACTAAACCCCTCTAGTTCAAAATGTATATGGGAATTACGAGTGTACCTCAAATCTTCTCTGGACCTCCTTTATATAGAGGATATTTTCTTAATACTAATAGAAAAAAATAACAATAAAGAAAACAACTTCTACTACTACTAAGACTAGCAATATCTAATAAGAAACTACCATATCTCCTAGTAGAACAAACAACTATAAAATAAAAAACCACATTTCCAAAACTAATTAGAAGTCATCTTTTTGAGGAATTGAGCCAAAACCCCAACAAATCTCTACCTTGGCATAAATTCTCCTCCTCATCATCAGGTTTGCCTTTCTTCTTTGGTTGGTGTGATCTTTCCTTTTGATCTTCCTATCTCATTTGCTTAGTCTTTGAAGCAATCATTCTCTCATTCAACATGCACATGCTTTCTTCGTTCACGGTATCTATCATCACTACCATCGAAGCATTAAGAACTTCTACCTAATCATCCTCATTAAGCTTTCCATTATCACTCAATTTCATTCTACTAAACCTTTCCAAGTCCTTCATCGTGTCCTTGTTTTGAAATTGTGTGTGTTTCTCTCTCTCGTTGTAGATGCACTCTTTATTTGAAAAATCTAGAGACTTGAATCTTGATCTTTCCTCCACATTCCTTGAAGTGCTCCACTAACGTACTGTCTGAATCTTCTCTTAATATAATCATGAACAATTCTTCAACCTTGAACACACTTGACCTCTTCAACTTATCTGTCTCTAGAGGTACCGCGGGAACCTCTCCATCCATCCAAATTTCATTTCCCACCATTAACATCGTGACTTTTTCTTTCGATAGCAAGTACTTCATCTCTGTCAACATACTACTCAACAAATTAGTGATAATGGAATTGAAAAAGCTAATATTCATCATACCTTTTTCCATCTTCAATTCATTAAATAGCTCAATATTAATTATGCCTCTTTTTGTATTTTTTTCCCCATCGGAACCACAGCTTTGATACCACTTGTTGGGATTTTATCTCTAAAATTCTACTACTCAAATTTTAGGCAAAAACACAACTACAACAATTAAATTGGTAAATAAAATAAAAAGTAATAAAACCAAAAATTTATGTAGTTCGACAACCTCTTTGCCTACGTCCACCAACAAACTTATTGCTTTATTAATCTTCAGTTACAACTTTAAGAAGAGCAAAGCTGTCAAACTCTCACCCCAAAACCCCAATACAACAAAAGCTCTTAACCTAACTCTAGTTGTAAGTGCCCTCTCTACTTGACAACCCAAAACCCCAATATACCCAAAAACTCTCATCCTAACTCTAGTAGTAAACTCTTCTAGTTTAAATTGCATACAGGGATTATGAGTGTGCATCAATTCTTATTTGGACCCCTTTTATATAGAGGAGATTTTCTTAATACTAATAAGAAAAGAACAACAGTAAAGAAAACTACTTCTACTACTTCTAAGACAGGAAATAGCCAATATGAAACTACTACCACTCCTATTAGATCAAACAACTATAAAATAGGAAACCGCTTTTCCCAAACCAATTAGAAGTCATCTTTGTGAGGAATTGAGCCAAAATCCCAACAAATCTCCACCTTGGCTTAAATTCTCCACCTCATCATCAAATTTTCCTTTCTTCTTTGGTTGGTGTGATAATTCCTTTTGATCTTCCCATCCTATCCACTTACTTTTTGAAGCAATCATCTTCTCATTCAACAGGTACAAACTTTCTTCGTTCATAGAATCTGTCATCACTACCTTTGAAGCATCAAGATTTTGCATCTCATCATCCTCATTAGCCTTTCCATTTTCACTTTGTTTCATTTTACTAAACTCCTCCAAGTCCTTCATCATGGTCTTGTTTTGCAATTGTGTGTGTTCCTCTCACTCGTTGCAGATGCACTCCTTATATGAAAAATCTGGAGACTTGGATCTTGATTTTTCCTCCACCTTCCTTGAAGTGCTCCACTCATTCACTTTATCTAGCTCTTCTCTTGATATAATAACGAACAATTCTTGACCCTCAAACACACCTGACCTCTTTAACCTCAAACATACACTTGATCTTTTCAACTTATCTCTCTTTGGAGGTACTGTGGGAGCCTCCCCATCCATTCAAACTTTCTTGTCCACCATTAACATCGTGACTTTTTCTTTCTGTGGCAAGTACTTCATGTCTGTCAAAATATTATTCAAACCATTAGTGATAATGGAATCGAAAAAGCTAATATTCATCATACCTTCTTCCATCTTCAATTCATCAAATAGTACAATATTAATTACGTTTATTTTTTGTATTTTTTCCATCGAAACCTCATCTATGATACCACTTGTTGGGATTTTACCTCTAAAATTCACCTACTCAAATTTTAGGCAAAAACACAACAACAATTAAATAGGCAAATAAAATAAAGAGTAATAACACTAAGAATTAATATGGTTCGACAACCTCTTTGCCTACGTTCACTAACAAATTTACTGCTTTATTAATATTCAGTTACAATTTTAGGAAGAGCAAAGTGATAGGTGCTTAAATATTCATATTTAAGCCCCCTTATTTACATTTGTTAGGTCCTTAGTTATGTTAATTTAGTCAATTTTACTTCATTTGTGAGTTTCACATGTTTTTATAGGGTTTTGGAGAAAAAGAACCATTTTTGGCACCTAAAGGAAGAAACTTGGAAATCCTGGAGCAGCCTCTGGTCAAAGTGCGATCGATCGCACTATTGCATGCGATCGAGCGCACATGTGATCGTGTGCACACAAGAAGGATCGAGTGCAGCACTTGCGATTGAGCACAAGACGTATGCAATCGAGCGCACATGTACGGGCGTGAACAATAAAACGGCAGAACTAGTTTTGGAAATAGAGTAGGTTTTGTGTTTTTGGAAGTTAGGGTTTCCAGATCCTTCTAGGATTACTCAAGCCCTATAAATACACCTGTAAAGCACACACAAAGACTTGACTTCTTTTATCTTTTACTTTGCTTGGAGTTGTAAGCTTTGGAGAGGATTGACAACCCGTCTCCACAGTATTCTTTGGGTTTTATAGTTTATATTTAGTTTATGCTATGATGTTTATCTTAGACAGCATGTGTAACTAACTCTCTATAGGGCTCGATTGAAGCCCTAGTTATACTTTCCCATATATACATTCATTGATTATCTTTGTAATAGCCTTGATTATAATGCTTAACTTGATTAATACATGTGTTTATTTAAATTCCTCATATGTATATGTCTGATCAATATATGCATGTGGTATGGACTTGTTAGTTAGATCAATTTGGATAACCAAGTCCTGGGTCTGATATTAGTAACAAAAGATATCCACACCGGATTCTTGGGTTAATCAACATGGGAAACCGGGAGTAGATTCCATGCCTTAAGTCTCATTTGGTTGTCGATTTCCATAAATCTTATGCTTTCTTAAGGAACAACTCAGTAGATACCATGCTGAATCCCTTAAGAAAGAAAAGAGTTAGAGTAGTTACCATATCTAACTCGTTGCTTATGAAAATCAATAGCTTAAGGAGTAAATACCATGCCCTTAGGTTGGCGACCATTAGGTATACATGATAAGGCTAGTGGATTGATACATTACACATTGGGAAAGTATGACTAGTGGTGGATATCAAAGCCCTATGTCTCATTATTATTAATTCACATACAACAGTTATTTTAATCTTCTTTTATCAAGAAAATGATTCTAAACCAAAATTCACCAATCCCTATGGAGATGATCTTGCATTCGCACACTATACTACTGTTGACCTTGTGCACTTGCAAGTATAACTATATGGTTATTTACTTATTTATTTAGGTAGATAAACACACGACAAGTTTTTAGTGCCGTTGCCGGGGATTGCACTAAATTTCCTTTTAGAATTAATTTCGTTTAGTTTAATCATCATTATTTTTATTTTATTTTATTAAAAATTTTTAAGTTTATGTTATCATTTTTATTTTCATCAAACCCTAATCAAATTTCATTTCTGTTTCAGGAACATCAAACCCTAATTTCACCTTCTGTGCGATCGAGCGCAATTAGGGTAGAGAGTTACCTGAGCAGCAGAGTTAAACTGTTGCACTGAAACTGTTTTATCTGATTTATGCACGGACTTCGATCCCGACATCCCACATTCTTTCCCCTCGATCCTGAACTTGAGCGGACCATCCGACAAAGACTTAAGAACAACTTCGAAGAGAACGAAGAAGAATTTGAGAACGAAGCACCAATGGCGGAACAACTCGAAAACTAGCAACCACCTGCATGAGTACCAATGAAGCAGTCCTTCATCCCACGGAACCTTGATCAGCTATCATGTATCGCTTATCAACCTGAGGCAGAAGGCAACTATTACATATCTCCGCAAATATTGAGTGCCTTAACTCACTTTAGGGGTACACCTAATAAAGATCAACACCTGCACCTTCAGGAGTTCTTCGATCTTTGCAAGTTCCAACACATCTGAGGCCTAGACCAAGAAGGAATAAGGTTAATTCTGTTTCCCTTTTCCTTAAAAGATAATGCTAAACTGTGTTATAATTCTTTGCCTGCAGTTTCTATCCACACTTGGGAAGAGTTGGCTAGCAAATTCTTAAAGAAGTTTTTTCTAGCCCAAAAGACGAGACATATGAGAAAGGAGATCCAGTCCTTCCAACAAAAGGATGAAGACCTCTTCTTCGAAGTATGGAGACACTTTAACGAACTGCTACTCAAATGCCCACATCACAACTTGCCTCAAGATGAATTGGTACAAGCTTTTTATGAAGGTTTGAATGATACTAACAAAAGTATTGTTGATTCAGGTTGTGGAGGAGTGCTGATGGAGAAAAGCAGCAAAAAAGCTATGGAGCTCTTCGAAACCCTAAGCGAACACACTCAACAGTTCTCCTCTTGAGGTAGACATGTACCTAAGGGTAAAGATGTGTATGAGGTAAATCTGAATGGAGGATCTTCTCCTCAAATTGCTGCTGTGGAAAGGAAATTAGACTTATTGGTAAAAGCCATGGCTGCTCAAAATGCCTCATCTAGCCTACCAGCCACACCACTCCAGGTATGTGCAATATGTTCCCAATTTGATCATAATACTGATACTTGTCTTTTATATTCATCTGCAGATCCGGAACAAGCCAATTACGTGGGACCTAACAACTATCCACCAAAGAACAACCCATATGCAAGCACCTACAACCCTGGATGGCGGAATCACCCGAATTTCTCATGGAGCAACAATCAGAATGGTCAAGGGCAGCACAAAAACTTCCAACTAGCAGCCCAATCTGTTCCTGAACCAAAGAAAAGCGACCTCGAGAGTCTTATGAGGCAATTAGCAACTCAACAACAATAATTGATGACCTCACAAAGTCAGTTCATGGAAGAAACAAGGAAATTTCAGACTGAAATGAGACAAACCACCGCGAAACATGATCAAGCAATCCGAGGATTAGAGGTACAAATGGGGCAATTGGCCAAGGAATTGAACAGTAGAAAGTAAGGTGAGCTTCCCACCCAATCAGTACCTAAACCAAGAGGACATCACCAATTGAATGCTGTGACAACCCTCAGAGGTGGAAAGATCATAGGCATCGATGAGCCTGCACAAGCATCTCCTGACAAAGCATCCACCTCTAAAATAAGTGAGATGGAAAAGGTAAATACATCTCCACCATTTCTTCAAAGGTTGGTGAAACCTAAGAAAGAGACTAAATTGATTGACATTTTTGACACCTTGAAAAAGGTAGAAATTAATATTCCTTTGTTAGATGCCATAAAACAAATTCTTGCATACACTAAATTTCTGAAAGATTATTGCACTAACAAACGGAAGTTTCAGGAACATGAGATGGTAGCCTTAACCGAAGAGGTAAGTGCTGTGCTTTTAAGAAAATTACCACCTAAACTAAAAGATCCGGGTAGTTTCACCATTCCTTACAGGCTAGGTGATTAGCTGTTCGAGCATGCATTATTGGATCTAGGAGCAAGTGTCAACTTACTGCCATACAGTGTATACGAGACACTAGGTTTGGGAGAGCTTCAACCAACCTCCGTCACTTTGCAATTGGCTGACAGAAGCATCAAACGACCGAGAGGTATCCTTGAAGATGTGTTGGTAAAAATAGGTAAAATCATTATACTTGCTGATTTTATAGTATTAGATATGGAAGAATGTACTATGCCATTACCTCTCCCCATCATTCTAGGACACCCCTTTATGATAACTCCTAACACTAATATTAGTGTAAAAAGGGGCATTGTCACTATGAAAGTAAATAATGAGGAGATAGAATTTAAAATATTTAATACATTCAAATCAACCAATGATGATAATGAATATTCTAATGTGAGCTTCATGCAAGGTGTTGTTAAGAATGTTTCTCAGATCCATCGAAGCACTACTACATTGGAAACCTTCTCCAACCATGATGACACCAGATCGGATATTAGGCCAGAGGATGACGATGTGATTAAAGACATCAATAAAGCTGCACCAAGATTAGAGATGCAACAGTTGTCAAGGGCACTTAAACCACTTGATGTGGGCTATAAGTGCCCCATTCAACAGGAGTAACACTGTATCAAGAGAGCGCTTGAGATATTTCACATTTGCCAATCATGTAGCTCAAGCGCCTCTACTGAGGTTATTGGTACTGAAGCCACTAACGCACAGTAAGGTTGTATTGTTCTTATTTTATCATTCCAGTTGTGGTAAGTTTTGATTTTTTTTTTTTTATAATTTGTGTCCATGCACACTGCTTGCGATCGAGTGCATCCTTCAGTGTGCTCGAGTGCAAGAGTGCAATCGAGCGTACTCCAAAGTGCAATCGAGCGCACTCGTGGCAGACAATCAAGTGATGGACTTAAAACACTTCACTCTTCGCACTCTCACTCACACTCTCCCTACATCTCACCTGCACTTTCTGTTTTTCACCTACTCGCGCTCTCCCTTTTGTAACACACCAATCTCAACTCTCAACATCTGTACTCCACCACGCTACCACCATCACCACCACCATACCACCATCACCCTACTATCACCACCACGTCCTCTTCCCCATCGCACATTCATTCTATTTTTACATATACAAGGTAACCCACTTTGATCTAACACATGGTTCTTAATAATTAAATTCCATTTTTCATTCTATATATGTGTTATCATGTGTGTGATTGGGTATTTTTATGTTTACAGGAGGTTAGGAACACATCCAAAACCATAAGGCCATAGCTTGGTCTTTTGTCGCACAGAACCTGTTCGAGGAAAAGCCTGACCGTGTGCGATCGAGCGCACGGCACTTGCGATCGAGCGCACATATTCGAGATCGATCGTAAATTTGACAGAAACTAGGATCGACATGTCAAAGCAAACCGCTTCCACCTCTCGTACCTTGAGCAGCCGTACCCAGACATCCTGGCCAAGCATAGAGCAAAGAGAACTCTTATTTGAGACCACCTTCGCCATCGATGACATATTCAAGTAAATGGATACCACTCAATAGGCAGTCCAAACATTTAAACACCGGGGGTTAAAGAGGCTCTTTAAACCAGTCTGCTCGACTGCTTACACCCAGCTGGTAGTCCAATTTTATGAGAGTATATCTTTTGACTGCAACAGATCGGTACTGACTTCCTCAGTCCAGGGCACATCTATCGAGGTGACTAGTGCTGACATAGCTGCTGCTCTTCACTACTGTGATAAGTCCCCTCCGAAGGACATTGATATTGAGGAGCAGCCGGACTCTTTTGACCTATCCACGATTATTGAGGATATGTGCGCTGGTCAATACGGCGATAAACACAACAACGCAGCGAGCCGGTCAAAGTTGCCTCCACGCCTTTGGCTCATAGATACCATCCTTCAGCGCAACGTATGCCCATTGGGGCATAAGACACAATGGCGAGACCAGTTTCTACAGACCTTGTATGCCTTCCATAGAGGCCACTGGTACTCTATCCCGGCTGTTATTTGGAGCCAGCTGCATAAATTCTGGGATCATGTTCATGGACGTCAGACCACCATGGCCAATGCATGAGGCCTCCCTTCCCGTTCCTGCTCTCCTATATACTCAAGAAGAAAGGGATTAAGGGGACCACCAGTGACGGACCAGTGCGAGAGCATCATTTATTCGGGAAGGCTCAATGGACACATAGTCTCTCGCACATGCCTCGAGGACTCCCAGCCCCTGCACCTGCAGCTGAGAGGGTTAAGGAGGATCATATGGAGACTGAGACCCCTGCAGTTAGCCGATTGAAAAAGGAGGACCATCTGGACATAGGACCCACAAAGGCCCAGCATTTTCTCGTTGAGTTGTCCTCTTTCTGCGTTGAGGTCTCTGCAGCCACAACCCTCGTACACCAGCACATAAATGGTTTGAAGGCACGGTTTGCACGGTAGGAGGCGATACTATAGGCCATCCTTGACCGCCTACCTCCAGCACCCGGGACCTCTTCGACTGTACCACCCGATGATCAGCAGTGAGAGGATACCCCGTCTGGCTGAAGACATTAAACTTAGCGCTCATGGGAGGCACCCCAAAGCATATCTTTTTTAATAGTTTATTTCATTTTATTATTAGTATTTCATAGTTTACTTTTTTATAGCTGTTTATTATTGCTTGTTTTCCATTTTATGTTTGTTTGTCTTTCTTTTTCAAGGACAGAGTGAGTGCATCCAGTTGAAGTTTGGGGACGTGCTACGAGCCATGCTAGCCATATCGTTCTCCATCTCCCAGGTTAGCTCTTTCCATGCTATTCACACATTGGGGACAATGTGTAATTTAAGTTTGGGGGTATGGGGACACACTCACACACACACTATATCCCATTTTTTTGTTTTGTTGTTTTTATAGATAAACGCATGTTCATTATTTTCCAAAAATGTTGGGTCATCTAAACAAACGATATTATTTGACTTCATAAGTGAGCTTAAAACTTTGAACATATAGGCCAATAAATAAGTTTTGAACATAGATCATTTACTTTTAGGCATCTAAGGATTCACAAGTTTGACCTAAGCTATCACGAGCACATTAGCACATAATTGTATGGGGTATGACATATAATTTTGATTCGTATGTTTCTTTTGCTTGACTGTGATCAAGATGACCTATTAGATTAACATTTTGGCATAAGAAAATAGAAAAAAAGTTTATTAGTGCTCAAAAAGAAAAAACGCTCCTAATGATCAATAAAACAAACTTTCCACTGAGTAACTGGCCCTTTTGCCTCAGTAAGCAATGAGTGTCACGTCAAAAGGTGGAAAATTTTTTGCTCACAAAGATCATTAAAAAAGAACTTTCCTTTGAGTAATTGGCCCTCTTGCCTCAATAAGTAGTGAGTGTCATGTCAAAAGGTGAAAATTCTGATTGGAAGCATTAAGACCAGTTAGTTTCGTAGCCTTTTTGACTCGAGTTAGTAAATTCTTTGGGGTGTCTTTACAGCTAATGCCCTAAAATCATCTGGTTTGGGAGTCATTGGCTAAACGCTCGTTACATGAGTCAAATAGAAAGCTTAAGGGAACTAACTTGGCAAAAATCTCACAAATAAAAGAAAAAAAGAAAATCTATACCATCTTTGTTGATTCTAATAGGAAATTTAATGAATCTTGAGTCATCGAAACACTACACATTAGAATTATTTGGAAACCTAATCTTTTATGTGCTAGTTCACCACACACTAAAGTCAAACTTGTGATGTCTTAAACTGCCTCATGAAAGTGATTTGCGTTCAAAACTCTTATTCATTGCAAATATATGTTTATATTTGTTAAGCTTGCTCATGAATGCGCATCATAAATTTGTGTGAAAACCTAAAATTTTTGTGGACATTATGAATATTGGATCTATCTGTGTGTCGTTATTTTTTTCGTTTTAGTTTTTAGTTTTGTATTGCTAAGGGACTAGCAATATGTATGTTTGGGGGTGTGATAGGTGCTTAAATATTCATATTTAAGCCCCTTTATTTACATTTGTTAGGTCTTTGTTATGTTAATTTAGTCCATTTTACTTCATTTGTGTGTTTCACATGTTTTTATAGGGTCTTGGAGAAAAAAAAGCATTTTTGGCACCTAAAGGAAGAAACCTGGAAATCTTGGAGCAGCTTCTGGTTAAAATGCGATCGATCGCACTATTGCATGCGATCGAGCGCACATGCGATCGTGCGCACATAAGAAGGATCAAGTGCAACACTAGCGATCGAGTGCAAGACACATGCGATCGAGCGCTCATGTATGGGCATGGACAGTAAAACGGCAGAACCAGTTTTGGAAATAGAGTAGGTTTTGCGTTTTTGGAAGTTAGGGTTTCCAGAGCCTTCTAGGATTACTTAAGCCCTATAAATACACTTGTAAAGCACACATAAAGACTTGACTTCTTTTATCTTTTACTTTCACTCGGAGTTGTAAGCTTTGGAGAGGATTGACAACCCGTCTCCACAGTATTCTTCGGGTTTTATAGTTTATGTTTAGTTTATGCTATGATGTTTATCTTAGACAACATATGTAACTAACTCTCTATAGGGCTCGATTGAAGCCCTAGTTATGCTTTCCCATATATAAATTCATTGATTATCTTTGCAATAGCCTTGATTATAATGCTTAACTTGATTAATACCTGTGTTTATTTAAATTCCTCATATGTATATGTCTGATCAATATGTGCATGTGGTATGGACTTGTTAGTTAGATCAATTTAGATGACCGAGTCCTGGGTCTGATATTAGTAACAAAAGATATCCACACCGGATTCTTGGGTTAATCAACATGGGAAACCGGGAGTAGATACCATGCCCTAGGTCTTATGTGGTTATCGATTTCCATAAATCTTATGCTTTCTTAAGGAACAACTCAGTAGATACTATGCTGAATCCCTTAAGAAAGAAAAGAGTTAGAGTAGATACCATGCCTAACTCTTTGCTTAGGGAAATCAATAGCTTAAGGAGTAGATACCATGCCCTTAGGTTGGCGACCATTAGGTATACATGATAAGGCTAGTGCATTGATACATTACACATTGGGAAAGTATGACTAGTGGTGGATATTAAAGCCCTATGTCTCATTATTATTAATTCACATTCAACAGTTATTTTAATCTTCTTTTATCAAGAAAATGATTCTAAACCGAAATTCACCAATCCCTGTGGAGATGATCTTGCATTCGCACACTATACTACTGTTGACCTTGTGCACTTGCAAGTAAAACTGTATGGTTATTTATTTATTTATTTAGGTAGATAAATGCACAACATAAAGTTGTCAAACTTTCACCCCAAAGTCCTAATACAACAAAAGCTCTTAAACTAGCTCTAGCTGTATAACAACCCATCCTAGGTTGGCCACCCCCGAGATGGTGTTGTCACATTTTGAAAATCCCAGTATGACATATATATGCAACAAATAAAATAACACCAACAAGAATGTTTACATCAATCCTCAACGCTCAACAGGGGAGATATATCATTCTGATATTGACTTAATCATTATATACAATGTAAAATGCATGAATATTTAAAAATATTTTTTTTGTTTTATTTTCTCATTAGTCTGATGATGTGGACATGTACGTAGCTTACAGATAATTATTTCATTTGAACCTTAACTCACCAAACTATTTGTCCTGTCTGCTACCTGAAATCATTATACAATGAGGGCTGAGCTTCACAAGCTCAGTGAATTAAATTTTCTAGAAGTATTCAATTTGTATAAATGGTCTTTCAAAATGTAATCATTTATATCTCATACAACTTGATACTAGCATTTTACTATCACTATATATATCGTAAGTCCCTTTTTCTATCAATCTCTTCTTCTTATTTATTGGTTCACCTTAAGACCATCAATTATCTCATAATTACCTCGTAATGAGGTTCAAAGCATAAAGTCCACCATTTAGATGGTTCTTATCATATCATACTTCTATGTTTCTTTCTCACCATAACTGTCTCTCTGTGATACTCGTTCATCTATAAATAAATTTACACAATAACACACAACACATCAGCATTTCAGTAATGTAATCAATATTTAAAACAGATGCAATGCATGAATTTTTATTAGGGAACGCCTTCCCACATGTCGACATGTTTTTATCGTAGACAAGCCCTCTCCCGGTTCTTTTATTTCTAGCATATACCTACTGTCACGATATTTATTTCCAGCATATACTAGCTGTCACAGTTTTCATTTATTTCCAATATATACCGCATGCTATGGTTTTTTAATTAGACTGGGGCCCTCCCGGTTCTTTTATTTAATGCATATGAACAAGGATATGGATTTTGCATATGAACAATAACATAAAAACAAATATGAATTCAAATATTTCAATTGGCTATCTTGATTATTCTCAAATTATTATTGAAAGAAATTACACTAAATTTCTCTCCTCATAAATTACATTAAATCATCCATCATAGTTTGTCAAAATCCACTAAATTTCATCTCCTCATAATTCGTATCAAAACATCAACCATAGCTCATCAAAAATTTCACTTATTGCTTTTATTATTAAATTAATTTATTATTCCAAAAATATTATTTCTCACATAATAATTTTCTACATGTCCAAAATTCCTATCATACCTATCAATCAATTTTTCATCTACCACCAAAGCCTAAGCTAATAATTTATTTTAATATTATCACTAGATATTTCATTTTTATTTAGATTACTTAAAGTAAATCTAACTCACCACGTAGCACTTAGAGCTACCCATGGATCATCTCCTTGCCTTTTCTGCTTCTTTTAGCAATTTCCCCCGGTTGCTGATTGTCAGCACTTGACATAATATTTATATTAAAATTTTAATTTGTTCTTCAATTCTTCATAATTTACACCTGATTACGCCCAAAACATAACGCGGTTGTTGTAGCACAGCTTTGGGCTATCGATTCCATAGGGAAACAAGTTAACTACAAAAGAAGGTGTGAACCATAACACAAATGATAAAGATTTAAGTGAGAAAATATGAACTTTTGGTAATGAAGTAATTATGTAAAATAGATTGTAAAATATAATAGGGAAACAACAAGGATCCGAGAATCATCCCTAGGTTCGTTGCCTTATTTCTAACTTGATTCAGTTGTTTTAATCTCGATTGCGAGTTTCACATCCCAAACAGTCAATTGGTAAATATTCAATGAGCACATATATAAACCCTAATATGATTGTTATGAAATACTTTTTATTTTCGATTCATGCACACATGATCTATCCTATAAGTTTATCAAGAAACGACAATATATCTTTGTTGACAATATTGCAGTAATGGACAAACCTAAAGGCTAAATCTACCGAACTTAATTATATCTAAACAATCTTGACATAAGAAAAACATGACTAAATTTATACCAAGGAGAAAGATATAATCACCGAAATAGATAAAATCTTATAATTAGATTAAAAAGTAAATCATAACAATGTTTTGACAATAAATTCCTATTACAACTGAATCAAATAAGGGAAGATAGGAACAACTACACCTAGGGATTCATCCCTTCGCCTTTCTTGGAGATTAGTTCTCCATGGGGCTCATGGTTGAACATTTTGATGAGGAAGGATTGGTTGCTTCCTTGAGTTTTCTAGGCTTCCAAAAGATCCTTCTCTTAAACCCTATCTATTTATAGTACAAAGGTCCAAGGGTGTTTTTGGGTTTAATCTATTGTTTAAAACCCTAATTAAGTTCTAACTCGAAGATATAACATCGTGTGCGCGCTGCGGTGCTCCTTTATGGGCGCTGCGGTGTTGGCTTTAGCTTTGGTTGGGTGAACTTCTGGGCACCGCAGCCAGCACCGCGGTGCACATTAATGGTTCAAGATGTGGAGGTTTTTGGGCACCGGTGCTAGCTGAGGGGCACCACGGTGCACACTGATGACTTGATTTTTTTCTTTATGTTTGCTTCTCCGCAACCACTCCGACACTCCGTTATGCATGGAATCTTGGCGCTTTAAGTAACGATCGATTTTTCTTTTCTTTTGGACTCAAAGTACCTAAAAAAGCAAAGAAATAAGTCAGTGGTCCAATAATATCACTTTAGAGTTATTAACGTATAAAAGTGCAATAAAGACCGAGATCAATCCTAAAATGCTAACAATTAAACACTGTTGAGATGCATTTTATGGCTCTCATCACAACCCCCAACTAGCTTATTGCTAGTCTTTAGCAATTCAAGCGAAAATAAGTGATGAATTCCATAGTAGGAATCGAAGTAAAGTAAAGCAATATTAGTGTTAACCAAGAGTAATTCACATTTTGTCTCAAAAATTTCACATAGCACACATCACATAGAATCATTTAAATTCACCTAAGTTCGAAAGTAATCCAAACATCAATCTTAAAATCGTTATTGACTTTTAACATCCATCTTACCACAATCCACTAATCTGAACATCTAGATGATTTTATGCATAAGATTCGTGAATACAAGTCTTGGCCTCTAAAACATGATAAATTTCATGACATCAATCACAAAAACAAGCTGCATAGGCTTACATTTCAAACCACTCTCCACTATTGTAGAAAAATCACATTACATTGGATCAATAGGTCTTTAATAAGCTTGTAACGTTAGGCTAAGGTAAATATTAAGAAAGAATGGGAAAGATTCACAAGTAAAAGAACTCAATCTTTTAGCTTTAAACACAATCACTTTTAAGCACTAGATAACCTTTCTTCGACACCTAACTTTTTCAACCATTTTTTGAGCATTTTTCTCAAATCACCACTTTTCTTTTCTTTTCTTCCTTCTTTGCCATAATTCGCTTCTCTTTTCTTTTCTTTTGTATTTTGGCATAAGACCATTCACCTCCTTTTCCATTTTTCATTTTTTTTTTCTTTTTCACAACCCCCAACTTATCTCCTTTAGTGTACTTGGGTTATGGTTTTCATATTTCCATCCTTACTCCTTTTAAGTGCTTATCAATAAATGTGTATAACTAAGTTCTTTTAAAATAAAGGTAAGGATAAAATATTTTTAGGCTCATAAAGGTGAGTAAATGGGCTATTAAGAGAAACAAGGATCAAATTCTTTTCAAGAAAAAGGCTCAAACAAGTGACTAGTGATGAATATAGCAAGGGTAAGTTCGAAAGGCTCAAACGGTCCAAAAATGGCCTATATCATATCCTAAGTAATGTGCATTCTAGGAATTCGCCTCAAATGATTATCAAATAATTCTAGAGCTTGCCGAGACCGGAAAAATATTCACAAAATAATCACACATAAAACTTCTATAAATGTTTAAGACAAATCATATAATCTTACCACAAACTAGAGTCTCTAACCAAGTGAATATTGACACTTAAATTAATTTCAAACCGAAGCAAGATTTAACTTCTTCTACATGCTATCTGCTATCTCAATTAAGTTTATATCATTGACATGTAAATTAACTCTAAGGCTAACACCAAGCATGCTAAAAACAAAAAAGAAGGTAACACCAAGCAATTTAATGAAAAAGAATTACGTTTCCTCCACCCCTAACTTAAAAATTGCATTGTCCTCAATGTTAAAGATAAAGTAAAGGAAACTCCCTTTGTAAGTACAAATGCACAGATGCGGAGAATTGTGCACCATCATGTGAACTGCATGCCCTTCTTCTTGCTAAAATTCTGATCTACAATATAGAACAAAACAACAAAAAGAAAACCACTACGGTGTACCATTAAGATTCCCACCATATGTTAGGTTAGCACATAAAATGGAGAGAAATAACTAAAAAAAAATGAAACATAAAGGACGAAAATAAAAATAATGAAAAGGAAAACACACTAAATGTTAGTATAGTTAGTTGATAAGAAAAATAAAAGAAAAGTAGACAAACAAGACATAGGACCCAAAACTAATCCTTTAAGTTTTCATCTTCCTCTTCATCCTCTTCATTCTCTTCACCTTCCTCATGAGTTGGATAAAAAGATGAACCCAGATAGGGTGGCAAAATGGGAAAGTGATCCATGGCATAACCAGTAGCGGAGGCAAGGTGTTGGTACATTTGACCAAAAGAAGATTAGACCCCTGCTTGATAATCAGCTTGCCGAGCCAAGAAGTGTTCTTGACAATCCAACCTAGTAAGCAACAGTTTCTGATGTTCGTCAAAATGACTCTCTAAATGCTCAAGGCACTCGACAACAGTGAAATGCCTATAGGGGGGAGAGCAGGTAGCAATTACTGCCCCCTCTCCTGGAATTGGCGGCCTTGAGGCTTTAATCTAAGCTAGCAGGCTATCATCGATGGGTTTTTTGGGTTGCTGGGCCTCCTCATCAGGACTGTATTGGACTCCAGCTCGGATGCACAATTGGGTAATTAAAGAAGGAAAATATAATTCGAGCTTTTTTCTAACAGTGTGTGTGATAGAATTAAATATGACTTGGCCCACATCGATAGTCATGCCCATCAAAATTGTAGAAATTAACACAGCTCGCTCAACAGTTAGGGCACTATAGTGTAAAGCAGACATCATCCGCTGACATATAAAATATTGCCAAGCCCTAGCATTGGCAGTGAGAGAAGTACCGGGCAAAGTGACAGGGATATCACCCGTCATTTTCCATGTAGTGCCCGGAATACAAAAGGTATTGCAAATCTCTTCATAATTAATTGTAGACACATATGCACTATACTCACTATGTTCAATGTCAGGTAATCCATAGAAGCTATTAATGGATGTGTTGCTAAAAGAGACTGTTTGTCCTCTCACTCTCACTTTACCATTCCTATACTCGTCTGCATTCGCGTAAAATTCTCTAACCAAATTTGTGAGGGAAGGAGAGGGTGGTATTGTGAATGTACCCCAATTCCTATCTAGAATCATTCTAAATAAGGTCGGGTTCTCCTTCTCAGTGATGTTGAATCCTCTCTCGGGAATGGGTTTTCTACTTTGCAGCATTCTAATATATCTCTCACTTGCTTCAAAACTCACAAATTTGGTCTTATCATACTCTTGTTGTGGTTTCCCCCTAGGTCTCTTGGTCTTAGATGCCATGGAAATCAAATATATAGAACAATAGACTTAAGGCAAAATGTAACCACTAAATAGCACAAATGAACAATAAAAGGGAAGAAAGTGGTCTTACTTGATGTCCACGTTGGAGAGAAGAAAGACTACCCACCTCTTGAAGTGTGCTTTGATGAACCCAAAATCTTCTTATAACCAAGCTTTTGAGAGAGAATGCTAGCAAAATTAGTGAGCAATTGAGCAAGAAATGATGGTAGAAACAAGAAAGTTTTGAGTCAATGTGAGTGGGCAAGTAAGGATTTGTTGCAAAGATGAGAGAGAAGTTAGTGTGCTGCTGGTTTTGTGGAAGGAGAAATGAAGAA